>VZRU01015412.1:13123-77085 GCA_013398155.1 Pedionomus torquatus
TTTTACCATAAAGAGAACACTTAGATGCATCTCTATTCTGCGTGTGTTTTATGTGTCCCAGTTGGTGTGACATTGTCAGCTATCAAGATTGAAAGTTCTCTGATGTCACTACTTCTATTTATCATGGTCTAGTCCAGAAAATAGTCCTATATTTATTAACTGGTTGAGTTGTTATTAAGAATTACAGTAGGGCTAATGTTACCTGTTAGCCTCTAGAAGACAATGGGTGATGAGTAATAGCATATTGCACCTGGGAGTGAGTGACCAAAGGCTAATGTTCTGTGGCAAAGCACAGCACAATTATTTTTTTTTCCCATTCTCTGATAATAAGGTCTTGTTATAACCCTGGAGAAGCTCTTGGATGAAGGGACTATTATTTGCTTTATTCACCTAGGAAACAGGGCGATGATCTGGTTGCCCTCAAGATCCCAAACTTACCCCATCTTGTTTTAGGATCTAAGTGTCCTGTGGCTTTTAAAACATAATGTCCTCCAGACGTGGTGTCCCTCCCATTTCCCACTCGCCACCCCAGAGCAAATGGCAAGACACAGATATTGGCAGAATGTAATTCAGACTTATTATGTGTCCAAATACCAGGATTTTGGTGAATCACTATTTTACAGCACGTGCTGGAATCTGGAGAGGGGAGTCTTGTTTTTCTTCAATAAAAATATTATTACTACTAAAAAAAAATATAATATGCACCACAGAAAGCTGTGTAACCAGCTTATCATTTTTTATGGTGGGTTAAGACCTGGTGGAATTATTACGTCTCCCATAATTTTTAAAATGAACATTTAGAAATAAAGGACTGACATTTAAGGGGAGAGTACCTCTTCACTAACCCTAGGCCTTCAATTCAAAACTATTGTAGCAAATTTGAGAGACAAAATTCACCAAGGTTAATAACAAAAAGTGATAGCCAACACTGAGCTCTGTGTCTGCCTGCATGGATGGACTGCTATCCAACCGCATCTTGAATAAGATTTAAAATATAATTTGACTTTGAAATCCAAATGTATCTAGCACCTTCCTCCCTAGAGGACCAAACCAGATGTGCCTTGTTTTTATTCTGCTGGCAGCTATACATAATTTCCTAGGTAGACATCCACAGAAACTCTGTGATATCTTAAGAAGTAAATTTCATCAGGCTAAACAGAGATCTAAAGCATTAGACTAATGAAATTTTAAACCCCATCCCATAAAGTTATATTTCACGAAAGTGGGAAGCAGTTTTTATTTCTTTTTGCTGCAAATTTTGTGAACATATGGTGTAATGTGGAAACATGGATAGTCAGAACAGTTAGCAGTTGCTGCGGTACTGCTGGCTTATTTCCACTTTACAAATTCATACGGAGCTAAAATATCACGCTGGTGACATATGCTTACCGGCTCTCCATTTACTGCCTGCAGCTATGGGCTCCTGTATTCTAATGGTAATTCTACAATCTGTTCACTGACAGCTCAGGGGGCCAGATGATATGCACACTACTGACAGGGACATCACTTTCATGAAACATTTACTTCTCTGCACCTGAATATTGGAGTAATCATATAGAGAGTCGACACACCATGAAATAGAGTTAGACTGAAGATTCTGAGAAGAAAATAGCAGACTGTCACTCAAAATAAAGTTCATTTTATACCCAGCAGAGCTAGGTTAAAAGACATTTCCATACACTGAAAATACGTTCCATCTTTAAAGCTGCAGTTTAAAAGAAAAATGTTTTCCCCGTGTTTTTCTTCAGTGGCTCAAGGGATAATTACACTCCAAGGCTTACATTTGAGAAAGCTTGTACTTTCTTGTCCTGTGCTATTTGAATGAAGTCAGAATTATAGTGGGTGGATGGGCTCTGAAAATTCAACCCTACCACATTGTCAAGAGCACCACCAAACTACCTCTGAGTAACTTCATTTCATTTTTGTTTGCTGCCTGGCAAGGTTGGTGGTAAGGTTTTGAATGCTTGAAGGTCACTTGACAAAGTGACCTCTCCAGTCAGATCTTTACATCTTCCTGAGGCAGCAGCATGAGTACAGCTGAGCTTTAGATAGTGGATCACTGCCCAAGAGAATGTATGGCCCGGGTGGGATTAGGCATCTGGTGCTGGGGACTCGTGGTCACATACTTATGGGAGTTATGTCCAAAGTAGTCAAAGGACACACTGTAGGATTGGGATTAGCTGCTCAGAGCAAGAACTGCTGAAGTGCCCCTAAGCAGGCACAGGCAAGGATGATAATAAGCATATTTAGGTGAGAGCTGGTAAAATGCGTAGCGCGTTGCATAAGTGCTGTTTTACGGGAAAGGGTAATGACAAATTCCAAGGCAAAAGGTTAATTTAATTATGCAAAATTTGAGAAAAGGCCTAAAAGGCCAGATAATATCATATCAACCTCTATCATTCCCACCAGACGATAACAACCAATTATCTAACATTAGGAAAGAGGAACAGAGCAGTAGAATAAGACAGAGATTATTTCCTTGCTAGTATAGACAGGGCAAGGGTAAACATCTAATGTGTGAGCCAGCAGTTGGTAAGCAAGGAAACCATCTTTCCAGCACCCATATTACTTGTGGATGGAAATACAGTATCGCCATTAATATATTTTCCATGTTCTGGCTACCGTGAAAGCAATAATGAACAGAGAAATTGTTAGCCATGTAATTGAAGAAGAAATTTCAGCATTGCTAGGCAGGTGGGGGTGAAGTTAAAAGCTGGGCTGGAAGTCACAAAATAAAATACTTGATTGAAAGAAAAACAATAATGTGGAAAAAAAAAGATATTTTTGAAATCTTTCCACATGCTAATGTACCACTTAACATGAAACATCATGCAGACTTAGAAGGGAAATGCACAGAAAGAAAAATTAAGATTGCTGAGAAGTAAAGCTGGCAAATGCTGCCACTGGTGATATAGAATCCTCACTGACAGTCCTTGTGATTTTTGCTGCAGTGAGAAGTGCCTTGATTATACCACGTCCCAACTATCATATGCTAGAACAGTGTACTCTGCTCAAACACCATCATAACAATGTATGTAATATAAATCTTCATAGCTACTTCTCTACCAAACTGAGAGCTACTCCTGTGGCTATTTCAACTCATTTCTAAATTCCGATTCTCTGGGTATTCTCAGTAGACAGATTGCTTAAAGCATACCCAATGTTATTAATGTGAAGTCATAAAGATTTTGTTCTATAATACCTCATGTTCTTAATGATTTTCCTCATAATATGCTCATTTTATGACCAGGGAAAGGCTACCAGATTTTCCTTATACGAGGTGATCTTTCTGCTTGTTTCAGAATGAGAGCTGACACCACAGTCTTTTGCAATTATTAGAGATCCCATGTCCTGATGATTTCCTCTATCCTAAGTTTAAGCAGCTTCCAGTTGTGTTGTAAAAATATAATACAACGAATTTACATCAGGGCTGATTGAAACTTTTTTTCACTGAAAGGTAATTATATAAACGTTTTTTATATAAAATGGCTTGTTTTGTAGAAAACAATTGTCTGGAGTAACTTATTGAAAAAACATTTTGACTAAACTGGGAAAAAATATTCTGACCTAGCTGAACAGTTAGTTTTAAACAAAAAGTAATTGAAAATATAAACCACCTTCTGCAGTTGTCTTTATCTTCTCTTATTCATAGAAGTATAAAATAGAGGAAAAGAAAAAATGTATTTTCCCCTTCAGAAAATATTTTTGTTCTTAAATGAAATACTAAAAAGGACACAAACATAAGCATTGAATCATAGGTGGTCTCAAAGGTCCCTTCCAACCTAGACAGTTCTATGATTCTATGATTCTATACCTACTTTTTAGTTTATTCCAGCATTCCAGAGAAAATATATAGCATATTTTTACTAAGTAGAGTAGCTACATTTTATAGGATTACCTGGAAAATCGTCTCTGCTTACACAAAAGCAGGGATGGCTTAAGGCAATGGCACTGTGTGGCTGTAGCTTGCTACAGAATGTGTACACCCAGTTCATTCTTTTATGGAACATTTATTTATATACCTCTTGTTTTTATATACCCACATTTACAGTAGATGTTAAAATTTTATTGTAAAGAGACTTTTTATTTTATAATAAAATATAATATCCTCTCTTCTGTGTGGGAAGATGAAGAGATGGACCACAAAATCTCATCATTATTTTTCCCCAATTTTAAGTTTCTTCAAACACTCTGCTATACATCTTTTTTTTTCAGAATTGCCTGAAGCACATTCTTGCAGGACTTCTTTCCAAGTGAGGTGGCAATAAATGCAATGGGGAGGGGTGAATACCATTTAACTACTGTCCCAAACCTGGAATGGAGAGTAGCACCATGACTTTTTATGAAGTACTTAGTTTTACATCTTGATTGCACCAGACTTTTTCAAATTGAAATGCAGTCTGAAATTCAGAGATTAATATACTGGAGTAGAAAGTGTGGAAAATAAGACATCCTTCCATGTCATTAAGAAGACTCAGGTGGATTTTTAAGCTCTCTTCACTCTGGTATGCCTGAGATACTGCAGGAAAGCACAATTTTCTACCCCAAATATGCAAACTACTTATATATGAAACTTTCTGCATTTCACTGCTAAGCTTACACATATTCAAATAATGAAATAGAATGTCTGATCAAGAGAACTTATCATACATGCGTGAAATAACTAAAAAATCCCTGCTCCAGGGACTGACTATATTTTCAGTGTCCTTGCTATCCAGTCCCATACTCTTTTCACACTATCACTCTTCCAAGTGGATTTTTGGTTAGATATTAATCATTGAGACAAATACAAAAATGTGTTCTACAGACACTTTTTTTTTTTATAAATATCTGTTGGGCTAACTAAAAGAAAAACATATGACAAAATAATTAATGCAGGAGGCAATCTCTTTGAATACACATTCCTGGAAGCCTCAGAAAAATGCAGCTCTTTCCCTTGATGTACCACCTCAAGCCTCCCATGAGCAATGCAGCAGGGTGGTGGCACATTGATAAAGTTTGTCTTCTGTTCCAGTGAGCCACCTACACTGTGCTTCGACATGTCTTCTCTGCTGTATATTTATTGCAGCTGGTGACTTTCTTGGGTGCTTTCTCATCCTCATCTCGTAGCACTGGAGCTTCACGGGCTGGAATTGAAGTCACACAGGTGCAGCCAGTGATGCCTTCTCCCTAATGCTGTCTGATCACAGCTCACACACTGCACCTCTCATCTGAAGGGGAACAGATGGAGTTGCTCCATCCCAAAGAGCATCCTCAGCAGCTCCTTGTTGCCCGGTCACACTTGCAGTAGCAAATGCCGTGGGCTGATGACTTCACATCAGTGCTGTTCTGAGGCTTCCTCTCCAGCCCTCAGATCTTAGTGTCTGGATGGTGAAGACTGAGGGGAGTGCTGCACTTACAGTTTGCTTTTCTATTATCTCAAAGTTATATTCTGGAGTTTCTGAACTTTTCAGGTTATAGGACTCCATGCTTATGATATTGGTAAGGAACTGAAGGAGGTCAATTAAGAGATAGCAGTTGTATTCTGGGGAAAAGATAAGATAAACATTTTTTTTTTTAAGATAGTAGTACATTTTTTTAAAGGTTTATTTCAGAAAGGGAATCAGATAGAAATACAGCAACTTTGGCTTCTAAAGGTTATCTATGAAATGAATGCTGTTCTTTATTGCTGTACTAGTCACTGAGTCTTCTGTATTCCTGAGTCATTCTGCAGTGGACAAATTGGCCCAGCCAATTTGCTTGGTGGCACAGAGCACAGCTTTTACCTTTGCTCTGGGGAAGGCAGCCTGTAAAAGCTGAGAGAAAACTGCCCATGATTTGCATGAATCGCCTGTGCTGCAGGCATCCAGAGGCAGACAACGCTGTGATGAGTCCAGGAACCAGGCAGACAACATCAAGAGAAGCTCATGATGAAATCTGGCTGCTGACTGATCAGGAACCCAGTGATAGCAGTTAATTCCCAGGACACACTAACTTTTAATGAGCGTTTGCTTTCTAACAAAAACTTGTCTCCTCAGTGTTACCACCTTGATGCTCAAGAATCCTTTTACTTTTTTTTTGGCATAAGCTTCCAAACTAAATGGCACTTCACCAAAGGTATGACAAACATTACTGGGGTTAAATGGTGCTCATTGTTCAACCTGATGTCATGAACAAAAAAAAATACTTTTGCCATGGATATAGCAGGTAGAACTTTAAAGCAGATAAATGTTAAAATATAAAGGTAAGATATAAAGTAGGAGTCCCTTGTAATGAGTGTTTTCTCAGTGTCTTTTTCGATTGTTTGGAGCCAGCTCAAGCGTTCAGTTTTTCCAGAGGTTTTTCTACTAGTGCTTGGCTGCTGATTCAGTGGCTTCAAAGCAGCCTCTTTGCAGGCTAGGGATTATGATTCTGCATCACGATCTTTATCTGCCCATTTCTGCTCAGCTTCCTATTTTCCTTTTGCATTGTCTGTAGATCAGAACTGTACAAATGTTCTTTTTCCTGCATGTGAAATCTTGGTCTATGACATGATGTATTATTCACCCTATACCTGAAAGATTTTTATTCTTGTGTTTCTTCATTTATGGCAAAAGTTGCCAATATAACAACATAAAGTACCCCTCTCCTCTGTTCCAGTGCTTAGAACAGGGGCGTGTCTTTTACCTCTTTGCCTTTTTATTTCCATTAGAAATGTATGCTGTTGTTTTCTCCTATTTATCCCCAGGGTTTCTTCATGCTTGTTCTTGGTGATTGGAGAGTATGGCTAATGCTTCTTTACTCTGATTCTTGTTGCTGCTCCTGTGTCAATGATATGTTTTCCCTTACTGACAGCTTCACTAAGTACAGCACTGAATTTCCTGACTTTCACATTTGGCACAACATAAAAAGACTCCTTCCTTATAAAGCAAGACTGATTTTTCGATGGCACACATCAAAAAGATGCAACAACAACAGTGAACTCCCAGACTGACTTCTTCAAATAATTCTCCAACTAAATACAATTTTCACATTTGGGTAGAAAATAATAATAAACCAAAAGGAGCTCTCTTAATTGATGTAAGCACCTCTCCAAACTTGAGCTTATTCCTATTCTCAACCCAAAACTTAAAATGAGATACATTTATGAACCCACCTGTCCTCTGCAAACCTTTTTCCATCACAGAACCAGAATCAGTTCATTTTCTCAGCTCACATCTTCACATTGATGTGTCAAGGGTTGCTCTGTCTCTCATGGGTAGTTCTGTTGCCTATTCTGGAGTTGAATGGGATCTCTGGGTAGTTCCCCTTCAGTGAGAGCCATCGCTGCCTCTCGGGCACTCGCTGTGACAGTTCCAACCAGCTCTTTCATTTGTCTTAGTTATTTACCTGCCTGCTGCTTGTCCTTAATGAAGCAAGCAAGGAGCTGGCTGCTCAACTCCATCTGGTAACAGGAGAATGAGTCGCAGGACTGAGTCCTGTGCGAAGGGATCATCTACACCCATGGATGCTCATGTCTAGAAACCAAAATTGTGTTCAAAATCAAAAACTAGAATTGGTAGTAACTGGTTTAATTCCTTGAACTGCTGTTTTGGCTCCACATTTCTCTACAAATAGCTATGAGGGCTTAAAGAAAGATGGTAACTACTGATTGCCCAAAAATAATAAACATGGGAAGAAAAAGGACTTGCAATCAGCTTCCACACAGAAAAGCAAAAAGCAAAACAAAACACCACCTCCAAAAAACTAAACATCCCACTTCTGTGTCTCTGCCTATCACAGTTTGCCTTTTTTATCTTTTTACCCTTTAAGCCCAGTTAGGCTGATAACTTGGCTGCTTTGCTATTCAATCATTATTCCCTCAGAGAAGTTAATAAATTTTAAGCAAATTGTAAAAAGTCTAAGAAAAATTTTCTTCTTCTGGGGTCTAAGAATCATAGAATCATAGAATCCTCCAGGNCCTTGTCCTATCGCAGCAGGCCTTTGTGAACAGACCCTCCCCAGTCTTCCTATAGGCCCCCTTTAGGTACTGAAAGGCTGCAATTAGGTCTCCCCAGAGCCTCCTCTTCTCCAGGCTGAACAGCCCCAGTTCTCTCAGCCTGTCTTCGTAGCAGAGGTGCTCCAGCCCTTTGATCATCTTCGTGGCCCTCGTCTGGACCCACTCCGTCAGGTCCATATCCTTCCTATATTGAGGGCTCCAGACCTGCACACAGTACTCCAGGTGGGGTCTCACCAGAGCAGAGTAAACTCCACATTTTTTGTGAATAATTCCCACCTTCAGCCATTAGCCTGCAAAGTGTCAGTTGCTGGCTCAGGGAGTCACCACCTGGTTGCTTCAGACCTGGAAGGGCAATGCTATCAGTGCCCAGACTCCAAAGGCTTCATTGTCCCCCACACTTAGGGCTCACATTTTGGCTCAGCTCAAACATGGTGGGGCCACCATGCTGCAGGTAGCTCAGCCCCACTGTGCATAGGACTTTAAGCCTCCTCATTGGTGTGCAGTTAAAGGCTGAACATCTGCCATGAGATTTACTATAGATGTGTTGGTAGACTCCATGCAGACAGCCGTCTCATTTACAGATTTCAAAGTACCACCAAGATTTGTGGTAAAAAATAAATGCCAGTAGATTTTGAAGGAGGAAGAAGTGAAACTAACTCTGGGACCACATGGCTACTACAGAGCAATCCAAATTCAGTGCAACTCTGCTGATTTCATTACCAGTTTATCTATGGAGGAAAACAAATTCAGGCTAAGGCAGAAGAGTTTAAGGAGGAATAATAACCCTGTGAATCAACACTCTTAATCTTTACTCTTTAGAACAAGGTAAATTAAATCTAAAATAATTTAAGTGAACTCCAAATAAATTATTCTTACTCAAAAATATGAGGATTTATATAGGGAGTTAGTCAGGTCTGATCATTCCAGAATGGCTCCCTATACAGAGAGACTCTGAAATCAGATGAGGATTTTGATCCTTGTTTTGGCAAGGCCTTGATCAAGCTACTTAACTTCTCAGTTACATTTCTTTTTTTTGGAGTTTTAGGACTTTTTTTGAGAAACATTATTTCAACAGCTCATGCAGTGGGTGACTTTGAAGCTTAGAAAGCTAGTATTTTTAAAGAACTATTTATGATGTAACAGTAATTTAGGCCTTGAAAATCAATCTCTTTAGAGCCCTTCAGAGAAATATTAGATATATACAAAAAAACAGATGTTAGTAGAAGCAGCATGTACATATCCAAGGGCAACATTTGGCCCCCTTAAGCCAAATGAAGAAGCTTTCATGCTTACATGCACACTCACAAACCTACCCTGCTGTGAAACTAGATATCATTTTCTGATTAAATGTTTACTCAGTCTGACTGTACCACAGAGTGACTGCAATAGTAATAAAGCTCTGATGTGGCATAGGTTAAACCTTTAGGACTTTGTGGTGGTGCATTTCTGGGTAATTATATGATCAATAAGAATAACAATAAGAGCAAAAATAAGAAGCAGCATAACACTTATCTCTTACAGAGCAACTTTTATCTTTGGATTTTACATTGCACCAGCATGTAAGGTTTAAATCTAAAGTCAGAACAATTTAATCTAGTGGAGAAATGCAGTTATCTCATGAAAACGCGCTTTCTGCAGTGCTCTATTTCTTTCATGGAATTGAAATTATGGATGTATTTACTCTGTGCTTGCTACAGCAAATGGAGGCAATTCTCAGCAGAGCAAGCATGAGTGCAGAGAGAATGTAAAGATTATGGGAAAAGTCACGTTTACAGGTACGAGGCTTATTGTCCAGCATGCAGCATTATAATGGGTAAATCCTGGTCTCTGCTGAGAGGCCCAAGGGACAGTAGAGAAGCAGGGAGCCTTCTATCTCCCCCTAAGCCTGAATGTTTGCAAAAGAGGCTGTCAACATCCTGCTGGTGATGCTTCCTGAGCCACAGTGCCCCAGCGTGCCTGGTGACTGCAGGTGAGTGAGGGAGGACAGAGCTCTCCTCCATTGTGTCTCTTCTCCTCAGCTGGGCTGTGTGCCATATCCTGAAACCTCTAGGGGTGATGTAACATCACTCTCCAGTATCCTGGGGGAACTCTTCTTCCCTTAGCAGCTCCCAGTTTGCCCTGGCTGAACAATGTCCTGAAGGCAGGAGAGGTCTTGGCACAGAGTCACTGGTGTTTTCCAGGAAGCTGGAAAGGCATCAAGAGGTGGGCACTTTCTTATTTGGTACCTACCTTGTCTAAGGTGGTGGCTCATGCTGGCACTTGTGTGAAACTGGGAGATTTTATTTGTATGCTTTTCTGCTGGAGAAAGTAAATTACTGAACTGATTGAAAGCCAAATTTGGCAGCTTTCATAAACTTGCAAATCCAAATTTTGTAAACAAAGCTTGTAAAATGCCTAAGTACTACACATTAAAATGAAAAGTTTGTTGTTCTCAATTAAAAATGTCTTACTGTGTCTAGTTTTATGGTTGTTCTAGAAGAATAGATCTATCAAAAGATAAAATTAGAGTTCTTTCTTTTTTTGAAATTGGTGTGGATTAAAAAGCTTTCAATGTGATATGATTTATTTTATTTGCAAACAATTATTCATATATGTTTTCTAGACTTTTTTTTTTCTCTAATTTTGAGACACTTCAGATAATGCCATAGTCTGGAACATTGGCGAGCTCTATTAAATAAGATAGGAGACTAAAGCCCTTTTCTCTAAGCATGGATTCTTCCCAACCCAAAATCCACCTCAGGAGGATGAAACCCGAGAGGATATCAACCTCATCTGCCGGTGCTCTAATTTGTTCCAGAAAAAAGTGAGGCCCATGATGTGGATGTCCATCTGCTGCTCTGACCTGATTCTGGCCTCAGTTCGGAAAAGACCTTGGCATGTTCCACACTGAAGCCCCATGGAGACCGTTGAGATTCATGTGAGCTGAGACTTGGGCTGAGGATATTAATTGCACATGCAAAATGATGACTGAAAAATTTTGATAAAATGTGATGAATGTGATAATATGATACAATTATGGTAAAGTGATGTTAAAAAGCAGTTATAAATGCTGTCCTTCAAGAGTGAAACGAACAGTTCAGTCACAATTCATCAGCTATTCCCAGGAGACATCTTAAACTGGATGTTTTGACAAAATATCAGTAATATGGTTATTCTCAGTGACTAGCAGAGACCCTGACAGAAGATTTTTTTTTGGCCATCTGGTTTGTCCATCAGAAAAAAAAAAAAAAAAGAGGTAATTTTATCTCTAATACTTTGACAGACCACTAATTTGGTTTTGATATAATTAATATTGGCTCAGCACCAGTGAAGCTTTATTAAATTTTGGGGAAAAAAATTCATCTGGCTTAAGACACTGAAAACCAGTTAAGAATCAGGACCTACAGTAATTATACTGGGATTTTCTGCCGTTGGTTAGAAGCACAGAACAGAATAAAAATATTTATACATATGAATTCCAATTGTAGTGAAGTTCAAACCAGAATAATTCCTAGGTGTCTCCCCTGCCTCTTCAAATCATCATACAGAGCACCTGAGTGAAAAGTGCATTTTTATTAATATGAAAGCCCACTGAAAAGAATAGGGAGGAGCAAACTGTGGGCATTCTCTCCACATAAGTTTAATTATAAAAAGTTACTGTAAAAAGAAAATCTTGGGCAAACAGCCTCCTATGTTGTGAATGGGGAATACTCTTCCAAAGAGCGACTTCAAATATTTAAGATAAGTTTTTGCCCAGAAGCACCTCAACAGTGGTTATTCTCCCCTTTGACTATGGAAGAAACCAAACGATATTTACCTTGTGTATATCCCTCTGTTTCTCTCATTTGCCTTTATAGGAAGTTGAGGCAGAATAGAATTTGAAACATTAGATGTCAAGAATTTGCTGCTATAAGGACTCCCCAAGACTCCACAAGTCTCGTGAGCAATGACATGCAGATTGCCAGCTTTTATTTGATGTTCCACAGGCAGAACTCCTACTAGCCTTCCCATGGGGAAAACTTGCGGGAATAGAAATCCTAATACTTATTTGTTGGGTTTTCTTTGTGTTTGTTTGTTTGGTTTTGCTTTGTTTTCTTTTTCCATTTTGTTCCTTGTTTTTTTTTTTTTTTTTTTTTGTTTTTTTTTTTCATTTTTTTCCTTGGTTTTTTTTTTTTTTTGTTTTTGTTTTTGTTTTTGTTTTTGTTTTGTTTTTTTAAAGTCTCTGAACCCAAGGAATTTTGTTAGCAAAGTCAGAGAGTACTACCAGGCAGAGAGTACTCCCATCCAAGCCATGGGCAGTCAGTTTCTCCAGGAATATACTGTGGGAGAGTGTATCAAAGGCCTTACTAAAGTCCAGGCAACAACAGCCACCAAGCGGGTCACATTGTCATAGGAGGAGATCAGGTTTGTCAAGCAGGACCTGCCTCTCATGAAACTGTGCTGTCTGGGCTTGATCACCTGGATATCATGCACTGCATAATGGCACTCAGGTTGATCTGTTCCATGACCTTCCCAGGCATTGAGGTCAGACTGACAGGCCTGTAGTACCCTGGATCATCCTTCTGACCCTTCTTGTGGATGGACATCACATTTGCTAGATGCCAGTCAGCTGGGACCTCCCCAGTTTGCCAGGACATTTACGAAATGATGGAAAGTGGCTCAGTGAGCACTTCCACCAGCTCCTTCAGTACCTTCAGGTGGATCCTGTCTGGCCCCATAGACTTGGTTATATGAACAATGAATGAAAATTACAATTACAAAATGCCAAACCAACTGTCAGGAAAAGCAAGACAGTGCTCATCTAGGGATGAGCATCCAAAGTAATTTGCCAGATTCTCAACCCACAAAAAACCCATCAGACTAAGTGGGGTACCAAGGAAAGGACCTTTATACATTGGTAAAAGGAGAAACTGGTGCCCATATCCTTCCAAATACCATTTGGGGTTGCGGGTCACAATTCATCTGGAAGAGCAAAACTGGTTGCAGTCTTCAGAGACAACCTAGCTGTTAGTTGGAGCTGAAAGCTCCCAGTTGACAATAAATACATTTTTGGTTTAGGTTCAGATGTAGAAATTTTGTGAATTTCAGAATGCTAACTGCTAATTAATGATCCCCTTAATTACACAGATTTTTAATGAGTAAAGATTAGAAAGAAATGAAAGATTTTTCCTGGCCATCTAACACACACAATAACTCCACGTTCTTGTGCTCTTGAAAGAATCTATACTTTTATTACTACAGCTAGCTAGTGCTTGCTTTATAGTGATATAATAGTATGTCTTGGCAGTATGTGTCTGTGTAGCAATAGAACAAAGATGAGAAGCAGATAATGTTAGCTAGCCGCTGTAAATATAAATTCTAAATAAAAAGAAATTCAAGTGGAAATGCAATTGAATTATGTGTATTATTAAATGACATGAATGAATCTACTCTTCTAATTATGTTCAGACTCACATAGATGAAAGGATAATGGCAGTGAATGAAGAAAACTGATTTCACACTAGAGTGGGGAAAAGTTCTGAGAAGGAATAATAAAGAAGGCCTTGACACAACCTTATAAATAAGAATTTTCACTAAGGGCAAGAGTTGTACCTGCAATGCTAAAAAAAACCCAGGATTTCTTCACTGAGCAGCTCACACGATTTTTCCCTAGGTAGTTTAAACTTCTGCTGCTATAAAATGATGTCTCCTTGCTCACATGAGATCTGCTGCCTCTCTACATTCTCGATAGAAATTGTTTAATTAATTGCTAGAAAGATGACATTTTAATTAACAATGGAAATACTTGGGATTGGGTTTTCCAGGCAAATTTTCATCTTCTTTGTGATAGGCTTTAAGGAAAATTTGCAGCTAGCATAAGAAATTAATAAAGCCAGCTGGAAAGGAGGACAACATAACCATGATATTTAAGACCTGGATTTTTTTTCCCATGGGCACAAAGCAGAACCCCTCTTAAAATGGAACAATGAGATATTTTCAGACACATCCTAGAGACAAATCTTCCTGTCACATCACCTTTATGACATAAATCATGGGCAACTGTCTCGGCTTTCAATGTCCTTCATAGTCAGTTTTCATCCTACTATCCATACTCAGCAGCAAGATGATGACTTTTGTCTCCAGTCGAATGACAAGGCCTTACTCTCCATTCAGTCTTTTCAAAACATGAATTTGTGCTTTCTCCTTGACTCATACTATGGTGAGGTAGAAACTCTCATGCCTCACTTTTCAGTATCTCAGTGCTTCTGTACTAGAATCTAGGTTTCTTACTGCCTGTGTCCTTTGCATGTTCTTTGAGGCAGGGAACATCTTTTCCTGGCTACAGCGCAACAGGACCCTGTGTCTGAAAATGCACCTTTTTACTACAGATTTCGGTTTCACGATCCCTTTAATAGAGCAAGTTCAAGAGCTGTTATACTGCCTGAAGCATCACAGCTCTATTTTTCTGGTATTGAAAGTTTTTGCTACGGCCACCTCAGCCATCAGAACAGGCATGGTTTTGGATAGCAGAGTGGACATACTTCAAGACAAACTATTATATCCGGTAATAATGTCATGCATCAATAGTAAAAACCTTATTGCTTTAGAAGGCCTCGGTAGCTTTTATTGATAATATTTTGTTTCAGGGATGATCACGTAAAAAAACCCAAAACAACAAACCAACAAAAAAGCCCCAACACCTCAAAATCTCAAAACTGGAAAACAATAGGAAGCAGTAATTCTTGTACTGGTTTTCACAGATACCAGTGGACACTGCCTAAAGCCCTATATATCTCTCAATTATTTTTATATTTCTAGCAGCTTCCTGTTTCTGAAAAGCTGTTATTACAAAGACATCTTTTATTTAGCTACATGTTGATTTCCAACAAGCTGGAAGCCCCTGAGCTTAAGGTTACTGACTTAAAGGCAGTGACACAAGTTCATGAAATAGAGATATGAATTAGCTGCAGACAGATATTGATGAGTAGATATGTATACGTCTGTTGAAAACCCAGAGATTATTTTCTCAGTGCATTCTTCTTAGATAGTATAAATCTATTTTCATCCTTTAATGTTGTACTCACTTAAGTACATACACACTGGTGACTTTTGCATTATCATGAGATATTCCCCGGCTATCTTGGGAGCTGGAAGTACTGCTGAGTGAACCCTTTCAAATGCCTCAACAGCTTACTCAAGCTGTTTGAGAATGAAAACAAGTGTGCTTTCTGTATTGCAAAAATACTGTCATGTTGCCCTACATTCAACCTAACTTTGGCATTTCCTGACTTTCAGAGCCAAAATCTGTTGGTATAATTCAACTGGGGTTGTGTCAGCACAAAATATGGTCCTCAGTGCTTCACACTGCAACTTCTACCTTGTTTTAAAATATTCTATTACATTTAACAACTTAGACATTTTAAAAGCAAGAAAGGGAGGAAAAGAGAACACAGCACAGCTGACAGGGGTTCGTGACTTCTACCTACAATTTGGATTCTCCAAAGTTTTGAGATGAGTTTACCATACCAGTGGTTCTCTGGCTTCAGTGTACTGGGCTAATTTTGCCACATCATGACTTTGACTCGTTTGATTTGTTTTACCTCCATTGCTGCACCATAATATTAAAACTCTTTACCTGTCAGTATACTCTCAAAACTCTTCTTCGTTTTTTGCTTTCTTAGAGTTTACCTTTCTATATAAATAAACTGTTCAATATGGCATATCCCTAGATATACAGACAGTGGAGCTGTTTGCTCCACTCCCCTTTCTCCTGCCTTCAGAACTGAAGTATGATAAAGCCCATATTACCATAAATGTAGTAATTATTAATGAATTCTGAATATTTTTAAATTGCATTCATTTGTATCCAAAACCTCCTTCTGTGGGGTCAGAAATGAGTGATCATACATAGATCTTAAATTTAATTTCCTTCTCTTTTTTTTGGATGGGGGCAACATTGGTATTTTCAATAGTTCATGTCAGCATGAATCAAAAAATAATCAGTTACAATCAACTTTAACCTAGTTTGAGGTTTTCTCTCTTTCTCTTGGTCCAAAAAAAGGTCAAACTTCAAACTTTTTTTTTTCTTTGTCTCTCTTGTTCCCCACCAAACCTGATTTGTTGAATTCCTAAAAGAAAGTCTCCGAATTCTTACTGCTTCCTTGAGGCAACATGTTTTCTAAGATGAAGTATTCTATTAGATCAGAAGATTTCTCCAAGCCTTTTGATTTAAATGGCATTCATCACTGAGGGTGCTATAGCATATGCTGAGGTGAAGAGCAGGTAAGCTGATTGCTGTAACTATACAGTCCACAAAATAAAAATTGGACAATTTGCAGTAATTTAGAAAGATGAATATGATGCCCAAAATTATATATTTTATTTGAAGGACAGATTTCATGACTCTAATCAAGATTTAAAATCTGAATGAGAAGAAATTGTACCATAATTATTTTCCCATAAGAGAACAAAGAGGTTGTAAAAGCACCTAATGCATCTCTTTGAAGATTTTGAGAAACTCTGAGTGAAGAGCTGCAGACTAGCAAGGGAAAGCTACTGCTACCATTTACCTCAGTATTGTTAAAATAAAAATTACAATTCATTCAAAGCTTTTTTCTTGCAAAAATAAAAAGATGCCAAATGTTTCCATATGCAAATGTTTTGGACCCAATTTACCTTCAGTATATCTCTCTGTGCTTCAGTGAAGTTGCAACACAGATGAATGCTGTGCTTATTCTTTTCACTTTCTACACATACTTTTATCAACCTGAATTTTGAGCTTTTAATTAAAACAAGTTTTTACTGTTCTAGAATTTTTAGTTGGGCTCTAAAGGCCTCTGTATTTCTCAAACAGGAAAGCCATAATGCTGAATGCTTTATGTCACCTGACTCAAGGCTGAGGTCAACCAGCTTAGTTTATCTTTCTGTGTGTAGCTTTTCTTGAGCTACTGTATAAGTTTTTATCAATGAGAAATGAGCCTTTACAAATCTGCCCAGGACTCTGGCAATACGCTGAACTTATTCACAGAGAAAGGAAAAGGATTTTTACATATAGCTCCAACTGTCATTGTGATTTTGGGCAATTCCTTTTACTCTGTTTTCCTTGCTCTTCTGACTTTTTTTCTGAATTTTCCTATTTGTTTAGAAACACCATTTCTTATTTTTATTATTTCTTTCCTTGCCACAGACAAAACATTTGTGCATTGAAGTGGTGGAAGACCAAAGGCACATAAAAATATTACCATCAGACTCCAGCCACAACTCATTCAGACAAGTGAGGTCTTCAAGCAGTCCTCAACAAGTTGATGCATTGGGTTAGCCTACAACAAACTGAGGCCTGAGCTCAGCTGGGACTCTTACAGTTATTCCAGTAAAATATAAAAATAAATACAATATACAAAATAAAATAACGATTATGAAAAGGTCTTGTTTGATGTCAACGTCTTCTTACATACACAGAGTGAGATCACATCACCAAATTCCTGCTTGGTGTCTTCCATCACTAATCTTGCTTGGAAAATTGAACTATGAGCTCCTGACAGTTCTTGCCAGAGTTGTTACAGGATTAAGTGTCTGTAATAATTTACCTTGCAGAGAAGTCTAGCTAGTCCACAAGTTCATTATTGTTCCTCTTTAGAAATCCACCTTTAGGTAAGGGCAAGAATCTAAGAGAGGAACACTCCATACAATTCTCCTCTTGCACTCCTCTTTAGTGCCCTTACAGAGCTGTAGACAATGAATTCTCCTCCACAGCGTGACCCTGTGAAACCAACATGAAATGTGTATAATCCTTAAACAGATATCTATGGATATATACCATTGACCTGTAGACATCTATACCGAGGCAATATTATTCCCATTCAGACTATTTCAGAGACAGTGAACACCTTTCTATTTGAAAGGGGACATCCCTGGGAAATTTAATACTTGCACTGATATTCTGCAGTTTTCCCATTCAAACATGTATATATCTGCAAATCAGGTGAAGGGAATGCTTATATATTTCTTTCTCTGAGAATGCAGAAAGAGACCTTGAGAAGTTAATTTTGAGAGGGAACATTACCTTTTGACCTCTTTCACAATGTAATTTTTATTTAAATATCCTAAGGTTATTGTGACATTTTCCACATCACTTTAAACATAGTTGGTGGCACTAGATCAAAAACAGTATCTCTGACTTTAAGCAAAGCAGTTTCGACTAACTTCATTAGCCTCTGAGGTACTTAATCTGGGGATGTGCTAAAAGCCTTACAGAAAGGGTATTATCATTGGAGACAAAGCCATTTAGAAAAAATCTTGCATGGGGAAAATGAGGAGACAAGAAGATAGAAAGAAAATAGATGCATTATTTCTCTCTAGTTCTCACTGCCTTCTGAGACTTATTTTTTTGACGAGAGATAAAAATGTTTATACGGATGTTTATGACACACACATCCTTTTCCAATAAGTTATTCTGTGAGGAACTGCAGACATATAGAGCCTTGTTCATACTTTGTTCTTTCATAGTTCTTTGTTAGATGCTAATTTTCAAAATATGAGGTTATCATACAGGGAGGGAAAAAAACTGGAAATGTGCATCTAGGGTAATATCCATATTGCTGTCAGAGGTACAACTGCAGCTCATGGAGATGGACTCAAACTGGGTATAAATTTGAGTGTCTGAATTCTTCCATTGGCATGGTGACTCAGGTGCTGAGCTCAGGAGGTATCTGTCCACCAGACGTATACCAAGGCTGCCCTGGTATGTAACTACTTTATGCCAGCACAAATTAATCTCCAGAAGTTCTGCTGTCCTTCTAACTTCAGCATTATGAATCAGTGAATTTCCTTTCCTTAGAAGGAAAGAAAAAAAGAACATGAAGTTAGATTCCCTTTCAGTTGTCTGGCACAAACCACTGCAAAATTTTCAACTAAAAATTCATAAAAAATTGAAAATATCCATGGGGCTGTACATCAGCTGTCTTTGTCTCTCACCAAAATATGAGGCAATGTGGTGGGATACAATATGACAAAGCAGATCTCATAGAAATAAAATAGGAAAAACTAGGACAGTCCATAAATCACTAATTTATGGCTTTGACAGTGGGCAGAACATGGCATCATGAGAATTAGAGAAATTTGCCTGATTGCCTGGAAGTCTCCACATCTTTCAACAGCAAGTAGATCTTGAGCAAGAATCAGGGTCATAACATTACAAATACAACTCTTGAAAGTTACAAGCCAAACCAAAAGGTGACGATCTCTAGAGGTCCCTTCCAATTCTGACAGTTCCGTGACTCTGTGATGTACGAGCACTTGTTTTCATGTGCAGCCCTTTATTTTGTTGGTGACAGATCAATGTGTATATTGAGAACAGAAGATTGAAAGAAAAATCTCAGCAGTTCTTCACTCCTTTTCCACTGAGAATCTAAAGTTCAAATTTTATGTGAAACAAACTGATTATAAACAGCCTATTTAGTGTGACACTATATGAATATCAAAATCGTATAACTTCCTAAAGGAGGAAACCAGAGCAAATTTTAAGTACTGAAATATCAAAAGACACTGAGTGATATACAGGACCTGATCCATCCTTCTCCCAGGTAAACAGACCCAAAGGACCTGAACTGTAAGCATTAACCAGTGGCAAGAGAGGTTTACCATCTCCACTCTGCAAAACACCCAGTGCCAAAGGAATTACAGGAGTGACTAATGAAAAAGACAAAACCAAACCAGATCAAAATTGAGTGTGTATTCTGCCTTGTCCCTTCTCCTCCCAGCTCCACAGCTGTCACAGTGCAGGTTATTAAACTCTCAAATAACACCTCTTCATTCCTCATTATGTCTGTGCTAGAATTGGTCATAAACGCACCAAAGGCTTTCATTTTTCAGAGTAAACAGGGTGGTTTTTTCTGTTTTTTAAATCTGAAGTGCTTAAACTTAAAAAAAAAAACCAACACAGAATATCCACTTTAGAAGATGCCACACTTCAGAGTTTCTGCTTAAGCTTTTCATAAATCAAACTAAAATTGAAAATTGATCTATTTCTATATATATCTGTATCAAACCATAACCTCCACTGTTCCTAGCCATACTGTTTTGATTATATTGTAATACTGGAGGGTCCTTACAGATTTGTCTTTTTTGCTCAGTATTCCAGAAATTGTCATATACTGGGGGAAAAAAAATAATAATAAAAAAAAAATTCACCAGTGCAAATATTGAATCTCAGGAGCAAGAGGTGGATTTTCTCTCACCTCCCCTGCCAGGAGGCCTGCCCAGGTGCCACCTCCAATGTAAGGAGCCATTTATTAAAGGCAAGCTCTTAACTTGACAATGAGGCTGCAATCATAATGGAAAATCATCTGAGAAAAAACATCTATGGAAATTGTAACAGAAGGATTATATTTGGAGAATATGGAATTGAGACTGAGGCCACGCATGTTGAGAAAGAGAAATATCTTGGAAACACTAAAAAGACACCTAAAATTCATAAAAGCTTAGAAACAGAACGGGTAGAGTTGGAAAGGACCTTAAAAATCATGGATTTCCAACCCTTCTGCCATGGGCAGGATCACCTTCCACTACACCAGGTTACCCAAAGCCCCATCCAACCTAGTCTTGAACACTTTTAGGGATGGGTCCTCAACAACTTTTCTGGGCAACCTATTCCAGTGTCTCATCACCCTCACAGTAAAGAATTTCTTCCTTCTTCTTCGATAATTTGAATCTAAGTGTCCCCTCTTTCAATTTAAAACCATTAACACGTCCTATCACTAACCTCCCTGGAAAAGAGTCCTTTCTCTTGTCTCCTGTAGGCCCCCTTTAGGTTCTAGAAGGGATTATAAGGTCTCCCTGGAGCGTTGTCTTTTTCAGGCTGAACAACCCCAACTCTTAATGGACCTCTGCTGGACTGATTCATGTCAGGACCATGTCCTTCTTTTGTTGGGGACCCCGGAAATGGACACAGTAACCCAGATGGGGTAATCTGAACAATGTGAAAACTCAGGAGAGGGTTTTAATGCTGGTTGTGGTCCATCCCTGTCCCCCCCAACCTCTCCTCCCCAGCAGATCTAAATATATCTTGAGCCGTGCGTGTCTGTGTGCACACACCATGCTTGTCATCAAGAAACAGCAAAGAATTAGCAACAAAGTTCAACATCTTTGATATCAATTAGACACTAATAAAGCCTAGCATACCATGTTTTTCTTTGACAACAAGTGTGCCAGCTGTGGGGTTTCCTGTATTAAAAGGTCCAGATCCTCCCTGCCAGTACCTGAAATACATCAGAGCCCAGCAAAGCCAAAAGCACGAAAGCAGTATCAATTTGAGTTTACCACAGCAGCTTGGGGTTGAAACTGGTCAATGTTTGGAACAGTAGCCATTACACAGCTTTTTCTTTAGCCATTTATTCTACTATGATAAAGTATAATTAAAATATTAGACAAATATGCTACATTTTGGACACAAATCCTGTGACTGTCATATTGCTCTTTCATTGTCATTTTTTATGATTTATTTTGTCTACTCTGTCTTTCTAAACTCTTTTTTCAAAATTCCATTAGATATAAACTCTAATTTTTTCCCATCTTGCTGTTAAACAAATCGAGTCTCTTAGTCACAATGGCTTTTCAGGCATGAAAAACTTCAGGTTTGAAGAACAGTATCTTTGTTTTTCAAATTAATAATAGAAAATACAATTACTTGAATATTCTGTGGTTGTGATGTTAATGATCTTTTTTTTCTAGATCTTGAGGGAGACCTATACTTAATCATAAATAAAGAATGATTTCTGGATATGAAAGATGGCTAGAGAAGTGAGGTCAATAAGACAGTGTTTTATTTTAAGCTAAAGTACATTCCCAATGAAAGGGAAAAAGGAACTGAAAAAATAAATCCATTAAAGTTAGCATTTAAATAGTAAAATTGAAAGTATTTTAGCCAATTACAGGTTTTTTTTTTCTCTAGTGCATTTTACTTAGACTTCTGTCAACCTAAAAGAGTATCTATTTGAGCATAGGCTGGGTGAACTTGTCTGTAATAAGTGCAACAAGAGGCTATAGAGTGATTTACTACAAACACAGCTTTTATAATATGTATGGAGGATAAATCTATAAAGAAGACCACTGTTAGGATCTAAGATCATTACCAGCAGCAAGCCTTTTAATGGATACTTAACATATGTATGAGAACTGCAAGGGCAAAGAAAATCCAAATTATGTCTGTGAACACTATTAAGTCAGCAAAGATTTACCTAAAAGAAAATTTCTTTCTTTCCTATGTTTCACTATCCTTCCTTAAAATTCATTTGAGAAATTGGATTTTTTTTAAGCTGCTTTAAAGTGTGTATGCTCAGTGTACTGAAAATTATGCAGATCTTTGCTTCTGATATGCTGCAATAAAGATAAAAAAAATTTCTCTCTCTTCTACATTGCAATACATGTAGTCCTCAAGCATGCTTTCTATGTAAATTGGAACAACATCAACCAGTGAGCAGTTAAAATCTCCAAGAACATGAGTGTGCAAACAAGGAAAAAAATCCAAGTCAAACCCAATTAGATTATAAAACAGAGGTTAACGTGACATTTCTGGTAACTTGCAGCTTGAACTTCACTATTTCTAATTTGGGTATTACTGTACCAGTCCTTCAAATCCTGTGAAAACTAGTGACTTGTACCTGACCCATTTTTTTTACATTAATTGTGTGAGACGATCAGTCAGGTGTGAACCTTTCTATGTTACAGTTGCTCAGACTGAGATTAATCACACCCACCCTGAAAGCCACCACCTCCCTCCACTGCCTGCAGAGAGAGATGGGGTGGCCAGCCTAGATTCAGACCTCTCCGCTACAGGTGCTGACATGAAGGACACCCTACTTTGTGCTATGCAAAGGAAGCAGGCAGAAGACATTACCGAAATCTCCCAGATGCCTACCATCAGTCAAGTGAATCTAAATCTTATTCTTCTGAAGTTCATGCTCAGGGAGTGTTTACGTGTTTGGGTATAGCGATGTGCAAAATGGAGCAATTTTAGAGCATCTTTCTGGGCTTAATGTGCATTACACAGCAGCCTGTGTTTATTGGGAACCCCATTCAATGATGAAGGAAGACTCTTCCAGTATTGCCCTTAGGTACTCTGCGTTTAAAAAAAAATAATAAATTCTTCAGAAGAAATTAAAATTATTTCTAGCTTCTCTGAAGGAGAAAAAACATGATGAAAAAGCAGCAGTGCCCATCGTACTCCTGCACCGATTGCAGAGCTGGCAAACCCAGCAAAGGAAAATACTATTGCATCTTGGAATAAAACTTACTGAATCTGTTGAATAAAGCCATCTTCCCATAAACATAGAAAAATCTGTTGAGCTTCCCTGCACTGTCTAGAAGATGAAACAATAGCAGATTCACACAGAAGAGGGCTATGCTCACACAGGCAACTGAATTTTCAACTAGAGGGACCTGTGGAGAAGGTTTGCCTTCTGAGAGAAAGGAGAACAAGCAGATACAGAAAAGAGAACTGACCCTTCATTGTGCCAGCAAGAAAAACGACTAATTTTTGAATAAAAATCACCTAGGCCTTAACTTGAATGGAGAGAGAGATGAAGAGCAGAACACAGAGAAGTTCTCATTAAAATAAAAACAATATTTAAAAAAATCCCTTCAAATCCAAGCAGAAAAACTATTCTGTCCAGATTCAAAGGCCATGATTTGAGAATCATTGGTATTTATTTCTGCATACCACAAAACATTTATTTAATTAGAGAAACATGCTTTCATTGCATTTTAAGTCCATTAAATGGAAAAAAACATGTTTTTTATAAATTTTGAGGGTTTTGTAAAACCTCAACTCTCGCTGGATTCTCTGATCCTTAACCTTACTAATTATGGGCTTTGTTTTCATTACAAATACCATTTAAACTTCACAAACTCCCTTTACTCCTTCATTTCCAGTGTCATGTAGCATATGTGTATAAGTGTCCCACTGCAAGGAGTTGTTCGAACTGTCCCTTACTCCAGCTTTGGTCACGTCAAACCAGCAACTTTCTCTTGCACTTATTAGGTAAACAAAGTCCTGTTGGATCAGGAAGCAAACTGGTGGGCTGACTGTCCGTGAGGGGACATAGGGACCCCTTCCCATTATTTTTTTCAGCTTGATGTGGGGATGACCAAAGCTTCAGTCTGCTGCAGTACCTGTGCTGTATCTGTTCAAGCAGAAACACAGCCAGCTCTCCTGAGCTTTGCAGGAAATGACTTGGCTACATGGCCAATTTGCATGCACCCATGTAGAGTGCAGTCTTTCAAGCTTACAGGATAATTTAGTGAAACAAATGCTTGCCATTGTCTATATCATGAATATAATATTTAATCTGCAGTAGTTGCTCAGGACAAATTTTATTATGTATCTTTCTTATACAAGGTTTTAATAGACTATGTCAGAGAGTTGTACACAGTACTTAATGCATGCTATGATGTGTGTAATGTCTAAGATCGGGGAACACAGAGTATATTTATAGCAGTGCCTAGAAGATTATATGTAATGAATATATTATATCACATACACACTAGAGGCAGAGTTAAGGATGCACATGAATCCTGCAGTGTGGCACTTTCTAACTTCCGTGTGCTTAACCATACAACCTTAACATTCCCTGAATGCTCTCTGATGGAATATCTATCAGCCCACACAATCAGCTTGCAAGTTACTCCCACAGAGAAAGATATTTCAGATTGTCCTTTTCCAAGAGACATTAATTAATGCATTTTCATTTTGAAATGCACTACTTTCCAGCCAACATGCCCTGCTGAAGATTATAAAGCTTTAAATCTTTGTGGAGTAAGGCTCCCCAGGAAGGTTAAAAAAACCAAACTATCTGCAGCCCTTTTCTTATGGGCTTCTCTGTTTTGCCCTTGCACTAGGCCTATTATGCACAGCTGGAATTCTGGGAAGACATGATGTTGTGGAAATACGAGTAGTTATACTATTCTCTCTTGTTTCTATTGACTATTATTTTAATTTTTGCTCTTTCTTTCACTTTTTTTTTTTTCAGCTGGTTTTATCTGCTGCAAACATCACTTGCAGGTTATTACTTGCAGAGAAAATGCCAGCTGAAAAGTGGTGACAGATTGGTAGAGATGTGAATGATTGCATATTGGGGGCACCAAATTACAAAATAGCTATTTGGGTAACCTATTTACTCTGAATTTTTGCATGCTGGGCAATTCCCAAGTATTTTAAAGGCTTTGTGCAAATTCCCTCTATGAAATTACACCTTTAGTGCACTGTACCTTATTAAAAACAATAGAATGTAAAGATGTGAAAAAATGTAGCGTCCTTGGTAAAGCTAGTGAGTAATTTTGGATGGCACCACAGGCCTTGTAATAAAAGCTTACAATTGAGGAATAACAGTTGGATGTTAGTTCCTGAGTCAAATAGAGCCTTGGGACAATCAAAGGCAGATACATTAGGTTCAAATACTTAGTGTGAAAACCAGACTAAAGCAGCTGGCATATACATTCCTATAGTTATATTTTATATTATGGATGGATTATTTTTTATAGAATTATTTAAAAACAAAACCAGAAACATTAGAAAAACAGAAAAACCAGTTGCCAGTGAAATTTAGATTTTAACTGAGCAATAAGAACCATAAAAGAACATAGTGTTGCCTTTTAATTTTTCTTTATTTAATAAAAAGAGCACATTGCTGAAACCCTCTGTTTTCAGAAAAATTGCACTGGAGAGGATATAGTAGATGAAGTGATGAACTAGCTCTATTTTTATGCTCAGTATTTATAGGTAAAAAAAGGCTTCAGCAGAAGGAATTCTGCTGAGAAATTTTAATGTACACAAATTTGAGGGCCAAAGTGGGATCCAGGGAGTTACACAACAAATGAATTTGGCTTCCTGTGTTCATAAAGCTTCCAAACCTTAACAAATACAAGTAGGTAATAAAACAAAGAGTGACTGTTACAAGTTGTAATGGCCTTGAGAGAAACTCTCGAGACTTGATGTAGCAGGCAACATTGCTGCCTGTATTAAGTCTCCATGATGCTTTGGCTTTGCAAAAGTATCCACAACTCTCAGCTGGGCAAAGACAAATGCCATGGAATGGGGATGTGGCCCTCAGCCAGGGTATGTCAAACAAACATCATCTGCTTCGACAGACAATGTGATGGCAGTACTCGAGTACAAGGTCATCAGAGCTTACCACTAGCAGCCTGGTTGTGTTCAAGATGTTGTTTCAAAGGTGGACAATGACCACTCAAGCTATTTAACAGCACCTGTGAGACCACTGAATGAAATGGGTCTGGGACAGACCAGGAGCAGAAGGGCTGGAACTGGGCAGTTAAGTTTATTTTGCCCTTTTTTGTCAGAGAACCTGCTGTAATGTTTGGTATTATTCTTTATCTTGAAGGACATCTTATTTCTCTTAGTTAAGGTGTTGAGTGTTTGATATTGGTGGGGAGTGTGGGCTGATAGGACACGTCCCATAATTGCCAAGAGACATTCCTCAGGGAAAAAATGTTTTGAGCGTGTTCGCATTTTCCTCTAAAGATGAATGTGTGTGATTGTTTTAAAAGGATTAAATTGATACCCTTTGATGTATCTTTACCAGGTTTTATGAATGCTTTGACCAAACAGTGCGGGTGATAAATTCATTATGGGTGATAAACTCATTATAGTGATAAACCTGGTATGGGTGATAAACTCATTACAGTAGAGGCCTAGTATGGTGAAACTGACACAAGGCTTTCTATCACTGTCAGCAAAATTGCAAACTGTAAAACTTCCGCTCACATAAATGATGATCTTGGCACACTCTTCTCTTCCATCTCTCTCTTTCAAAGGCTGAGCTTAGACACCCGCATAGTTCGACTATTATTTTCAGTCCCACAACTCACAAATCCTTACCTATTCTTGTTAACCAGTCCAGGTTCTCAGCTGGTTTCTGACATTTCCTTGTTATCACCTAAATTCTAGAGACAGAGCAGGAATTCTTGTCTTTCCTCCCTGCCCCAGTCCTGCCCTTCCCACAGATCTCCTTTACCAGCACTCCTTAGATGCACAGTCTGTGGGGAGAGCTTTCCTTCTCTCAACCTTGCTTATGAAAGTGTTGTTTATTCCCATCACCATGCTCACCTTGTTGAGGCCAACATTCCACTTATGCAGTCTTCCATATTAACCTTTACCCAGAAAACAATCACACCCTCTTGAAATTCTTTACTCAAGATATATTTTTCCTCCAACTGGGAAAAAAATTGCTGCTTGAATTGCTACCTATCTGAATGCTAAAAAGAAATTCTTGTGACACAGTTTTTGCATAGAGGCTTCAAAAATTTCTCATCTCTTCATGATGATTTTTCCTTCCATCTCTCTCATGCTTGTAGGATGTCATGAAAAGGATATGTACTGCTAGGAAGATCAAGTGAAGAAGTAAAAGTCATGACATAAACTTGCATCTATAAAATGTATTACTTAAAAGAACTCTGAAGACAAGGCCTTTCTACAAGGATGACCTATTACAGACTGCACAGTTAAGTGGCCTCCTTGACTAATGAGTTAAGCATTTGTAGCTGGTGTACTCAGCTGAATCCAAGTCTTGTGGTCACTTCTATTCTCAATGTCTTTGCTTGTCTGGGGATTAGATATTTCCCTGTTCCCCATCTTTAGGACTCAGACCAGATAAGTACTGGAATGTACAGGCAAGCGAATCATGAAGAGAACCTGCTGTAAGCTGAGATCCAAGCTTTTTTAGCATCTGCAGGCTGAAGCATGCTTTATGGCTTTGTCTCTCTAACAGAGATAATAGAAGATACTTAGACAAGTAAATAAACCACTATATTTGATAGCAAACATACACCATGTGGCAACTCTATCACTTGATAACATAACAGAAATATATTCAAACAAGATTAAGAAGAAAAGTTAATGATGATTTTATTTCAATGCCAACGTGAGTTTTCTGAGAGTTAGTTCAGTGATAGCTGAGTGGCTTAGTGCCACAGAAAAATTTTCTCCTGGTTCTGTGCATTGAACTGCTTTCTGATACATTAGTGTATTGAATCGACTCAGTAAAAGGTCTTACAGATAGCAAAACTGCCACAAAGGAGGCATGGAAGCCCACCTTCCCAGTTTAAGAACAGGACAAGGAGGGCTGCAGACACAGGGTAATGGGGAGCAGGCAGCCCCTTTCACCAGTTCTCTCTACTGTTGAATCAGGCACCAAGGTACACTGTCGTAATGCAGATTTTACATAGTGAAATTTAAAGAAAAAAAGAGTCAACAAGACCTCACTACAGGGCAATATTTAATTTCAAGATGCTTTAATGTTTATTTCTAAACATTTTCTTCTTGATTATTACTTTTATGGTGGTTTTGCAGCCACATTTGCAATAAGAATCCATCTATGCAATATATCATACAAATTCAGGAAGATCATCTCTCATGTGGACAGCCTCAGCCCAAAGCCCTGAGTACGCAAATCTACATATATGGGAGTGCAGTATCTATGTATCTTTATATGCATCACTATTAGCACAGAGTTGAATTCCTAGTTACAAAAAATTAGAATTTCAAAAAGGAGGAGAAAATAGCACTTGTAATGGTATGGCCAGCTGGTGACTGTTTCATAACAAGGCCTTTTTTCCCCTCGTTTAAATATAATTTACTGGAACTTTACTTAGAGATGCAACAAATTAGCAGCTATTCATTTTATAATGAAGAAGGCCTCATGTAAATCTAAACTGTGAATAGGCAATCAGAATTTATTTGGACATAAGGGGTTATTTGCCAGCCTAATATCTCAGTGCTGAACTGCATACTGCTATCAGTACCATTTTATGTGGTTATTTTAAGTTTTTATGTCATCACATTGCCTCTGATTCTACACAGTACCTGTAGCTATTACGAACTCATGCATCAAAGACCTCCAGAAAAAGACAAAATGGTTCTTCTTTGGATAATATATAAATTGAACTCACCTTGCCTCAGGTTTGAATAAGCATTAAAATAGCAGCTTTTATTCTCCTGGAACAGAGACGGTTCTGGAGATTCAACAATATGATTATATGCAGGCTTTACAAGTTCAAACAACAGCAATTAAGAACACCAAATAATATGGCATTGGTTCATCTAAAATAACTACAAAATGTGCGTAGTAACATCAGTTCAAACTCCTAATCCAAATGCCTTCTAACACCCAAATAATTTTGCACTTCAACTCCATCAGCCAGTCTTTAGGTGGGCTACCAGTAATTCATTTCAGTGATGCTTTTTCCAGCATGCCCAGTAAATGTTTCCCATCTGACAGGCTACTGGTGATGGTAGTTGGTAAAACAAAAGGCTGAGGGTAATGGATTGTGGGTTCTCGTTGTTTCTGTGCCCCTTCTTTGCCCTTGAACTTCCTTGTCTGTGCAAGCAACCCTATCATTTTGAAGAAATGGTGACAGATTAGATGGGCAATTGGTTTATGTTGAATGAGGTTTTCACAGTGGTATTGGACAAACTGTGTGTGACTACAGAGCACAGTGCTCGTGTGCAGCAGGGACAGCAGATCCACTGGACCTGTGGACGGCCTGGCTGCACTCATCCTGTCTGCTGGAATAACAGGGATCCACAAGCCGGACAATGGTACAAGACCTGCAAAATCCAGAAGGGAGCTTTTAATTCTAATCTTTCTCTTGTTTCACAAAGAAGTGTATGGGAAAATTTAGATGCATGAGAGCTCAGGAGCCTTTATGGTGTCTCTCTGCATTCTTTCCTCTCTGAGGGTCGTTTGTGCTTAATAAATCAGTGGCTTTGTCTGCAAAGGTATGTAGCTGCTTGGTTTTGGATAAGTAAATGTTGAAATCCAAAATCCCAATTTGAATTAGGTCCCTAAAAGAGACCTATGCCTATGACAAATGCAGGCACCTGAAAATTAAATATTGAGGTGTGAACTAATCACACAAAGCTCACTTAAGTCATTATAGAAAAATTGATATTCCCCAAGGTTAGGAAACAGGTGTCCAACTAAATCTGGCAAATCTCTGGAAGTAAGCTTTTCTCCCCAGTGACTGTATGTAAAGCCTTTGGTTATTGGTTCACAGGGGGAGAAAGATGTTCTGCTCCTTTTCCCCTTTGGGGGCTTTGTGCAATATGTTCCCCATATTCCCACCCCCAGCACACTTTAGTGCAAGAGAGACGTGGTGCTGTGTATTGTTTGGCTGGGAATAGCACAGCTGGGGCAGCACAGAGCTCCAATGCGGGGTGGATTTTTCCCCCACATGTATTTTTATCAGTCTGAACAGCTCTGCATTTGCCTCCTCCTGTTGGTCTCCCAGCTGCAGTTGGACATTAATGTGTGGTTCTCTATATCAGTCTTCCATGGCAAAATGGTTATTATAAGTGTGCTGGAGTCACGAGGAAGAACCCGTGTGGGTATTAGGTCATGCATTTTCTTAGCAAGTTATAAACATTATGTGGGCATATAACACATCCCTGTGAGCGGCAGCCTTTCTTCTTACTTGTTTTAATTACTAAATAAATTAACTGTGAATATAAAGCAATATCTTCAAGCAATCAATGTACCAGATCACAGAAAATATCCAGAAAGCATAAAGGAAGTGAAAATAAGTTGAGCATGTGCTTAAGTGTTTTGCCACTTTGGCTGAGGCCGATTTTTCACAGCTATGTGTGTATATCACTCTCATTCATCACCCTGCCCTCTCTTGGGGACTCAGGGTCCTCCAGAATAGGAATAAGAGCCCTAAATCCGTCAGCCAGCCGAAGCTGTGTACTATATAACAAATTTCTTACGTCCCCAAAGGTGGCCTCAAACAATTTTAATAAATCTTTAGCATTGCATCTTCTGTATCTCAAATAGGTAAAGGTCAGATGGTGCTATTCTGATTGACCCTGACCTGTAGCTGTTTCCTCCGTGACTGCGGCAGGACTGCTTGGGGAGTAATATATAGCTGTTGTGACCAGGAGAGGCAAAGACTGGCCATTCAAGACAGGGCAGTGCTTCTGCTGGTGCCAGGGGATGGTTGCTGCCTCCCCAGCCATGCTCGATTCACGGTGCCCAGGGGAGAGGAGGCAGCTTACCCCAAAGCTCCTGCCTGAGCACACTGCTAGCTCCGGTTGCCTGCGGATTTAATGTAGATGCCTCTGTGTTTAGCCAGGGCTTCTTTTACACCACTGCTTCCTGGCTGCCCCTCAGTGATTTCCTTGTTTGGTTTTAACATTTTAATTCTGCCAAAACATTAAGGCAGCGCTTCACCTGCTGACCGGGTGCAACGGTGCTGCGGTGAAAGAGGAAAAATAAAAAAGGTGCTTAGCTCAGCTAAACTCCCTCTCTTGCCACTGTAAAATTAATTGTTATCATTATCTAGCTGTTTTCTGGAGACCATCAACTTACCTGCTACACAAACTGTAGCAGCAGTAACAGCAGCTGGACCTGACATACAGCCTTGCCCTTGGCCTATTAAATCATTCTGATGTAATGTCTAACAAACCACATGACTCACCTATTAAACCTTTTCAGGGGCAAGTGCTCTGGCAGGAGGAGAGTGCTTGTAATGAGGCCAAACTCACAGAGGATAAAAGGAACATATTATGAAAACAAGCTATTGAAAGCGTACATGCTAATTTGGGCAAATGCATTTGGACATGTAAGAGCTTCACTGTTTTTGTGTAAAATGTTTCCAATTTCTTATTTCCCATTGCAAAGCTGATTGAGTCAGCAGCAGCTTGCCACTTGCATTCCAGGTGGCATGATATGTCTCCTCATGCACTAACTCATATAGGTCATTAATATGCTAAATAAGTTGTAGCCAATTGGCTCCCATGGTGACAGCTCCAAAAGCTTCATGAATAATCAATGGAGCACCTGGAGGCATGAAATTTTCATACAAAGAGTTTCTAGACTTTTGCATTAAGCTCTGAGCAGGGACAGACAAGTGACAGACATGACTGGCACTTTGAGGAATTTCAAAAATAAAAAGTGTTATTGTAAAAGAAAATAGAAAACTTATTAAAATAAGAGCAAATCTGAAACTCCGTCTCCTGGAGCATTTCTAAGAAATGCACCTAAATTGATTCCCTTGCCATCTTTTGGACAGAAGCATGTTTTAGAGTTGGTGAGGAAATATGGGAATACTGCAGCTACTCTACATAAACTGCAATAAACTCATCACAGGATAGTAAGGATTCACTGAGAGAATTAAACAGCCTCACCTTTAGAAAATTAAGAAACGACTACTGCTTTTACCTATTTTCCCTGCAAGAATTTATATGCCTGTAGATTTTAGGAGTGAAAATCGCATGATCCGAGTGAGACTGGCATGAGTTATGAGCAGTGTGTCAGTTCACCCCCTTAAAAGCAAGTGTCTTTCTGACACTGTTTCCATTTCAAGTACTCATGTATTATCTCTTAGGCCCTTGCAGACAACTTCATTACTGAAACAGGCAAACCACAGACAGGGGATGACTTGTGTGTTTCACTATTTGGTAGAGCAGATCAGAAAATTAAAGTTAAGCCTTCCAGAGGGACTGTGAGGATGATAGATGTGGTCCTGCCTCATGCTTCTCCCAAATAAGCTTGTTCCTTGCATGTCTCCAGTGCTGGGAAAGAAGAAACTGGAGATGTCCTGGCCAGTCAGTATGTATGTAGTGGCAGCTGTAAGGACAGAAATGAGGCACTCCGGTATTTCCTCCTTTACATGGGTCTGCTGTGTGTAGGTCACTCTTGCAGAAGTCTAGTGGTGGAGGAGCTGCAGGACCCTGCCCCTCCAAAGCTTTGCCTCGCTGTCCAGTTCCCTGTTGTGAGTACTGGCTTCTCCTGTAGGTGCACTAGGAGGAGCAAGGAAAAGTGCCAGTACTTCATCTCTGCTTGACATAATTTTCATGCAACTGCTGAGAAGACAGCAATGGCGCCAGCCGCTCCTTCTGGCATTACTGTGGGCAGTTTTCCAATCCTTTCCTACAGAGCCGGCAAATTAAATGTACTTCAATCTCAGCTGTGTTTAGGGTGTTTCAGATGAGATCCTTGGCAAAATATTTGTGCTCTTTGCCATCTATTCTGACATTATGCCAGTCTGGGTCATCAATAAAAGGGCTGGAGAGATTAGACAGTGGAAACCCCAGCAATACCATCCTGAAGACCTCATGTACCAAGAGATTTGCTGGTGAGAAAAACGTGCAGATGTTGGAGCTAATCAAAGCTGGCACAGACAGTGTTGGCTGAATAACTTAAAAATCTCCTTTTTTTCTCCTTGAACACTTCTACAAGCAGAAAGAATGTAAATATATTACCAACATGGCTCCATATAAGCAAGGATAGCCCTTACTTTGGGATAGGCAGAGTCTGACACCCTCACAACTTCACAAAACTTTCTAAAATCTTTCTTTTCTGTCTCTTAACAGTGATGTACAGTAATAGTATAACACGATAGGGGCAACCTGCAGGGTTACTAGGAGGTAAAATGTAATGGGAGGTAACATGTAATTGGAGAGTAACATGTAAAAACTTGGAATAAGTTTCAACAGGTTTGTGTTTTTTTCCCCACTATCAGAGTGTTCTAAAAAGCCCTTGTGCATTTGTGTGCCACACAGCAGTGCTCTGCAGTGATTGCACTGGCTGACCCCAGAATGCAGGGATGGGCTAGGGCTGGCTTTGGTCAAGCATTACTGGGTATTTACAAGGTATTGGCAGATTTTGAATGTTTTCTGAAGAAACAGAATGACATATTTTCATTTTTCAGTATTACCTTGATAATGAATAACTTATACTGTTGTTTTGTACAATATCATTCTAGTAAATATGTTGTGTTGCATTCTATGCTCTGCATACAGAAAAAAAGTGCACACACACAGGCGTGCATGCACATACCAGTCTATCACACAATTTCTTTTGAGATCAACCATCAGTTAAAAAGCATTGGAACCGTCACCACACATAAGAATAGGCAGGTGTCTCGGCTGGGACACAAATATCCTGCTGAAATCCTCTAGCACTTTTATTCACAAAGTAACAAAGCAGGGATTTTCCCTAGCAATCCCTTAAGGAGAAAGGTGGAACATCCGACATTGGTAGAGTGATGGCACTGACTTATGAGGTGAAATGTGTCTCTTGTCAAAGGGACAGAAATTGCCATCAAAAAAAAAATAAAGGAAGGAATACTCTTTATAGACTACAACAATTAAACCGAAAAACTTTGACTTTCTTATTCTTGGATAGTGAGGTGAGAGGTGTGCTCTCCACTGAGACATGTTAGAAAGATGGACCTCCGCAGCTCAGCTCTGTAGTCTGTGAGAGTTTGCTCAAGTCCTCCAGAGAGAGTGATTTCCCAGGCAGAGCCCTCCTGCTAGGCTGATAAACTCTGTTCTTGGTAAAGTGAGTCTAGTGACAAGTACCAATTTAAATGATGCCCACACTGTCTTATTGCAAACTTCCTCCACAGAGTGTTGTACTGTAGTGTGGATACACGATGTCACATCTTAGGTGAAGAGAGCTCGAGGCAGGTGGATACTGCAAAAGGTCACATCATCTCCCATCTGGACTCAAAAAGTGTGACTAGTATTATGCATTCTCAATGAATGACTCACAAGAGCTAGGGCATATGGCTGGTCAGTCACGGGGTCTCTATACCTCTACTGGTTTTAGGTGGGATATGGGATAAAGCTAATTTTTTTCATAATAGCTGGTATGGGGCTATCTTTTAGATGTGTGATTAAAACAGTGCTGATAACACAGGGATGCTTTAGTAACTGCTGAGCAGTGCTTGTGAAAAAAATTATCAGGGCCTTTTATGCTCTTCAGACTGCCCTGACAGCAGATGGGCTGAGAGTGCACCTGAAGTTGGGAGGGGCTGACCTCAACTGAACCAAGGACTATGCCATACCATATGATGTCATGGTCAGCAATAAAAGCTGGGGAAAAAGGAAGGAAGGAAGGGAGGGAGGACACTTTGAGTGATGCCATTTGTCCCCCCAAGTAACTGTTACTCTGATGGAGCCCTGCTTTCCTGAGGTGGCTGAACACCAGCCTGTCCATGGGAAGAGGTGAATTAATTTCTTATTTTACTTTGCTTGCTTTTGCTTTACCTATAAAACCATCTTTTTGCAGTTTTAAACTTCTGACTATCTCCCTCACCTCACCAGGGGAGAGTCAGTAAGCAGATGTATAGGCCTGATTTTATCAGGGTTAAATCACAACACTACCATATCTCAGGAATATTGAAACATCAGGTGGCATTGGAAAACTTCTGACTCTGAAGACAGTTCAAAACTTTTTCCTCCTGGTATTACAGTCCCTGATTTTCCAGAGATAAGTGCAGAGGAGATAATATTTAGAAAGATTTCTTCTCTCACATCTGTTTCATCCAGGTTTGCCTGTGTAAGACTTTAAGTTCTCCAGTTTGCTTTCAGAGTTCTGTGCCCCTCACTTATTAAGCTTTGCAGCTTTATTACCTCATTGAGACTTAAAATCTGGAATCACACATTGATTGTCTGTTTAAGAAGTGAAATGCCAAACTGCATAGAAATATCTTTCCATTTGAAAATAAAGTGCACGACTTAAAGTGGAGACAATCAATGCTCGCAATGACTGATGGAAAATTAGGGAAGTGGTAAAAATGCATACATTGCTTGTTATAGCTTCTGTACATATTAAGCCTTACAGTATGTTACATGGAATAACACCTATAAAGTGTGCTCCTTCTGTTTAAAGTTAAACTCTATCTACACTGTGTGAAAGAATCTTACATAAGATAATTACCAACAGGGATAAAAGCATGACTTTGACATTTTGAACATGCATCTTTCTAAATTGTTTTAGAATCATTTGTAGTATCTAAGCAGCTATAAAACAGATTGGTGGCATCCTTTCTGACATATATTATGTGTGCAAGTTCTCTGTGTTATAAGAATATCACAACTACTTGTGGTGTTTTAATGTCCCCCTGGATCACAGCTGAAAACTTGCCCTCATCAAAAAGGACAAAAATGCCATTGAAGTTGGTTACACCAGAATTTCTTCTCATATACCTGTAAAACCTTCTTTCTCTGAGGGTTCAGTGGAAGTCTGAAGATAACTGTGGTGGTGATTAATCTGTCAATTTGAGTGATATTTTAAAAATATATCCAAGTAGAAGAATTTTCTTCCATACAAGAACAGCAGAGAATATTAAATCTGGAGCTCCTGTGCTCTGCCCAATTTAAGTCTTGGGATCACCTAGATTTATAGAGGGTGTGATACACTGGAGCTAGGATTTGAATGGGTCTATGCTGCACCTATGCAGCAGGATGAGACACAGCCATTCCTGCTCAGGAGCCAGGAGGCACTCCAGCAAGTTCACCAGCCTAAGTGAGCAGAGCATCAAGACAGCATAATAGTAAACAATATGGATCAATGGTTTTGAAGACTGAGGTATTGCAGTTGACCTTGTCACTAAATGTGACTCATGTTTCCTGCTATAAATCAAAAATTGCTTTATCCCTTTAAAAGGTTTGACAATTTTGCATTAAAAAAAAAGCCATAAAAGAGGTAAAAAAAACCTGATAAATCTTTGTAGTTTATTTAATGGAAAAAATATTTTTATCCTGAGGGCTGTGTCCATTGGGTTTCACTGTCCTCATTGTTCTTCTTCGATCACTATTTAGACAGAAGCATACGAGTAAAAGAAATATAAAAACCCTACAACTGCTTTGTTTAAATTTCATTTTAACTGAACTGAAAGAGAATCTATTAGTGACGAAAACATATCTGTCAGTCACAAGGGGCTTGCTCTGCGCTATCATAAAGTGTTTCATTATGAGGTGACCAAACACTGAGGCTACCATAGAGGACTGGAAGAATTTTTCAACCTCTACACTGAAAGCAAGCTTCCCAAGATGCAAATCAGGGGTTCTGGGGTCTTTCTGTGGCCAAAAGCTTCAGAGATTGCTGTCCACTTCCTGCAACAGAGATTTCCCAGATCCATAGATGTTTTCAGTAACTACTTAGTTGACATTGGTAAGTTCACCTAATAAGAAAACCCACAGGCATGTTTTATATTAGGAAAAGTAAGGCATTAGAAAAATAGTGAAACCACACGGTCTCTATTCTCAAGTCTAGCTCCTCAGATAGTATTGAGCTTTGATGTGTTTCATTTTGATTGGAACCTTTCCTGAACTGGAGCAGGTTTCTATGTTCGGTTAGTACTATTATTGCTGCATGTTTAACATTTACATGTGAGCTTCACTATTGCATGTTTCATTTGTTTGCACATTGTAAAGTGTGGTTTTTGTACATATCTCACAGATCTAATACCATGAACAATTGTGCACTTTCATAGAGCTTACAACTGTAAATCTCATGGCTGTGGAAGTCTATGGTGAACTGAGGTGGGAGTATTGGTTGTTTTCAGATGGTCACTGTTTGATGTACACATGCAATATACATGTCAACACATGAGCTATATTTCATAGCCTGCCTCTACATTCATGGAAGAAAAAGATAAGTCTACTGTAGATTCATACTTAAGCATGAGATCAATCATTCTTTAATTCCTTTTAGTTGCCTCAAAAGTGGCCAAAGGTGAACCGTTAAGAGTTAGAAATCTACCCTGGAAGTGTCTACACATGGAAAGATGAATCCTCACTGCAGAGTCCAGCACATCTTGTTAATCAAATTCACAGAAAAATAACTGTGAAATGTGGGTACTTAGATGATATATGCATTCTATTTACAAGGTGGTTTCAAAACATCATCGTTCTTAATTGCTTAGATAATCATAGTAATGCTATGCTTTATTGTGATCTTTCCAAACATCACTGTAAATTATTGTGAGGCAACATCTGAGCTACAGCAATTAAATTGAGCAGAATTCTAAATTATAGAGGTACATTTACAAAAATTGACAAGAATATTTTAGAGCTTTGTGTACAGCACAGATTATTCCTGGATGTCATCTTATCCAATGGCATAAATACTGTTTCACAACTGTCATTTAAAAATCTTAGATATGCTTATCTAAGACTAAGTATTGTGTCAGTTGTTTGTTTTTCATCGTTGACTGTTACAGTAAATGCTATTTAAAATCTACTAATTCTGGAAAACATTTAATCTCTGAAGCTTCAAAGGGTAAATAATGTCCAATAAGAAGTATTGGAGATCCTGGCCCTGGCAGCAGCGTCTTACAGAATCTCTTTTATTTTTTTAACACCTAAATCTGAAACAGGAAGAAATGGCTGCATTAGTGGAAAGACCCTAAGAAAGACATTGAACTGGTTTGATTCAGCCTGTAGGTTTGCATCTATAACTTCAGCACCTCATAGGCTTCAGAAATCAAAGCAATCAGCCTGAAAACTAATTTGACCAAACTACCATCTGCATTTGGAATGTTTTTTTCCTCGCTATTCATCTTTAAGACACATGATGGTTCAACATTTTTCAGTACTGCCTTTTCCAAATTTGGTCTCACCCTTTATTGATATTTTTTGCTACCTCTGAGCAGTAGACATGGGTCTGCTGTGCACAGGTTGCTTTTTGTGCATGTGGAAAAGGAGACCACCACAAACCCCTCTGCAGAAGGCCAGTTTGCTGTCAGCTGCCTGCAGACAGATGGCCCCTCCATTCCCTCACCATATTATGAGGAAGAACCGTGTGTCAGTTCCAAATAGACTGGCTCAGTGTGTGGCCACAGCTGGAGGAGCCATTTGAAGAAGTTCAGGTGCCAGGAGCTGCCTCGTCAGGGGACTGGGGGTCTGCTGTGCTGGCATCCAGCCTGGGAGAGCAGCCCCACCATCTGCTCCCCCACTGCCTGCACATGAATACTTGGTCTTCAACTTGTGCTTGGCTGCCTTGAAGACTTTTCATTTTGTCTTGTGCTTCAAACAGTAATTTTTTGCTTGAAAGAGTAACTGGGGCCATTTAATCAAGATTTCCAAACACATGTACATTTTTGTCAAATTCTATAAAATAGTTTGTCAATATGTTGTCAAGAAGTTATTGAGATTGCTGTCTCATCCTTCAGTGTGCAATGACTTCATATCACACTATTGCACATTCTCCAGACCCAGCCACAAATTTAGGCCTTCCCTGTTTTCTCTCAGAGTTTCCAAAAGTGAAAAGTTATTGCCATCCTATATGATGTGACTATGCCATGATAGCTGTTGAGTTGTGCAGTAAAAGATACTATTAGTCTCACTTTATAAAGTGAGGAAATGAGTTGTAAAGATTGGAGCACAAGATTTACATGAATTTTGGTGTCCAGCGACAATGAGGGTATGAGGTTTTTCCCCAGAATGTTCAGCATGAGATAGCAGCACTCCAGATGCCCAAAGCACAGCTCCTGTTGACCTTAGTTCCAGGTCTGAGAGACTACTGGCCCACACATCAGGGATCCAAGAGGAAAGCACAGTTGTGATCACCTTTGTGTCCATTATGAGTTATGGGGTAAAGAATACAAACCAATATAAATGTGAGCAACACTATCAACTGTCACCTTATGGCTCAACATTCTCAGTGAGGACTCTCTAAGTCCACTTGGGAATTGTAGCTTGGAAGGAGTTTATTGTCACACCAAGCATCTGCTTCCCAGGTGACTTACTTTCCCTGGGGTCTTGCATATGGCCCTGGCAGATGTGACACCATCCACAGAAGACCCAACAATGAAAAATTATTGCAGGGCTTCTGGAAACCCCTTCTTCTCTGTTCTGCAGCACACAACGCCTGCTCTCACTGCAGCCCCCCTCTCTGCTACTTGTCCCCCAGGGCTCTCTGATCTCCATGTGTATGGCCTCACTTTCTGTGCCCAGCTGGGAAGACACTGCCAGTCAGGGGAGGAGGGTCACAGCCTGATTGTAGCCTTCTGCACCTTCCCTGGCTGAAGATGGGAGACCAGTCAGGTAGCATTGTCCTTCCTATGCCAGAGAGAGAAAAGCAAGTTAGAAATCTGAATATAACAGGTCTTGACTCCCACACGATGAGACAGTTCCACTGAACTCTGCAAAACAGTTTGATTTAAAAAAAATAATAAAGACAAAGCTTTTTTCTCATCAGTGTTTTCCTGTTCAGCCACACTTGTAGTTCTTGTTTAGAAGGGGAAAATATTCCACGGCTTAGTGAGGAGGGCACTTAGGTCACCTGTTATCAGCAAGAGCTGTGTACATGTGCATAGCCCACGCTTCTGCAGGGAGAATCCACACTCATCTGGTGACGCCTTCTGGTCACCACTAAAGCAGGCTGGTCAAGCATGCTGAGGGAAGGTACCAGCTGCAGAAATTTTTCGCTCTGTATTGTAACTGGACCTGAGGGTTTCACAGGCTTTTAGGATTTGCTAATATTTGATCGGCTTCTCATGATGACAGTAAAAGTCACTTTTGTTTTACAAAGATGGCCTCTTTGTTAAATTTCTGAATCACAATGATGTAAGAAATGCTTACCAGTGATTTTCAGCATGGAGAACACAATGTATTTCCCCCCGGACTTGTTCTCAGAAATGACTAAAGTCTGCTCTGGCATTCTCTCCTCCCTCACCATACTCCTTTCCAGTGAAACAACCTACTGGAGTTTACCGTTTTCTGTGCTTGATGGGAACTGTCAAACAACCCTAAAATAGGGATTATTATCAACAGCCATTATATCCAAGACAGCTTACTTCAGTAATGAGTTACTATCCCCTTTCCTTCCTCCCACACGTACACACCTGCCATTAGTGACTGTCACAAACCCTGTGACATGTTCCTGTGGGCAGGACCTTAATTATTTCCCTCAGTTTCCCTCATATCTCCTTAGAAAACTTGCCAATATAATCAGTTATGGCTGAGTTGGGAGTCTGCTGATTTGGAAGGAGAGAGCTTGTTAAAGGGTCTTTTAGGGGATTGAAGACTCTGCGGGTGTAGAGTTAAAATTGATGGCATCTGCGCTGAAGTGTGTGGTAGCTGCAATAGCTGTGACAGATGTAGCGTGGCTGCATATTACACAGCGGTACAGTCACCCCACATCATGTGTCTGGGGTGTGTGTCATCCTCAGCAAGCTTTATCTGTGGAGGGAAAAAGGGCTGACGGTAAGCCTGTCCCAGCAGTCGCTCAAGACAGATAGGAATGAGAACCTCCCCTAAGGTAATACAATTTTCTGGCAAAGTCTAGTTTGCATTACAAGGAGGAAAAAAAAAACCCACATTTCTTTAATATTTAGCAGTTGCCTTGAACTTGTCTGAGCACAGTGACTTCAATGATTTTCTGGACTGCCAAAGTATATTTTCTCTGGAGCTCATTACAGAGCTGGGCTGTGTCAGAAACAAAGAAGTGGCTTTATGTAAAGACTTAAAGAAGAGAGGGCAGAGGGTTTGGAAGGCAGCTCAAGAAAGGCATTCAATGCAAAGGGACCACTGAAGAAGAAGCTGCAGAGACAGTTGCAAGAAAATTTAGCACATAAAAATATGTGCGACGCTACACAGAGCATGTATATGTAATATTCATAAGACTCTCTTTTAGATACACTCTTCCTCAGATTTTGAAGCTGTCTGAAACCTGCAGACTTTCAATCCACTTAAATATAATAAAGCCTACACTGATTATATCATGATTGCTGACATTTGGTGTCTGTCAGTCTGAAATAACTTTTCCTCCTTGCTAATAATTTCCTCTAAAAGAGCAAAGCAGAATGAGTGATTTTCCACAAAGCTTTCTCCAAACAACCCCTTCCTGAATGCCATGGTGGTTTCTTTCTGAGGTCAAACACTACTGTCCAAAAGCTTTTCTTTTCTCTCCGTTTTAATGCATTTGTTTGCCTGGCACTTCTGTGTCTGAAGCTCTTGACTGACAAACTGGAGTGCTACCTGTGTATAGAAGAATGTTATTAAAAAACCTTAAAAAGATCCTATTAATATTTTATTAGCATTTCTTTTCTTCCTGAGACTGAATGACAGCTTACCCAAGATAGCTGATTTTAATTATTTTTTTCAACCTGTATTCCTCTTGTCACTGTCTCTTCCAGCATCAATCCAGTCAGATGTTGTTCTTTATTATTACCATAAGGCCTCAGCAGCCTATAATTACTGTAAAGAATTTCTTATCTTTTATTTCTGAAGCTTAGATTTTCCTCTTTTTTTTATGTATATATATATATATTGGTAAGATCTGTAATTAACCTTGCAGCTGTTGATAGTCTGCTTGAGTCTGTAACTATTACACTTCATGTAGCTTCTTTCTGTCCCTGCCCCCACTTTTCCTGCTTGACTGTTTGTGAAGAGCTGGTTACAGTAATGATATTCCTGTCTTCAAAGCAATGAAAAAAATATATACAACAAACTCCCTTTGGAATTGCTTTGCACAATCCATTTTAATGCTAGGATGATTAAAAGTCCCGCTCTTAACAGCACACAGTACACATTTCCCGACATTTCCAATCTGCAGTTTCCTAGGTTTGTGAGGATGAGTGATGCAGAGGAGATGGTGTGGTGGCTGTGTCTGTTTGGCCGCCTATGCTCCCCTGGAAGGGAAGCAGCTGAATTGGCTTTTGTCTGGGAGGGGACCATGCCTGAGCTGACAGAAATCAAATACAAGTAATTGAATAGATGATATGACTAGACTGCTTTCCCTGGAAATGAGTATGTGCCTTCCACTCAGGAGATGGAATTACAGAGATAGGAAAGAAACCGTTCCAGGTCTGTGATGAAAAATATATAATAAGGCTACTCAAGGTACATTGCCTTGTCATTTGATATAAAAGGCTTCTTTCAGGATACTGCATTAGTTTCCTAGAATTATGACTTGTGAGTAGAGCTAAATGCAGATGCATTCTTTCCATGATAAATTTCCTTTTTACAGATGTACACCTGCCTTGGGCAAAATCATTGTCATCACTGTGCTTGTAATATCTCTGAGATTTCTCTCTGAAAAGAAGAGGACTACACGGAAACATATTTAATGAAGTTATTCTTTCAGCATTTTAAAACTCCCATTTAGCATTTTCCATGGACTATTGAGAGAAAGTCTGTCCTCCAGTGATGAACCGAGCAGATAGAGATTGTTATAGATATATCTACATCATCAGAACCCTTCTTGAAAGCTTCTACAGTGATATCCATCATGACACATAGAGGTCACCTATTTTACAAGTTAAAGATCATTCAGGCCTTTTGAAACCTCAGTTGTGGACTCCTGAGAAAAGATTATAGATTTTGAAGTGGTATGTCATGGTTTTAAGCTGTATTTCACAGCACAGGGACAGAACTGAAAGTCCTCCACTTGTTTAACTTCTCCTTGTGTAACATGCCAAATAAATTGGTAACCAGATCTTTGTAGATTGCTTCCTAATGTTTAGAGCTCATGATAAAAAAGACACTTAATATAAAGGACATTCATAAAAGAAATTGACATGGGACGTGTGTACTAATCTAATTCCGTATTTGTTTTACTGCTTTGTTTTCAACATCTTGTCTTCTAAGAGTCTTTGGTAAGGAAAATCAAGAGATGGGAGAAATTCAAGCAAGGGGCAAGAGTCAACTACCTTCAGCTACTTAACTGCAGCTGAAGCCTGGGTTCAGCATCCTGCTGGTGAAGAGAAAAGGGCCAAAGGGCGCTTTCAATGAGCAGCTCATCCTATCCTAAGATATATTCCTAAAACAGGTGAGTGAATTTGCTTCTAAAGGTGTCTGCTTCCTCCAAGGATTACTGTGTGCAACTTGAATACGAAGAACAGATTAGACATTTAACTTTTCAGCAGGTAATTTTACATGTGGTGTAATTTTTCCCCACAATAACTGAGAATCAGTGTTGAAATTTAGCCGTCTTTACCCAGGTAAATTACCAACATTTATATACTCGTGAGACAATAATATAAATAAACATCTTTCAGTGAACATCTGTGAAGTCATTTGAAAACTGTCCCAAAAAGAAAAAGCAAAATAAAAATTACCAAACGTTGCACAAAAATTCTTTAAAAAATTCTTCTAAAAAGCAGACTGAGCAAAATCCAAGAATTCTTTTTTAAACAGAACAGCTCTCTGAGCAGCATTTGCTGTACTCAGCAGTTCATTTCAATACATACGGTCTTCCAGAACTATAAAAGAAAAGAGTAAGTATGAAAAATCCCATCATATGTTACATCTCAACATGTGTCAGGCAACAAATTCATTAGAGTCTGGTACTTCTGCCTTGCTAAATCTCAGGAAACATGAGTAAGTTGAAAGTTTAACTCTATTGAGGTTCACAGTAACTCACAGCAGAGATAAAAATTTCCTCTATCACAGTACAGATATAAGTCTACACTATGTTTCACTGCATGTTGGTACTCTGCTAACAAATCTAGCTGCCCTCTCTCTCCTCTGGTTCCCCTCCATAAATCTTGTCAAAGGCCAGGACATACTGCAGTGGCCGAAACATTCAAATTCTCTCCTGTAGACTGGACACATATCAGATGTGAAAACATGATGTTCAGTTGTTGTCTTTTCTGGTATCAGGCAACTGTTCAGAAGTCTGTAGCAATGGTGTAGTGATCCCAGAGTGTCCTTGAAATTACAGGACATTATTCATGTCAACTAACAAGAATTAACCTCTTAAAGAAAAACGCAACAAGATGAGGAATGCAAAATGGCAACTGGCATGCTTTTCTGTCTTGCAAAATTCCTTCCATGCTATCCTGATTATTAGTTCTACTACCTCTGGCTGTCCTCTCCCTTCCTTCCCCAAACTCCTAAGTGTCTGAAAAAGCACTTTTTTGCAATTCAGACAGGTTTCTTTTCTTTGTCTGTGTTGAAGCACCTTTCACGTCCAGGTCCAAATTGGTTTTCGAGAGCAGCTGACATCAGCAAAAATATTATCAAAGCCAATAGTTTTGGCATTGTCAAAAAAACAGGTACAGCCAATGAAACTATCAGGTAGCAGACTGAAAACAAACCAAAGGAAGTACTTTTTCACACAGTATATAATTAAATTGTGAAAGTCATTGTCAGAGGATACAGTGAAAGCTGGATGAATAAAAGTTTTTAAGAAAGAACTAGGCAAAATTACGCAGGACAATTTCATCGATAGCTACTGAATGCAAAGGTCAGATTTGACCTTTCTTTGAGCGCTACTGATAATGGTCAACAGCATCTTCCTGGAATGGATGGGTTCTTGTTCTGGCTCAGAGTGGCCAGTCTTATTTTCTTGAGTCCCTTAAGTGTTTGATGAAATATGACTAACCCAAGCCATTCTTTTCTTTTCCATCTATTTTTCCAGACTGAGCCCGGTGGGTTTAAACCTGTGCAGAAAACACCTCATATGTACAATATGTATCAGTTTTATTCCAATCCACCAGTTACTCCTTTATTGTCATTTTACAGTCTGTTCATTGAAGTCTTTGGATACAAGCTCTAGCCCAAGGTGACTGGAAAGATTATTTGCTAGGTACATCAGTAATGATGTGAGCAATACTTTGAGGTATCATGCTTGGAAGAAATATGCACCTTCCCTCTTACCACAATTGCAGAAATTATATTAATATTAATTGTAAAGAAAAATCACAGATTGCACTCAGACAGTGCCAAGTTTCAAAAAATCAGAGATGGAAAAGACCTATTACGTTTTTGGCTGCAAGGCAGGCTCAGTGTAGGATTGCTTTTTGATGTTCATTTTCCATTGTTTCGACCATTCTCCTGGTGAACTACTTTGCATGCAGAAAGTGAAATGTGAAAGAAAAAAATAAAGTTCTTAAATCTGTTACTACACTTGCATTAAAAAATTAGTTGTTAGTGGTTTTAGAAATATTAGATTTATCTTACCTATTTGGCAGGAGAATTCTTTGGAAAAGCTGAGAATTGGATGGAGACTAAGACAGCTCAGGCTTCTGAACCATGAACTTCATTTTCCTGACTCCAATTTTCTGAGCCACAAGGAGACATAGTCTGCTGTCTGAAAGATCATCCTTGTCCAATTTTGCCAGCACCAGTGTTGCAGTGAAAGTAAAATGCATATTAATTACTGACTGATTACAATATGTCAGTTTTCCAAAGTATTCCTCTATGTGTTTTTTTGTGAATAGATATCATTACACAGTTTTGCGGTGTCTAGCTATCACAGTTTTTCTTTTAAAAGCTAAAAAAGTGTTTAGCTTCCAATGCAGTCCCTGTACCTCGTACATTATTATTGCTGATGTTGTTGTTGACCACAAAAGCACAAGCAGAGTCCCAGTTTGTAGGATTTTTAATCCTTCTCAGCAAAAACAAAGGCACAATCTTTTTCCCAAGGACATTGCAAACTGGTGTGACATGCAAAACTTTGGGATGGATAGGGTCCATAAATAGAAGGGGAGTTTTCAAGGTGATGGAGAAGGAAAGCAGCAAAAATAGAGTTCTGTGGTTAACGTTAGTTTGTACGCAACTTGATAGTTCAAATAATGTTAGGCTTTTGGTTTTGGTTGTATTTTTTTTCGTTTGTTTTCTTGCTTGCTTTAATAAATAAGTCCATGCTTGTAATCGCTGTGTCGTTCTTTGGCGGGCCTGGGGTAGTCACTGAAGGTGAACTGTGTTCTGGAGGAATCCAAACAGAGCAGTGGAATCCTGGATTACATCTGCAGTTAGACCTTTTCTTTAAAATAAAACTGCATTTGTGCAGTCTTGTTCATCCATCTGGATAACTTGAAAATAACTGCTTCCGCTTCTAAGTACCTGGTTATAATTTTAAGTCTTTTGGAAATGCTGCTCTATTTTAAGTTTTTAAAAATTAATTTAGTGTCCATTAAAGCCTCCCTCCTCATAACATCCTTAGTGAAATGATATTGTTTGGTTGTTTTTGGAAAGTCAAGAATCACAACAGAATTCTTGCACTGCCTTGGAATTTCAGCCGTTTTACCTAATAGGGAAAAAAGAAATAGGAGATCAGTTGTTGCAGTTTTTCCTTTCTAGTCTGAATTTTTGCTGACATTGGGAGATAGACTCAGTTTTTGTACAAGTAGATTAAAATTCAACATGACTTGTGATAAAATAAATATTCTGGTTTTCCTCTGGTTTAATCAAAAACAAAATTTGGAACGGTAGATTTTTTTTTAGTTTGTATTTATTTTGTACAAGCTGCCACGATTTCCAGTCACATCCCCATTACTATTCTCTTGTTGTTCAGTCACCTGACTCTAGGATTTCAAATTCATCATCACATTTCTGCAAAATAATAATTTATTTCCCGCTTCTTTCATCAGTCACAGACCAGTTCCACTAAAATGTTCTCCACTCCAGGGAAAAACTTCTTCCCATTAGAACTAAACAAATCAGAAAATAAAGGGAAATTTGACTAGAGTCTTCATTTCAGTGCATCTCAATAGCAGTACTTCATCTACTCTATGCTTTTCTGACTAACAGTTATTTTCAGCCTTTTTCAACTAACAGAACTTTTTTAAGCATGAATCCCTGAAAAACAAATATAAGCTTTCTGATAATGTCCTTTTCTTTTCTTAGTTGCTTTTTACATCTCTCAAGAAATCACCCCCAGACTGATAGTAGTCCACACATCAAAAACTACTTTGCTGTAAATAGGATACAGACACTTCAACAGCAGAGTGTTGTTGCTGTTTGAAAATTTCACTGTCTTTATCTTAAGTGATCCTCCAACCCCTGTTTCACACATGCTTCGTCTTTTAATGGAGCCTTGTCTTGACTTTGTGGACACTTCTACTTGTACTAGGTCTTGTTGGAAAGTGAGTGAGTTCCCAGGTACAAACTCCTTGTCAGAGGAGGGTGGGTGGGTGCCATAGCGTGGGCAGATGTTGGATGCTCGCTGAGCTAGACTGAAAAGCAGGGGAGTGCAAATTGAAAGGGTGACACAGCTGAAGTGCGAACATCCAAGCGCTGTAACGCTCTTTCAGCTTGAGCATTTCAGCTGGACTCCTTAATGATACGTTCACTGTTCATCCCCAGGCCCACTCAGTCTTTCTTACATTTTCCCAGTAGGGCAACTATGGTGACAGTGGGACTTTTTTAAATGTGGATCTTTGCCCACTGAGAGCTGGACTGAGTTACTACTTATTTTAGCCTGAAGGCCTTGTTTCTACATTTTCAGTGTTTTGGGGACTCTGGTTAATTCCTCCTTTTCCTTTTCTCCCAAGAAGCCATTGAAAGATTAAAAAAAAAATAAATAACCTCGCCCTCCAAAAAAAACCATCCCCCAAACCCCAACAAAATCTAGGACAGGAAAAAAACCACACCACCAAAAGGACTTTAAACATGCGTTATAAATGATAGTAACAGCTGCAGCCCTGTTGACAATATAATACCACTGCAATCCCCAGGATATAACTCAGATACCAAATTTCAGACTGCAGAAGAATGGTGCTTGAAGATTCTTGAGAAGAATTATGTTTGGGCCCACTGGAAGGGGAAAGAAAGTTTAAGTAAAACAAAGAGGAGGTACTGGTGGTCCAGTGCAGAGTTATGAATACAGGCTGATAAAAAAAGTTAGTAATCCCACAATAAATACATTCAGCTGATAATCACACTTTTTTCTGCTGTTATCTTAAATTTTCAACTTTTATTTGTTTCTAGTGTTATTAGGCACAGAAGCACATGGGAAAGGCTGTTGCTTTTGTATTGATATGCTGTTAAAAAGCAATGAACACATGCTAATATTACAGCAATAAAAGGAAGAAAAATAATATCAGTGATGTAACTGAGGATATTGAGAGAACGAGACCTTCCTTTTTTCTTCTCTGCCTTTACTATAAGCAAATGCCAAGAGCAGTTGCAAGGCAATTCTTAATCCTTTCTTCTTCTTTAATTACAGTAATGTTTGCTTTTAGAGAAAATTAATTGTAAAACGTACCTGCTTCAAGAAATAAAATGCTAGAATTTGTTCCAGTTTCTAGTGTGAATGAAAGTTTCCACTCTGTTAATACTACCACCCCCCCCAAAAAAAAAAAGAGTAAATTAATTTTTCATAGTATGATATCTGCTTCTTCTGCTAAATCTGTTAGTTTTATAGGATAAATAGTTTTTAGAAAAGAAAAGAATCTCTGTATTAACCCCTTATCCTTAGCAATGTCTGCTGTGTTCAGTCTCATTGCTTTTGTACAGGCAGAACCCACACAAAAGCCAAGCCTAGCCTGGGAGCAATGCCTGGGTCCACGCTGCTGAGCAAAAGTCGGCTGGAGGTTCTTCCCATTACCCACCTCCTCGGACAACCTCAGGGCTGACCATAAAGAATGGTTCACATTCCCAAGGGTGTTCAGGTGCAGTCTGTCACCAGTAGAGTGAGCAACACCCACTTATCCTGTGAGTATGCCCCGCTATTCTGTGCCTGATCTGACGGCAGCTCTGTCACCTGCCCATCACATGTTTGTCTGAATTCCCCCTTAGAAAGGTCCCAGTCACCTACCAAAGGAAAAGTAGAGTTTCTGGGAATTTTTGTTCAGCCTTCCTACACAGGAGATGGAAACTCATCTGGTGGGATTTGTATCAGCCTAACTTTGAACTCTTGCAAAGGGGATGAGCTTGTAGCAGAAGGATATTATTTGAGCAGTGGAGAGGAACAGCCAATTGTAGAGCACTGAATCATCCGACCTATTTTAGATGTTTAGTTTAATGTGAAGCGAACAACATGGAAATAATATACTCTGAAGGTATTGAAAATAGGTTTTTCCAGGCATTAATATCAACATTGTAGATTTTTATCACTGATCAGGTGAATCCTGCACAAGAAGCTGGGCTTCAGAAGAAACCCAGAATTTCTGTCTTCACCAAATATAGATGAGGCCAGTTGTGGTGATTTACCTACCAGTTTAAGCAACAGAAGTAGAAACACAGACTGAGAGAGGTTTAACTGTGTAATGTCTCTGTACACGGTTATCTGCTGTCCCATCAGTGATGCTAGTCCTTACAGAGAAAGTGAAAACAGGATCCAGAACCCTCCCAGGCAAGAAAGCAAATGACTGATGTTAAACTGCACTGGTGAAAATAATAAAACAAGATTGTATGTGACAAAAACAGGACCTCAGAGTCAAGCTCTAAGCTTGGTGCATCCCAGATCCCGCTAACTTTCAGAATGTTCTGTATTTAAAAGCAGTATTATTATGTCATTACACACAGTTCTCCCTTGCCACTCGCTTGAGTTACATGGAACAATCAAAAGTGAAAGGGAGTAAACAGGAAGGAGAAAATTCACTGATGGCTTCCACTATCAAGAAAGACACAGTGCATGAAAAAACAGGTAAGTTTGCCTGTAAAAGCAGAGTACCAGAGTAAGAAAGGTACACCCATAGACACCTACAATCAGTTCTGCAGCAGTGGCTGAATCTTATTTAACACAGGAATGGTCAACACTCACATCAACAGTTCCTACATTTTAACTGAAGGATGATTGTGGACAGCCAAATTGTGATAACTCTTAACCTGCTGTAAAGAGCTATTTTGGATGATGTTGACTTGTCCCTTCTTTAGAGATATTCAGGCTGCAGGAAAGACCAGATAAAACAGGCAAGATCCTGACAAGTAAAGGCCCTAGGTATTCAGAGAAATTGGTAAAAGTATATATTTATTTGCATAGAGCGCTTCCCATCACCGTTTACTATTTCTATAAGGGGAGATTCCACTACAGACATGGGAAGTTTTCAGCTGTGCATAAATCTGGCAGCAACTATGGTCTTTCTGATGAACAATGGTGTTCAGAGATGTTTTCAGAAAAGATTCAGCTTCCTAAATTGCTATGATATCACATGGCAATAATTGTTACTCGTTTAAGTAAACAGCCATTTTAGTAATTTAACTTTTTTTTTTCTCTGAGTTTAAAACTTGCTGCTGACTTAAGGCACAGCTGCACACGAGATGTGTACCTTTTCATACAGAACTATAGGTGTTACCACCATAGACAAGATATGGCTGCTGCCAGAAATAAAGGCACTTACTACCTGATCCTTCCTGATAAGTAAACTAAGTTATACTAGTATAAGCTTATACATACAAAGAAAATCCCAGCTTTTGGGTGACAGATGTGGGCAACTCGGGTACACACACTGACTGAAAACATTCAGAAAAGATTTGGCCAGTACCTGGCCGTCTATTACAGAGGAAATATGCAGTACTCTTTTAAAAGGGGTTTGTGGGGTTTCTTTTAATTTTTTTTCTCCATGCTCCTGAGAATGGTGGTGAATGTTCTTACTGAATCACACTTGCACACATTGGCACACATAGAGCAGTTTCTATGGAAAATAAAATACCTGACACATACTTTTTCACATCTCAGCTAGGTAAAGCAACCCAGACAGCCATAATAAACCAAATTATTCTCTTAATCCTTAGAACTGTCAGATATTTGAAGCTATGTAGCCTCCTTTTGTGCATGCCAGCTGTACAAGCGGATACTTTTTGTATCTAAATAGTCAGCAGGAGTAAGCAAAAACAATAATTATATAACAAATAATTACATAAGAAATTTGCTCTTATTCTTTCACAGTACTTTGACCTCCAGTAAACATTACCCTGCAGTATTTATTTTGTTTTCATTGGTAGTTGAGCCTGAGCTTGGGCTGAATGGACTGCAAAATCTTGCCAACACATAGTAAATTCAGACATAAATCATGGTTGGGGAAATACTCAGGCAGGCTTAAGCTTGTCTTTCAGGGAAGAATCTTTACAAGATTGAACTTGCTGGCAGTAATAACCTTCATCCCTTTTTGAATAATATTTCCTTTTTTTTTTTTTTTTTTTTNCCAGAGAACAGTTAAGGTGCAATTTTAATGCTTTTACTGAGCTTCTGGAAATCAGTATGAGAGCATTATTTACATCTTGAAGCCAAGCTGTGTCTGGAGAATTTCAATCACATCATTTTTATGAGATTCTACAAACCAAATGCTGAAACCTCTTCTGTGGCACTTCTCTTTGAAACAGAACAGTGAGCTGAGGGGAGGGGAAAGCTAAGAAAAGGAGAGAGAAACTTTGCACTGTAAATGTATGTTTCAGTATTAATAATTCCTCAGTGCATCTGTATTAACATGATATCCTTGCTGCAGATTTGATTTAGAATAACTTTATATATAAGCTGTACTGATACTGAATTTTATTTCACAGAATCCATGCTTAATCTGGCCTTAATAAAAAGAAGTGTTAGTAAGTGGATAGTAAGAGTGCAAGCTATTCTCCAGAGCTGTGGAGGGTGTTTCATACCTTATACACAGTACAAAGGAAACCAAAAATTTCTATACATATATAGCAAGGATGCAAATCATCAGTCTGAACTAGAAGAAATGCAGCAAAGATCTCAAAAACTGGATCTAAGAGGGGAAATTGGCAGTACCATGTGAAGGATGTGAAATACTTGATAAAAACTATTATTAAATTGTTGGCTTAATATAAAGTGATAATTGTAATGTGAACAAGTTAGTGGTAGACATGACAGATCATGAGAACACAAAATGGGCCACATTCATCCTATCATCACTTGTATTATCTGTATGAAGAGAATGGCTAACAAATCAGCCAGACAGCAAAAACAGTTTGAGAATGTCCAGGTGCTTTGTTATTCTCAAAGAACTTTCACCCTATATTTTATTAAAGTCATGTGGCCTGCTAATGGAAGCAAGGTAAAGTTGCAAACCACATTCTCTTAAGTAATCTTTCCAATCCCATTAAAGTCAATCAATCTGCATAGAGCAACGAAAAGCAAAATTTGTCCTTATATATCTCTCCAGGAGCAACCCAGCCAGCAGCAGAGATGAAGTCTCAGCAGTGATTAAAGCTATATGTATTGTCCAGGTATGACCTGATCGAGTGGATTCAAATCAAATCTTCTGAGTTCAAGTTTTTTTCTGCTAAGCTGTTTGATTTTGAGGTAATTGATGAGCCTCTCCAGCTACTGATATATTAAAACTGGCAGCAGTATCTCAGAATGGGTTATCTTTTATTGAAGACTGATAAAAACTAATCACTATAAGTGGGTGTGGGTAAAGATTAGAACAATGGGAATCTCAGTGTATCTTAACAATACTGCTTGATCTTTTATATCTTTAGTCAAAGCATTGCACAAACATTAACTAGTTAACCGTCACAGTGATGCTACAGCTTGGAAAGTACCATATATTTAGTTTTAAACTGTATTTTTATTTTTATGTCAGAGAAAAAAAAAAAAACAACAAATAAAACATATATTATGCCTGGAGTTGCATCACCCAAGTGTTTCCATTATTTGTCTCTTGATATTGTTCATCTCCATGCCACAACAATGGATGGATGTGCTTTCAGGCTGGATGTGCTGTAAGACCATCTGAAGCAGGGAACACAGGAGTTCATGCAGTTACACCCTTGGTCCTTTCTACCTTCCCATATCGGTGCTTCAGACATTCATAAGGTGGATTTGTGACTTCACTGTCTTCCACATTGGTTGTCTAATGTGAAGTCTGTAGAGTTCTTAGTTTTCTGATTTATGACTCATGAGGCTGATGAAGTTCTGCCCCCATATGCATACAAACCATAACGCTGCCAAACAACTCATAGTGCCCAGGTTGCATAAGGGTCTTCCCTGCCTGTGTTGCCTGGGAGGATTCGCATAGGGCTGCCAAATAAATAATCTAATTCAGGTACCCATGCACAAATTTATAAAGTTTTGCTGTGGATCCAGGGGAAAAAAAGTTTTGCTGGGATGCAGAGTATGGATAACCATGCAACATCTTGTGTGTCTCTAGGTCCTGATGTGCTTGCTCTTAGTAAATTCACAGATAAAACAGAAGGTGAGATCCGGACCCCTGGCTGCCATTTCCTACCACTGCTATTTGCTACTCAACCCCTAACATCATGACCACCATCATTCAGTCAAATTCTTCTGGAACAAGTACTCCTCAAGACACATGGACTGCAAAATCTCATTGACAGACATCACACATGCCAAAATACAAGCTGCGCAGAGAGAACAAATCTTGCTAGACCATTTTAAAACAAGCAGATGTAGAAGGGAATGGAGTGGCAGTTGGTGCTGGTAGTTCATGGTCTTCATTTCCTTTTAGGTTTTTCTGCACCTTCAGTAAGATGCTACAGAAAGAGCCAACAACCTTTCTTATGACGGATCCTTCAGATCCCAGTCCCTGCTTTCCACAGAGTTCTCTTCAGCCACTGCTACACCCAAAGAAGATGCTATCTCTTTACCCCATAGACCAATGTGCCAGTAATGCAACCTTGAGCAGAGCAAATAGAGTCATATGTATCTCTTTTTGTTTTCCTTCTTTTGTGTCGATAAGACACTTCTTCAGCACAGTGGTGAGAAGGAGAAGGTCTTTCTTTAAACCATAGTCAAGCTGATCACGTACTATTTCTACCTCATACCGGCCTCTGATGTTTGGTCATTCTAAATGATGTGTCCATCAGGGGCTGGGGGGTTTGTGCATATTTTTCTCTTTCAAAGGTCACAGCATGAAGGACATGGGCTGCCTCAGTGTCTCATATCTGGATAACAAAGGTATGGGAGGGGAACAATTGCTGAAAGTTACTGGCTGCCTGCGTAGGCAGTTTAACTATTTGACAATATAGAGGCTTTTTATTTTGCATGCTTGACCCTAACTGTAATCCCACAGAAATTACAGATGAAAAAAAAATGGGATTACAAGAATAATGGATGTTTTAAAGAGATATCATTGTTTGTGGGACAGCTGTGTGAGGGAAGAGAGATGTGAATTCATAGATTTTCTTTTTTTAGTAGCTGAGAATTGGGAGAACTAATTTACCTTCATCAGTGTGGTATTTTATAACAAGGAGGCATGAGAGGAGGACTCAGGAGAAACTTAATACCTATTTCTGTATTTTTTATGGAGGAGGAGTTGGAGGATAAAGAAGTCTGTCGATATTTTAGACTTTGTCTCCATGAGGAAGATTTTAGAAGGGTTTGTTTATATCTTGTATGTGATATTTGTGTATATTGTATTTAGCAGCTGATTTGATGGCCATGAGAGTCTGAGCAATATGCTTCAAGCTATGCTTTGCTAGTCCTGTACTAAGGTCATATTTGAGCACTGAAGAGCACTAAAAAGAGCCTTTCTTGATGCATGAGTGTTATGTATGAATGCCCTGTTACAGGACCTCCCAGCGTGGAACACATACGCTGCACAACCACACACTGTGGGAGGACACGAGTGTGGAAAATTCTGTAAACCAGGAAAATGTATGCACAAAGCAACACAAAAGGGCTTTGCTATAGCCATCAAACAAAGATTTGTGTCATTAACACATCATATGAACAAAGGTAGTCCTTTCCAGAAGGTAATGTCATTGAACAGTACAGACACGGGACATCCTGATTGCCATGGAGACCAGGGCTTCCTTCCTGATATGACAGTGAAGGTATATCCTAAATGCCTTGTAGGTATATATGTGAAAGTACTTTCATAGATCTGAGGCTCTGTAACTCACTCAGTGTCACACAGAGGTCCTTGAGAAAACAGGAACTGATCTAGACACAAAAATTGTAAATTACCATGAGAAGCATTAGGCTGCCCTCTTTCTCCCCCATTTGACATGTATAACCATGAGACAAAGACTGGGGAAAGCCAGCAGAGGCAAGAAACACCCATTTCACTTTAAGTCCAGATTTCATCTCCTGTCTGTAAATTTCTTACTGTATCTGTCTTAGTAATATGAGCTGAGAAGAGCTGTAGAAATCCATGAAGGGAAGCTCTTCCAAAAATGCTTTATTGCTTCAGTCTTCTAAACAGCTGGTTTCCTTCTGAGGAAAAGCTGACAGCTACACCAGACTCTGTTGAATTATGTATTGTACATTTGGGGACTAAGCTGCAATATGCAATGCAGTGAGCAAAGCTTTCCATATGCATTTGTCTAATGATAAGACACAAATTCAAGTCCAAGAGGTGATAAACCCAGTGGTTTGTATTCCAATCCGTTATAGCTGTGCTCAAAAATAATACCTTGTAAGTGCACATTAAGGGCAATGAAGCACAAAATTACACATGCAAATATAACTCAAGACACTGAGCCTTGTTGTTGGAATAGGATTCTTCTTATTTTTAAGACAGCACTGAAGAGCAGTGCTGTGTGCAGGGCTATTTTACCTTCTGCCATCTAAATTATGACTTTACAGACAAAGAGAGCAGGTATAAGAAAGACAATTCAGGTACAACAGTGTTGTAGAACAACATTGATAATAATTTCATAAAGCATTTTAGTATGAGAAATCTTCCTAATTATGCAGATTGCTATTATTCTGTATCTGGAGAAGAAGTAGAGGTTGGGCCTTAACATCAGAAGTCATGTTCCTGACTATGTCTGGGAGACCTGTCTGATTTCCCAGTAAGACAATATTATAGGTGTTGAAGATTCAGCATCTCCATTGGATGTCAAAACATCCCCCAGGTAGGGTCACTCCACCTGAACAACAACCCAAAAAATCTGGCAAACTGCAAAGCTAAGGAAAAATGGATTCCCCATTGTTGCTGTGATGCCAGACCAACTCTGCAAGCCTAAGGATCCTTCCATTTACACAACCAGATTCACAGCACATAGCTCCCATACCTTACCATGTACACAGCATGATACCCTGTCATGAAACATCTGGCCCTGAACTTCCTGACTCTAATTAACATTCTGTTTCCCAAAACTATTTTCCCTCTCCCAGGGTGTTTCTGAACTAATTTGCCACTGCTCAGTAGTAAATGTAGATGCTTAATACCTGTAAAGACGCCTGGTAAATTCAGCCTCTAGATATTCCCTTGAAAGGTGTAGTTCAGGTTAAGCATCTGCTCTGTAGGTGGTTAATTAGCAATAAACAAGTTGTCTGCTGCATGCTAACAGCAGTAATATGTTAACAACTTTCCAGAAAAGAAAAAACAGCCTCCTTCTTAATAAAAATTTCTCTATATTGAGAATTTATTATTATTAATCCCCTCAGATGGTTGTAATGCTGATGACTAAGAGAGGCTGCAGGCTCTGTCCTGAGGAGCAGAGAAGAAGCCCAGGATTTTCTCACTGGTACAGGCTGTGTGTGTTCATTGAATTAAGAACACAGCTGACTCTCCTAAGACAAGCAAAAAGAGAGTGGGTGATTGACAGCAAGATGGGAAAAGGTTTTAAAACACAGGTGCAGTGTGAACAAAAGCATTGAAATGAGAGGAAGAAAGGCTGATAGCAGACTGATTCCTCCTTCTTGAAGGAGGTGAGATACTAACAGCTTCAAGGACAAGACCTGAGACTGTGAGAGGACTGGTCTAAGACTGATACAGAAATATTAAAATGGCACTAGATAGGACTCCACTCTCTAGTTTTATGCTTTCTTTGATGTTACATTTGGAAGTGGATAGCTATTAATTCAGAGAAATTTGGATAGAAGGGCAAGAAAGATTTGGAAGGTTGGCAGCCTCAGTTGGCACATTTAAGTTCTGCAGAAAGGTAAGATGCATCAGTAGGAAGATAATTCCTACTGCAATCAACTCTATTGCCATTCATCTGTCACCTGGATGGGATATCATGTGTGAAAATAAGTCATAAAACTTGGAAAATGAACTGGAGTATCAAAATAACAGATACTTAAATCCACACTTTTTTTTCTCATTTTTGCCTTGCAGAAAGAAAAATTTGGAAGGGTTTAGCTTTGAAGTTGTGGGACAGCTCTTGAAAATTGAGAAGGATGTATGGGATTACACAAGAGAAATCCCACCTTGAAGCACTAGCACGTGAATAACAAGTAATCCTCACTGGATTAATGGCATTTCTATTTGGAGAAGAGACAACAGAGGTAAAATTCCACTAGATGGAATAGTTGAAACAGATATTAGCTGGCCATGTGTGGAAACAGAAGTTTTGGGCTGATTTCCTATTATCTACTTTACTTGGAAGAGGAGCAAAAACTTCTAAAATACACGTTCTTGCTCATGTTTGGGAAAAAAATGAAGCAGTACCCTTATGAAGCCTTCCTGTGTAGGAGCTGAGCAAAATAGAGTATTTTACCCAGGATCCTCCATATTTAGGACCAAATAACTAGAAAAAAATAATTTTAAGTATTTAATAATACAGTATTAGTAATATTAGTAGCAATAGGTTTATAGTTATTATAGATATTTTTGTGACTGAATTGAAAAAAAATCCCATTTTTGCTTCAGATTGATTGTTTCATTTGTCACTTTTTTAAGGTTTTTAATTCTATTTTTAAAGCTTTTTGGTTTCAAAATGCAAACACTTTGTTCAATATTTGCAAGAAACTGAAACAAAATATCTCACCCAAAGGAGAGCTCTTTCTCTGGAAAGCATTTATATGAGACATTCCATTATTTTAAATATTTTCTTTTTTTTTTTTTCTAGAAAATGTTCACAAAAACAGAGAGAAAAAGTTGAAGGTCTGGTTCTTAGCATTTGACGGGCAGTTGTTNTTACCTTTTTTTTTTTTTTTTTTTTTTTCCCTGAACTTATTAAATTTAAAAACATTTAGCCTGCTCTAGGGCAAAGCTCAGATGCATGAGAGCTGTGTTGAGGGCTTGACTCTCAGGGAATACCTTCATCTGAAGGAAAAGATAATATCATGATCAGTATAGGATCGTCTGGGAAAAGACAGAGAACTCTTTTCACCAGGTCTCGCTTCCCCCTGAAAGCCTCCTACCTTTCACCTTTTGTTGCTGGTATTTTTGACACATCACCATTCTGGAAATTGGAAACCAAGGCTACCATGGTCAAGCAATATGTCTTGCTCCTTTGTGCACCTGGTCAATAGTCTCTTGTATCTCTGAACTCAGGGCACAGATGGTTTACATAGCTGAAAGACCTACCACGCTCACACTGCAATGTGATCCACCACCATGATTTGGTTCCTTAGGCAGAAGATATTAACTGTAATTTGACCGGATGACTAAAATGCTCTAATGAATTTCAAAGTCCATTAAAAGAGACTTAAAAAAATATAAATTCTAGATCTTTGTTATAATAAAAATACTTTAGAAATATTAATACATATGTGTTCGTAACATTTATAGAAGGAGATTTTGTTACATCACAGCATTTTTTTCTCAATCTGCACTTCCTGGATACCACTAAAATTTTCAAATCATCAAAAAGATGTCATCAGATTTACTGCAAAGCATTAATCCACATTATTCTGCTGTTCTTAGAAGCTGAACTGGTGGAAAGGCACTTCCAATAATGTTCTAATCTGAACCAAGCTCCCAGTTTCATCACTGGAAGTAAGGCAAGTATATTAGATGCATAAATGTCTTCCTGACCCAAGTAATTCTAATGGGATATATATAGCAAAAATCAATGTCACCATCTTTTAAGTGATATATTCAGAATGCTTCAAAATTGACTTCTATTGCATTTATTAATTTTCAAAACTCTGTCTACTTCTAGAATATTTGCCTTTTTGAATCACAGTGATCTATTATCAGTGGGTAAGCAACGTTCTCGCGTGATGTATAAATAAGTATTAAGGAGCAAAGACAACTACAGTACAAGCAAGACTGTTGTATCAGCCTCAGGAACTGGTCTGAAATTGTTCACTTGATGTTTGCCAGAGCTTGAACTTGCTTAGAGAAAGGAGAATTGCCTTGAAACAAGCTGAAAAAAACAAGTTCCAAGGACTTATTTTAGATGCTTCTGCCCATCCCACCTGTGCTTAAGAGGCTGTCTCAGGCTTTTGAGGGGTAGCAACACTAGCCACACCAAATCTTAAGCTAATATCTGAATTCACGTTGCCTGAGAATGTCTGGAAAACAACAGAGGAGTTATTAAATGTGAACTCGAATCCATCTGTGCTACCATTGCAACAGGGATGGTAACTTCTGGAAAGCCAAGATCTGATTTTATTTACAGTCTATCAGTGTATACCATAATCCACTTAAGTTGTCTAAGACACTGCAGTAAGGCTTACAGGATGGAAGACCGCTGCTTTATCTTTTCTCAGTTTTACTTCCTTTTTCACTCTGTTTCTTTTTCTCCCAGTTCCATATTCAGCAGTCAGGTCTCATTAAAAACTTCAGAACATGCACATATTGAAATATACATAGGTGTTGATACCAATGTCGTTGTATTCAAATTTGTTCTTGTGGGAACCATTCTCAAAGCTGAAGATTATTGCAGTTTTTGCAGAAACTTTCCATGACTTGCTCATCAATCATCAATCAGGTAATCATCGTAGTTTTTGACTTCTCTTACATGTGTTTTATCTTTTTCAAATAATAACCTGGAATCAATACTATATATACAGATGTTTTTAGGTAATTCACATAATTTGTGACCTACTAGTTGTGACTTACTTTTGTTATATTTTGTAACCAACATTTGATAAGAGTTAAGAGTGTATTTATAAATGGAGGGAATCAGACCCCTTATTACAGGATATTTTCCTAACCATAAGATGTGTGTAAATCTAGATCTGAGCACTCATCCAGAAGCTGAACTGCTGGACCAGGAATTAAAAATTCAGGGATGCAGAAAAAAAAAGGACAAATAAAAACCAGGCCAGCTTCACAGACTAGTAACAAGATTGCTGAGCTGGAAGGAGACATGAATCTCTCCTTGCAGTATTTCCATTTGTTGGTTGTTGATTGTATAATAAAAATGCACTGCCTAGGGAGCCTCCCCAGTCAAAACCTTAAAAGGTGTTTCATTGCCTGGTGAAATATATAGACCACCACTACACGAATAATCTATACCTGAGGAAGTGGTGATTCTGGAAAGGACACGGAATTGTTGGTAAAGAGCCATCACGTCAGTTCCCCATGTGACGCTGCACATCAAAGAGCTCTTGAAGTTGTAGAGAAACGAACTTGAAGAAGATAAATTCTGTATAGAGGAATTGTCTAAAACTGTAATGATCTGTGGGAACAGTGGCTAAAACTGGAATAACACCTTGACAAATTGGAGAAAATTCAAAGAACCTGGAGAGTGATCAGGCAACTGAACTTCTAATGAAAGATTTAATGACTTTTGTCTTAAGAAAAACTTGTTTTCCTTCAAGGAATACTTATATGGAAAATGAGATATTTCATAATATTTGTTGCTAATTTCAAATTGAAGATCAACATTTTTTCAAAAAGAGAGTTGTTGACTCTTCAGCATCTAATATGCATGAAGTCAAAAAGTGATCCTCGTGGTCCTTTCAGACTTTATAGACTGTAAATATATGATCAGCATAAATTCCGTGTACTGCAGAAATGCTGAGAAGTTAACTTTATTTGTCATAGTAGCTGTGAAATCCGCGTGTGACAGGACCAAAACAACATAATGTAATTTTTTTCAGAAACTGACATCTTCATAGCTTTTTCAGATAAGATTACTCTCTGCATTAACTGCTAGTCAAATAAAGTAAGAAATCTGGAATATTCTTTAAAACTAAGTGGACTCAATACATTAAAAAAAAATTAAAAATCCAAGACAAATTAATTTTAGTAGGTTTCAAACAAGACTTTGACTATCCAGTTAAACTAGTTAACACTTAAATGGAACATTGAGAGCAATATAAAACCTGATGTTTCAAGTTGTAAAAATATTCTTGTATTTTAAGGATTAACATGAGATCTTCCTGGCAAGGAGATGGGGACAGATTATCCCCCATGTGCCTGCTGTGGAATTTCCTACATGTTTTTCTGAAGCATCTGGTGCTGGCTGCCATCTGAAATAGGCGGGACTAAACAAGCTGAGGTTTTCTATTCCCCTGTCCTCCCCAAATGGCACTTTCTGTGCTTCCAAACTGAGATGGAGTTGATTGGGTTTTGCTGATTATTTTCTCCACGCCATTCAGCACATACACTGAGATTTGATTTCTGGGGCTGCTTTTTGTTGTCATTTTCCCTGGTTGTATTAAAGTGCTAGCATAGGGACCATTGCAATATAGGTTGCAATCAATAAATCTTCAGCCGTTTGCTCTCACTTTACCAGAAAAGTTGTATTTCTATATTTCAGTCCCCCAACTCCTAGAATGTTTACTTATTTTCCCATTGTTCCCTCTCACTTCCTCAACCAACTGACGTGAGTTTCTGCCAAAGTATGAGCAGTCACAACAAGCTAACAACAATCTCCCTTGGAGCAGCACCACTTGCAGAGCTTCTGCTGCCCTAAGGAAACACATGCTCAGGTAGTCTGCAGCAGAAACCAGCTCTTTTCCTCATAAACAATCCCCCAATCTTTCAGCAGTTTGCTGACAGACATGAGGCTCTGCGGCTCCAGCAGATAAATATTCAAAAGATTTGTTGCATTCCCAGATTACTGCCATAACTTTCTGAGTGTATTGTAAACAAGCAATTAAATGATCTGCCACGTGACAGAGATTTTTACCTTAATATTTAAAATAGCTGCTTGGGGCTTCCTATACTTGCTCATTCTCACCTTACATGCATAGACTAGAATACACAGACCAGCAGAGGATTAAAGAGAGAAGTGTTGCAAGAGCTGTCACTTTGGACATTTAATTAGTTTGAAGTACAAAGAAAGCGGAAAAAAGGTCTCTGAGTTAAAAAAAGAAATGCTGGAGGCTTGACAGCAATACTGGAAATCCCACCTCCTGACACATTCACCCGGTCACCTCTACAGCCTGTGTGTTCAACCACCAACTCCAGTAGTTAGTGGCAGCTCCTTCTCAATGGATGATTTCTAATTAAGCATTTTTAAACATATTTGAATTCTGATGGAACCTGAATATGGAGCTAAAATTCCAGCTTTCTTGTACTTTAACAGAAGTAATATGACAGTTTTGTTTGATATTTCTTCTTGCTGGGTTATTCTAATATGACCACATACCTGTTCATCTTTAAGTGGGTGAAACAGATTAAAAAATGAGAAGATAAACCCAACCCACCTTATTTTTAGATTTTGGACTCCTGATCTTTCAGACACAAAGCTTCTGCAATAGATTCAAGCTCCATACAGAAGCCTTGCACACCCTCTTTTGGGGAGTTACTCTTGGCTGCTGCAGCCTCAGCTTCTCAAAATGCATCATATTCCTGAGTGCCAAATGCAATTGCCAGCATTTGCCAGTTTTCCAGATTTACAACAAAAGAAAGGGGCAGCAGCCTGCAGACCTGCTATCTGAAGGAGAAATTATAAAAGCGCCAGCTGGTGTCAGAAGATGTACCTAGGCTTAGAAGTACTAGAAGAACTTAGAAGTACTAGGCTAAGAAACTGGGGAATGTCTTGAATAAAAGAGTTCCCTGACCAGTTGAGAGGTTTACAAATCAGAACTGGTTCACAATGGTCCATCTCAAAATTAATCATCTGGTTTACAAGGCAATTGTAACCAACAAAGGCATGTGTCCTACTCATTGTAAAATGCAGCTAAGTGAATAAGCCCCAAGTACAGAACATCTAGCAGGACTGATTACCACATATATCACAAAGTAACAATGTTAATTTGTGGGACACCAGCAAAAAAATAGGTTAACGATTATGTAGTAATTAAGTTTCCAGAGAGCAGGTAGGACTTTGTCTCAAATCTGAGTTGCATTTGTTGCTTCATTGAAGTGTTGATTGTGTAAATAGTAAGTGAAACTCTATTTAAATGGAAAAAAATAAGTTAATAATACAGGTGGGATGGATCTCAACCACATTACTTACTTCAAAGTTAAGTTGTCCAGCTCCTAGATAAATCTCAAAGGTGGGGTGAATGTTATCCTCTGCTAACACCTACTTCTTTCTGTTCATGATAAAAGGAAACCCTGTGTGACTAAGTTAGATGATTAACTTGTAGGCAACTAAAATTAGGTGAGGAAAATTCCACTTTACTACATGACCAGGCTTGTGAGGTAAAATTAGCACCTCTTGGGCTGTGGGAGACTGTTGTAAAAGCAAAGAAGAAAATGGTTTTTCATAGAAGTGCCCCCAAAAAAACCCACTCCAAAAAAGCACCTTCTGTAAGCTTCCTACCTCCCATTTCCAATGCATTACATTGCTAAAACTGGGACTAGAAGCAGAGTAATAAAACAGTGACTTTATGTTGGCAAAGAAAGTACAAAGATGATAAAAAGAAGGTGACCCTTAGAAGTCTCATCCTTAGGTGCTGGAAGTGCGAACAGATTCATGAGTTGAAAGAACACCATACACCATCTGAGATTTCAAGGGTCTTTAAAACCTCAGCAGTACCAGAATCTCCCTGGAATGTACTTAGATATTTGACAAGTTCAGGTTTTATTATTTTAAGACTTCCTTTTTTTTTTTTTTTTTTTTTTT
>VZRU01015412.1:77099-122987 GCA_013398155.1 Pedionomus torquatus
TCCAAAATGTTTCTGTTCCAAATAGGTTGCTTTAAGGAGATTGTTTCATCTCTGGCTATAATTGCTATTGCTCCCAGCATGAGAAGACATCTAGATGATGGAAATGCCAGAGGTGCTAGGGTAATTGCTGTCAGTGTACACAGGATTTCAAACTCCAAGTCTGGCCTGAAAAGGGGAGAACTGTGTGTGGCTGAAGTGATGATCAGTCAAAATAGGTTATGCTGAATGAGACCAAAATGATGATCAAGTGGTAAAACCCTCCAGTCTCAACTGGAAGCTCAGTAGTCTAAGCATGCAAAGAGATTACAGTCTGGTTCTGAGATGTAAAGAGGTTTTTACCAACTAAATGGTAGAACTAGTCACCTTGCAAATTCTCCAGTATGTTTGAAAGGAAGCACAAGCACTGCCTGCCATACAACTGGATTTTGGGTGTCTTAAGTGAGCATCAGGCAACAGCTCTTTTGAGATCTCATCAGACTGTCAGAGTGCTTGCTCATAGCAAATATTTTGAAGGGCATTTCCAGTTGCATTTTCAAATCTCTGTTGGACCTTTCCCTGTCACTCTACCTATCATATGTCCCTTTTCTCCTCTCACCCACCATGGCAAAACCGATGATATGAAACATGTGGAATCACTGTTTTTTTCCCCATGTGCTTTTTTTAAATCTTGTTCCTCTGATATACTTTCTGAGGCTTTTACTTTAATGATAGTTCCAAACTGTTTCCTGTACTTTCGTTAATCTTTCAGTACAGATCTACTCTCAGCAGACGGCTCCTCTTATTTGCATGCCAACACAATGTTAAGCCCTTTCAGCCTGATTTGAGTGATTGACAATTTTAGTTCCTTTTAGCAGTCTGGAACAACTGATTTACCACTGTGGGTGTAACTGCTTTTTTTCTGACACTGCTAATTTACCAAATGAATTGTGCTCTTGCACATTTACTGAGATTACCAGAAATTGGAAGTTAAAATTATGTAAGTCAGTTGCAAACTTATTCTGAGTATTTCACTCAAACACATTTTCATCTTTGAAAAAGTAGGCTTCGTGTGCTACCATTAATTAAGGTGTAATTGGTACAGATGGCTATCACATTTTTATTTCTAAGTAAATAAAAAAAATTCACCTCTGACATATAGCTAATGTTCATGGAAAAATCAATGATATAGCAATAGCTTCCTGCATATATCTTTTATTATTGCTTTTCTCAGTCTTCTTCATTCTATACAACCACAAAGGAAACTGAAATAAAAACAGAGTACTTGCAGGGAGAACAGGATTAATTTCAAATTCAGGATTTAACTGAATTTACATTGAAGAAAAACAGGAGAAAATGCAGAGGTAGTTAATTACGATCTTATGCTTTATTTGAGGATGCTTTGTATTTTGTTAGGAGCAAGGAAGGTATGGCAAAGAATATAGTGTTATTTAGAAACGTGTAAACAAATCTTACGATAAGTGCCTTATACATTTGCAGGGCTGCTCTCTGTGGCCTTGCTATGTCAAACCTGAGCTCTGTTCCTATGGCAGTAGGAGATGGCATCCTTCCTTAGCAGTATGCCTGATCTGAAATAAAACAAACACTCTTTGGGGTAGGGATGAAAGCATTGCTGAAAATTCACACTCATTGAAACCAAAACTGTTTTCATAGTGGATTGAGTTTCAATGATTTTCAGCCTTAAAAAGAAAGCATAATAGGGTTTGCTTCCCCTTCCACATGCACACATTTGTTAAAATACTACTCAATTGATAATCTATTTCATAATTCCAAATTGGCTTGTTGTATTACATTGAGTTATAGACAAGAAAAACACTCATTTTAACATGGGACTGAAATCAGTTACATAAAAGCCATTTATTTTCCTAAGTGCTATATGTCAAAGGTACTCAAAATAAGTTTTGATTACTATGACTTTAATTTCTTTGCTATTGTACTGTAGAAACATTCTGCTCCTCCTTTTTTTTTTTTTTTTTAATCCTAATTGGGATTGAAATTTTATTTTCATTTCATTTATTTTTCATTTCCATCCAGGTCTCATCTGGAGGGTACTGCGAAGGGAACAAGAATATTTACAATAGAAATAGAAAAGAAATTTCAGATGATGTTAGCAGAGGGAGTTAAATGCCTGCAAGGAGAGTGCAGTAAGTTATTTTGGACTTTTTAAAGCATGTTTTCAAGGTGTGACAAGTTTACAAAATTGCTGAGGAATAATAAAGGCAGAAATACCATGCTCCCGTTAACATTTCTGTCTTTAAGGTTCGTTGCTGCAAGTGAGTGGGGAACTGGGTCCAACATTTTTGTCATTCTCATAAAGCTCCTCTGGCCAACATCTACCAACCACAGTGTTTGCAAGGATGGAAACACTCCATCCCAGAGGGCACACACCTAAAGGTGTGCACGATGTGTGCACCAAACATATGTAAGCCTTGCCATTAGCAGTGGCTGGGAGCCAGGAGGAGAAATGCCAGGGTCATATGTGGCAGCACTAGCTTAAAGAGCCAGAAGAAAAGTGCCCAGGGCAACAGACTCACTAGAAAACACAGCTCGGTTAAAACGTAGCTCTAGATTACAAGAGAGAAGGTGATTGCGTGCACCCCGTGAGCATCTCACACTGGGAGCTTGCATTGCCATGTGTTTGCTGTTATTGTCAGCCGCCTCGATAGATAACACTGACAATTTCATTTACTCTGGGCTGCTATCACCCTACCGAGTGGAATGTGGACCCATCTCCTCTGAGGAGTTGCTTGTGCTTCCTCCTAATCTCTGTGGTATGGAAGGTCTCCCCCAATGCTTGCTGGGCTAGCAGCCCACTGCTAAGTGAGCAACATTTCCAAAGTAATGGATATGAGCAGTTACGTCTCAGTGTAGGGTCACTTAAAAGGCACACAGCAGAATGTTTTGAAATGGACATCTGGCATGCAGTAAATGCATTTAGGAAGCAATAAACAGCTCATTTTGAATGACTTCTGCAATTGGTTTCAACACAAGCAGTTGGTGGAAAAACAAGCTTTTAGAAAGGTCATTTAGTGCCATATATGACCCATCTCTTCCAGTTAAACTGCTTAGCAGTGTACAAAGCAAATCCCAGACCATTGCTGGTCTGATAATTAATAGAGTCTTCTACTCTAACTGGAGCAGTACAAAGAAAGTGAATGTTGTCCTTGTTAGCCAGAGTTAATAATTCACCATTGGAATTGTCAGGGTGTCTTTGAAAGAAGCTGATTGTTGAAATCCAAGAGCAATAGATGTGAAATATTGTATATTGTATCTTCAGGATGAACACAGAATTCACATGCTTTAGTCAGTAATAGGTTACTGACAAACCATGGAAAAGGAGAAGAACATAATACTGGAATTTTCTTGCCGGTGTTCTGTTCGAAGAATATGAATAAAATATGAATACGATGGTATTTAATTTTCTAACCCTTAAAAAAGGAAAGAATTTTTCCCCCCTTTATTTATAATTGAATATGATAGATATGCAGCTTGAGCATTACAAATGTAGGTTTCCAGTGATAAATAAAAGGATCAGATTTCTAAACTGGACAGACAGATTGACACTGATACATGACAAATACATTGCAATTACCCTGAGAGGCTATTAGTTAGTTCCTAAAATAAAATATTTGAGGTACTAAGCTGTCACTTCTAGACAATAGTGACTCCACATGGTCCAAATTCAAAACCGATTATCTTTACTTCTTGTGTTTCATTTGATTTAGACATATCAAGTATACATTTTGTAAATGAATGCAAGTGAACCACATTTCAAGTTGTGCACAAAAATTGCAATGGGCCAAGATAGGTTACTCTGAGTTTTTGTGTGTGTAGAAACAAAGAGAACTCAGTGTTTCAGATTAGCATTGTATTAATTGGAAGTATAATGTCAGCAACTGTTCATGAACCTACCCTGAGGTAAGTGGAAAAAGCAATAGGGGAAGTGAATTCTGGAAAATTTTGATTTCAGCATTTTATTTTAACAACTATATCAAAATAAGATAAATAAAACTTTTTAAAAAAAGAATTAAATTTACTTTAGAAATAAAGCTGATGATTTTTCTTTTGTCAGAGCATTACTTCCTAATTTTTTTGTGATCACCACTCGAAAAAAAATGTTTTATGACACTTTACTGGAAGTCATACCCACAATATATGGCTTTTTCTAAGAAAAAAAATGTCTCCTTTTACTTTTCTAAGTATTATTTTCTTAGTTATTAGTTAAGAATCAAGAGATATAAAAATTACATTTCATGGCACAGGGTAGAAATGTAAAGTTTCAAACTAGCTTTGTATGAGCTGTGCAACCTCCTGTCCAGGCCTGGTTCAGAAACAAGAAATTAATTTTGCCAACAATGTCAATATTACAATGTAGAGTAGATTTCAGATTTTGTAGAGTAAGGCAAAGAGCATTCAATGTTGTCTTTAAAAAGCCAGGAGAGTAGTGATCAGTCAGCATGCCACCAGCTTGGGCAGTTGGGTGGTGTAAGAAGGACCATGGTGCTCCTGGGCAGATTGGTCCAGCAGCTACCTGGTGTTCACCATGCTCCAGCTGAACTCATACTCAGAAAAGCCATCGCTCCCTATAACCAGGCATCTGGGGTTGGGAAGCACTGAGTATTCTGCCTTGGCTATGAAGTGGTAATTCTTTGGATGATGTAAATTTGTAGTGATGTGCAGTAATAATAAGAAAATACTAATCCTGTCTGTGCCCTCCCACATCCCCCCAATTACAGGATATTTCTGCTGAAAGAACCTACAGAAAGGTAGTTAACACTGACCTTAAAAAGTCATAATTAGTTCTGTAAGTTAATGAGATATTGAAGCCAACAATTGCAGCTGCATTTCTTCAAAAATTTCTGTTTAAAGTCATTTGTCTCTGAACCTTGGCACAGCCTCATAAAAGGTATGGCTGTGCTTGTAACCAATCTGAATCTCATGAATTTACTGCAAATAAATTCAATTATTGAATAGAGTTCAATAATTCAATAGAGTTCAATGCCAGTCAGTCAGGCACTCACCAAAGGCCTGAGGTGGGCACTTCAGACAATGCTTCAACAATGCCACAACTACCCTCCATGGCTTCCTAAACCAGCTATGTCAGGTCAGGACTGTTAAATGAAGACATCACCTCTAGTTCACAAATCCTGCTAGTCTCATGTTGCTGAGTGATGGGGAAACACTCTGGGCAAGAGTTTATCTATGCTAACTGGAGCTTCATGGTCCTTTTGGCTGCAGATGGTAATGGGGGACTGAACTATCAGGAGCTGTTGTCCAACCTTCTGCATAGGTTTCTAAGAATTTCTCTATCAGATATAGAATCATAGAATCATTTAGGTTGGAAAAAACCTTTAAGATCATCGAGTCCAACTGTAAACCTAACACTGTCAAGTCCACCACTAAACTGTGTGCAAGGATCTACAGCACTACGTCTACACGTCTTTTAAATACTTCCAGGAATGGTGGGTCAGATACCTGCCTGGGCAGCCTGTTCCAATGCTTGATAATCCTAACTCTTTCCTAACATCTAACCTAAACCTCCCCTGGCACAACTAGAACCTGTTTCCTCTTGTCCTATCATTTATTGCATGAGAAAAGAGCCTGACCCCCACACCTCTACAGCCTCTTTGCAGATAATTGTAGAGGGCAACAAGGTCTCTCCTTGGCCTCCTTTTCTCCAGGCTAAAAAACTCTAATTCCCTTAACCACTCCTCATAGGACTTGTTCTTTAGACCTCTCACCACCTCCGTTACTCTTCTCTAGACACTCTCTAGTACCTCAATGTCATTCTTGTAATGAGGTGCCCAAAACTGAACACAGTATTCAAGATGGGACCTCACCAGTGCTGAGTATAGCATGATAATCACTCCCCTAGTCCTGCTCACCACACCATTTCTGATATAAGCCAGGATGCTGTTGGCCTTCTTGGCCACATGAGCACACTGTCTGCCTGTATTCAGATGGCTGTTGACCAACATTTCCAGGTCCTTTTCCAACAGATAGGTCTCCAGCCACTCTTCTCCAAGCCTGCAGTGCTGCATGGGGTGGTTGTGATGCAAGTGCAGGACACAACATTTGGCCTTATTGAACGTCATACCACTGGCCTTGGCCCATCAATCCAGCCTGTCCAGATCCCTCTATAGAGCCTTCCTATCCTCAGGCAACATTCCCACCCAACTTGGTGTCATGTGCAAACTTAGTGAGGGTGCACTTGATACCCTTGTCCCCATCACTGACATATTTATTAAACAGAACTGCTTGTACAGAATAGATATATCTCTAAGAACATCCAAGTTTGGACAGAAATATGAACCTAGCACCAGAACTTTCCCCTTCATCAAGTGCTTCAATGGGCCAACAATGAAGTAATATTAACAGCAGCACGGATTAAACCATAATAATCAAGCCTACATGCAAAACCAACAGGCTGACTAGTGTGCATACAAACTGGTTAGCTTCTTATTTCCTTGCTTACTTGTTAACACCACAGCTTTGTCCTTTGATATTCACTGCCTGCCATGCAAGCTGATGAGACAAAGCAACAGAGATAGAGGGTTCATGCTGAACCCTTTACCAGGGATTAGTGCTGTTCAAGGGCTGCAGACTGCCAGCCAGGGGAAGGTCACCTGTCTTGTTGCAAAAGTTAAGCATTTCATTGAACACGGAGATTTGACAGTGGTGCACGACACACTGGTGACTTTATCAGACCTAGCTGAAAGTTGATATGCATTAAATCATCCTGCACTTTTCCCATGACCAGGTTGGGTTGAACACCTTTCAAAATGAAGCCACTCTAAGCAAAATAGGTATTTGTGACAGTATCTTAAGCTTGCTCTGTCTTGATAATTCAAAATTTGAAGTATCAGGAATGTAATAATTAAATAAAATCCCAGCTCTGAATCACATCTGACCATTCTAGCACCTTTGAAAGTTTATAAGATATTTACATGATTTTGATGCACATTTCAAGATGTTGATCAACATTTGTGCTTGAATCTAAAACAAACTATTTTAAAACTTGTCATGTGCTTACATAAAGTTGAGCAATATTAGAAACATAATTGTAATAGAAGTTGTAGACTAATATAATTGCAACAGCAGAGGATATATTTTTATTGGGCAATTTTGATTCTTACAGCCTGTTGTTTGGAAGAGCAACACCTTATTGACAGATTAATTATGTGTTGAAAATCAGTTTAAAATTTGTTGGATTGGAGGTGAAGGAAAGGGAGATTGTAAAATCAATAATTACCTATTTGACTTCCAGTACTTTCAAAAGACTGTTTGGAAGCAGGAAATTTTGGGGGAAAGATGGGAGCTGGCTGACTTTAGTCCTTATCTAAGGAAGGGACTACATATATACAGACAGGTTGTATTCCATTTTGGCATGTAAGTATCAACACGGGTATTAATAGACTAGATCATCTGAAGAAACTGTCAGTATGTCTTTTTTTTCTGTAAAAAAACATTGTGATGATTCTGTGCCAAACATTTTTTTGGCACACCCACAATGATTTCAGAGAGCATTTTAGTTGGAGGAATGCCTGTTTCCGATTGTACAGACACTTGTGGAAATGGATGCAGGTAAGCCAGGAGTGAAATAGATCATACTACAGTAGGTGAAGGAAATTGAGATGGGGTCCTCACACAGCAGGTCCTCACACTAATTAAGAAGTGGGAAAAATGAGTGTGAGGATGGATGACCTTAGAAAAAAAGCAGCTCTGTTTCTTCTGCTTCCTTAATTCATCCACAGTTATGTCAACTCAGCTATATCCTAGCAATAAATATTCCCTTCTATGCTTGAAAAATCAAAATCTTATCAATTTGGTTCCAGTACAGTCTACTAACCATATCTCAGCACCCAGACAGCTAATAAATGCTTTTTAATGAAAAAAAGCCAAGCTTTTAAAATCCACCTTGATCACTGGGGAGGCGGAATTTTTCCTCCAGAAAACTGGCATCATTCCTCACCTTTAAGAATAGAGACAAGGAGGCATCTAGCCATTATCAGAACTAGAAGCAGCCTGAGCTCACCATCTGGACAAGTCAAGGACACACTGGAATAAATTTTGTCTTTAGGCTGTGATGCATCTCTTGCTCCTCAGCCACCTCCCCTGAAATGCTGAGCAGAAAGATACAGTGAAAACCTTTCAGACCTGGCAGGAGAGATTGGGTGAAACAGTAGCTCTGAATTGTGTTCAGAAAGCAAGTTAAGGTACTGTGTTATATACATAAATCTCCTCTTTTTGATGCCTCCCTTTTTTATAAACACTTTAAGAAAACTCAGAACAAATGTTCAGCATGGGAGATGGGCATGCAGAGGCACAGGCTTCAGCAAGAAACAAAGCACAGGACAGTGAAAGAGAGCTTTGTCCTCAGTCTGATACTCACAAAGCTGTCTTCCCTCAAAAAATGACACTGCGTGGAACTGATCCTCAGTTTCATTCTGTCCCCTCAGTCAGATGTCACTGTGGTCAACAAACTGAAAACAGAGGATGCAGAGTGTGAGAGAGGACAACATGTGGCAGTGTGCTCTCCCTGTTTTTCTCTTCCTTCTCCCTCCAACCGTGACACAATATTGGTAATATTATAATGCTAGGCAATAAATTTATGGTACTCGCTGTTATTATAAATATTTAAATCCTACACCGTATCAATAGCCCCAAGTTTTGGTTACCTTGGCCTGTGGAGGGACACTCAGACATGCCTGTGATTCACAGTGGCTTTTGGCTCACTTTGGACATCCTTAGTATGGGGTATAAGTGTCTCAAGGAAGGCATCTAAGATTCATTTCACCATCACAGAATAACAACGATCCCCTTTAGCAGTCAATCTAAAAAAAATAGACACCTAATATTGGTCAGACAAATTGCTATAAAAAGAGACAAGAGATTCTATCTCATCCTTTTCCTATATTGCAGACTCCTTGACTCAGACACAGTGACTCACACCGTCCATGCCTGTGTGCCTGGGTTTCGCAAGAGCATCAGCTCCAGTAGATCTACTAAGAATGTTCTTAACTCATATGAAAAGTGCTCACTGGCCACAGGGAACAGCAACTGCGGTCACTCTCAAGGAAAAAAAAAGGCCAAAGGTTGCAGTAGTGTCTAATTATGGAAAAAGATACAGTAGATCATTCACTGAGGAAGAAAGTGGAGGATACGTGTACCCCAGATGACGTTGAAGCCTGATTCTACATAGACATTTGCCTCATGCTGAATAGGTGTGTAGAGTTACTGTTTGCTTTTTGTCTGATTGTCCTCTCTTCTTCAAATGAGGCGTGTGTGGTTCTGTGAAGCCAAGGACTGCAATTCCTGACCACCATTACGAACTGTGAGCACCGAGACCACTTCTAGCCTGATTTCTGGAGAGAATGGGGCTTAGTGTGGTGGTACAGCTTAACAGCATTCCCCTTCTCCACATTCCCAGCAACAGCCTTTGAATTCATCTGTCAGTCCCAACTGGGCAGCGTGTTGCCACAGTCAGTAGCTGCTATCATTTGAACTTCAGTGCTTTAATAAATTAAGACATTGCTTCAAATGTTCCTCCTGCTGTAAATCTAACTCCAAAACGTTTTTATCAGGGATTCTCGTTTCTCTTACACGAAAGCACATTTTTGTATTTTAACTGTTGCTACTGCTCACCAAGGGCTTGCTCTGTTTCTCCTTTGGTTGTCAAGAAGAGCACAGACACAGTAGGACTTCATTTCTTCTGCTGAGAGTTACTGGAGGAAAGAGGGGAAAGAAAAAGAGAAGTAGAGAGGATAGTAATTAATATTAACTGCAGGCACATATGATTAATGTAATTTGAATAATAACATATAACAAACAGGAGCACCCTCGTAACAATCAGCGGTTCCCGGGAATGTTGTGGCAAATGTAAGGAGCTGCTGTTGGTAGATAATAATGTGCTTCTGCAAAAAGACCTCATGATTCATGCATCAGAATTGGAAAAATAACAGTAAGGGGGAAAAAATAGCTCCTGGGTACAAATACCAGACTGCAGCTGAACCTAGCCAGCACCTTTATGAAGATTACAGGGACACTGACTTATCACCAGTGTATTTTCTATATAGTACAGTCTTCAAATTGTTAATAAGACTAAATTAAACTAGCTGCAAGCTTTTTTCCTTTCTCCATATCCTACTGTAGTGTCTAGACCTTATAAAAATCACCAAAATAGTGTTTTAATTGTTTAAGCCTATGGATATTTTTGTGAGAACTACCCTTCAGTATTACCTCTTCCAGTAAAAAAATGCAAGCAAAAGAAAAGAAAAATGTCCCAAACATTTTTCCAAGGGCCACAGAAACAGTCAGCTTTTATTCGAAGTGCTTGCACTGTTGTTCTTCTGCAGCCTACAGGAAATCAGGTCTGTGAGGGTCACATCCATAAGTCATTTTTCTGTGGCCATCTAATGGTTTGTTCAAGTCACTTTTCCATGCTGGTCCTGGGGAACACTAGGAATGTTCTGTTGTACAAGCTGTGGCTCCAGCTCTGCAGAGACATGTGTGATATGCTAAATTTAACCCCCTCCAAGTCTTGCTGGCTTCAATGAGATTATTCATTTGAGCAGAATAGTTCACCAGCTACAAAAATAAGCATGGTTGAGCCATGCATTCAGGATCCCTAATTATAACTACTGTGAGCTATGAGCTACTGTTATCCTTGTATTTGTAAAGCATCTACAATTTGCTTAGCACTAGCCATCACTGGATACATTAAAAGAATATGAAGATTAAATCTAGGTGCCAAAGATTAAATTATTTTAGGCTCCAGTGGGGCCATTTTTTCAGCCTTGCAATTTGTGAGATTAATCTGAAAATAAAATGCCCCCAAACCTGTAACTATTTTTGGTCAAATAATGAAAAAGAAAGAAAGATTTAAATTATTTTCCAAATGATAGAAAAAGTTACCCACAATTGAATCTGACACCGTTTTTCTTCTTGGAGGTTAGATGCTTCATTTAAGCATTTTAAGAACCTTGTGATATTCTGATATAACAGAAATCCAAGCCAGGCAGGTACTTACAACTTAGGTGAATATCCAGAGGCAAAAGCAGCATAAAAAATAGCCAAACAAGATGTTCATATGGTATCTGGAACAGGAATAGGAGGATGAAAATAAGATAATACTTTCACAGAAGCAAACAGCATGGTTTTATCTGTTCTGCTGTGTACAATATTGGCCATTCTGCAGGAACAGAATTTCCAGCTGATATTGCTGGCAACAGCAGATATGCTTTGGGGCATATGTTCCCTTTACCATCTTTGATGAAGAAACAGCAAATTTCACAGGTTAGAAGCAATGATGTTGAAAGCAACACAGGTCTGTAACAACCTAAACTTTTCTGGCTGCTGGTTCCACCCTCCCTTCTATTTCACAGGTGTATGGTTCATCCCTACAGCACAGAACAGTACCCAAAAATATGCAGGCACTTGTTTCCAAATCACTTCATGGCAATACTGAAAATTAGTTCTGCAGAAGACTAATTCACAGATATACAATCCCAGCAGCTGATTGCAAAGGAGGAGTGGGAACATGTGGCTTGGACAGGAGCTGGGGATAGGCCTGACCCTTTCTACACAGTTACAGATTGGCTTAAACAGATCATGAAACTGTACTCTTCAATTAGAGTGGGTCTAAAGAACAATGTCCAGGACTTTTTGTGGACAGTTGAGCTAAGAAGTTGAGCTTCCAGACTCCCCTTGTGCCTGCTTTCTGTGAGTCTTTCTGGAAGAGCATGATGAAGAGGTCAGGGATGAAGTAGATGTTTTCTGAAATATATCTACCCATTTGCAATTGGGAACGTATGTCCTTTATTCATCTATGCGAATTCACTCCAACAGTCACAAGAATGCCTGTTCAGTATTCATTCATATAGAGAGACAACATTTTAGGCAAGACTTGGTTCTACCTGATGTTTCTACTAGAATTTCTGGTGAAAATTATTTTAGACATTTTAGAGAAGGAAGCTATTAAAATTTAGATGTTTTAAAGGGGAATTTGTGGTAATATTATTTTGAAGGTATAAACTCCTCCAGTGTAAATTAAAATTGCTTGATTATTTTCCGTGAAGATTTCATGATTGTGTGTTATATTATCCACATGTGCACAATTGTGGAAGTTTTTCTATCCTAGCAGTAAGCTTATATGATGACATGAGTATCTTGTACTAAATTAAAATTTATTTCATGACAGTATCCCCCTGCTAAGAGGGTTTTTTTTTGTCTCGGTAAATTTAGTGTTGTGACTGTTCTAAAAACAGACATGACATTATCTGAAAGCTCAACTAAATGCCAGAGAATATTTGTTTTATTTAAGGGATTGCTGGTTTTCTGGCAGTAAGTGTGTTGATCTGTGGGTTTTTTTGAACATGTTAATTGTATATGATAGGTTATCTTTTCTGTACTTATTGTGGAGTCTAGCAGTCTAATGTTGATGGAATACTAGTGGTATCTACTGAATTCTTGATGAAATTAACTCTAAAACCCTATTTTGGAGTTCAAATGCATCATAAGGGCAGCACAGTTTTGGTTATGAGACTTTCTAAGTGGATCGTGGAAAGATTTAAATGATGGAGTGAGGGCTGCTCTCAATCCTTTTATGTCCCAGTCTGTATTGCTATTGAGAATTTCCCCAATCCAGGTGCAAGACCTTGTGCTTGACACTGTTGAACTTCATGCAGCTCTCACAGGCCCACTCCTCAAGCCTATCCAGGTCCCTCTAGATAGTATCCCTTCCCTCCAGTATATCAACTGCACCATTCAGCTGGTATCATCCACAAATTTGGTGAAGGTGCACTCAAATCCACTAAGTAGTTGAAGAAGATACTAAATGGTGTTGACCCGAGTACAAACCTTTGAAGGACACCACTCATTACTGGTTTTCACTTATACATTGAGCCATTGACTGTAACTCTTCAGACGTGGCCATCCAGCCAGTTTCATATCCTTCTAACTGTCCATCTATCAAATCCATATATCTCCAGTTTAGAGGTAAGAATGTTGTTGGGGACTGTACCAAAGCTCTTACAGAAGCCTATGTAGGTAACATCTGTATAAGTCTATGCAGATGATATCCCTTGTCCACTGACACAGTTACTTCATCATAGAAGGTCACTAGATTAGTGAGGCCAGGATGGGTCTACAAATTTTCATGTTTCTTTAATGAAAATATTACAGTTCTGTGCGATAGACTGTCCTAGTTCTAATTCTTTATGAAATTTGAGGTGGAGGTAAAAAGTTTGTATGTGGGAGTGTGAGCCAAGATTGTAAGGGACTCATACAAAAGGACTTTGATGACCTTAGCAAAAAGATCAAAAGACAAACTAAATGTTTACTCAGATTTGATTTACTTTTGCTCCATGTTTTAAAGGTCACCAAAAAGGAAAAATAGGGTGTTACAGAATTAAGGACTATTACATAAGCACAAGGACAGTGTTTACTCTATGTGTGATCTCAATTCTAGCATTGCAAAACTCTTGTATATTTGGAATTTTTGCAACTATGACCTCGTATTGCAATTTCTTGCAGTTGAATTCTTAGTTTTAGATGGAATGTTAAGAATTCAGCTACTATGCTCTATAGAGCATGAGTTAACTAAGAGTTTCTGGTTTAAAACTCAGTTTTCCAGTTACTGCTCAAAAAAATCCATGGAATATGCTGGCTTTTCAGTTTTAAGAGTCATATGAATAACTTAAAGTAAAAAATAGAGTATTTTCCCAGAAGAAACAGCTTCCCTGTTTCAACTAATATTTTTTGTTGGAAAATAAAACTGTGGCAGACATCTGGCAGAGCAAATTTTCATTGCACACAGGTAAAGTCACAAAATTTTAAACAACTTAAGCCTTTAAATCAGCAGCATATGGGACTGACTGTAGGCATCACAACCTATCTATAATACATGAGCATGTGACCTTTCAATTAATTAAAAAAGGCTAAGCCTCAAAACCAGCAAAGATTTCTTTATATTATAAATTGGACAATTAGACTGGATAGCACAGGGAACTGTTAAAGTCAAGCTTAGGTAAAATTGAGAAAATATTTCTTTTAATGATTCCAGTAACAAAGCTGATCAACACTTAAAATTAAAGTCCTTTCTTTTTAAATCAAGGATAGAGAGATTCAGTACTTGAGCTTTTCAGGGTGGGGTCTAACACATATCATATTTTATACCTGCCTTTCTGCATATTAACTGCTATTGATTGTGATCAGAAACAGATTACAGGACAAAAAGGACATGGCATCCCACCCGTTACTGTAATTGTGCTGTGGAAAAGTTCTGCGGTGCAAACTGCTGTTAAAAATAAATAAGAGCAACAGAATACAAATTTACCCAGGATCTGTCTCTAAACCTTGATGAAAGTTATATGGTAAGGAACCCAAATTGTTGACTTTACCCAGAAGTGTGACTGCTGTGCTGGAAGCATCTTCAGGTATCCACCTTATTGTCTGAGAGTTTTAGTTATTACTCCTTGTTATATTTTATTTACTTTGAGAGTTTACTATTTCTATAAATATCAAGAACTTGTCCATAATATTCATCTTATATAAAAAAAAATCCAAGTGATTCATATTTTGTGAAATTTGTTGCAGGATGCTTCTAGCACCATGGTGCCATTCTCACTGCCATGGAAGGCAGCCACTGCAGTAATTATCTGTCCGTAGAAATTGTGATTAAATTTGAAATAGGTCTTTAGAAGTTGATGAAAGACTGTGGAAAAATCAAATATTTCCTGTCTTGAATCAAGACAGGAAATGAAATATGGGATTTTTTTCCCCATAGGTTCAAAAGCATACAAACACATCAACACCAAATATACAATTGCTGTACAATTCACTTGTTAAGTGGAAAAAAACATATTCTTGAAATTAATGTATTTGTCTAATTTTGACCAAAGGGATATTCTATACTATGTGATGCCATGCTCGGCAATAAAAGCTGGGGGGACAAAAGAAGGAGGAAGAGGGGGCATTCAGATCAATGGCATTTGTCTTCCCAAGTCACCATTACACATGATAGAGACCTCCTTTCCTTCTTTGCTTGTGTGTGCAGCTTCTCTTTTGCCTGTTAAACTGTGTTTATCTCAACCTATTAGTTTCCACACTCAAGCGAAAGTGAGCAATCGTCTGTATGGTGTTTAGCTGCTGGCCAGATTTAAATCACAACACTACACCCCAACATTAATTCCCACTCTTTTTGGTTTTATGAGCTTCATTGGCTCCAAGTTGTGCAGCTGTTGTGGTAAAAAATGCATGAAATTTTGTCTTGAAACCTTGCTCCATGAATTGCTTTAAAAATAATGGACTGAAGCTTTAACTTTGCATCATGAAATGACTGCTTATTAAAGATGCTTAAGCACATGTCAGTGGCGTGACTTAGAACCTGTGTGTGTTACATGTTTTCTCTTCAGGCACAGGAGTCACAGGTGATCCAGCCCTGAGGTGAGAAATACTTTGCAAGTAATTCTCAAGGAAAGGTGCAAAATTTCTTAGGAAGATTGAGGAACATTTCAGTACTGAGCTGCCTCACACAAAAATGTTCAGATGATGACAAGAAATCAGAATAAACTGAAAAATGTATATTTTTATTTAATTTTGTGTTTTACTGACATTTATTGGAAGAACACAGAAATTAATATTTTCCTGAAGAGTAAAATAACTAATATAGAATTGGAGAATTCCGGTAAAATGGTAAAACATTCTTTATCATCTCCACCCAATATGTAATTTCTTCCCCAAGGAGATTTACTCCCTCTTACACTCATGCATAGTCATGCCCAATGTGATTTCTATCCGTTGCGGACTCTGTAATATTAATAACAACCATAATTACATTGTGCCTTCTGACCCCAGTTTAACATAACAGATTTGAGTTCATGCACTAAGTAAAATGTTTAATCACGAGCATGCTGAGGGAGGAGCAGGTGTTCTCAATATCTCACCTCCAAATGCTTGCCCTATGGCTGGTTTCCTCTTACACACCCATTTGTTATAAAGCTGGTGGAACTCACTGCTCCTGCCTCTTTGAGCTTCTTAAATAGGACCTCCGGCAGCAGCATATTAAGAAATAAAATCAAATGTGAAAGAAATAGGGCAGGTGGATGGTCATAAGGACCTGGTGCTATTTAGATTACACAGCTCCTTAGGTATATCCTTACATTAAAGATGAGCATTTGGTACCTGCAAATATATAATCACCTCAGCTCGTGTCATTACTTGGTTTAACAGCTAATGCTTAAATCATGGTTCTTGAGGATTGACAAGAGAATGCTTTTGCCTTCTGACTAAATACAAAAGACAAGGATCCAGGTTTCCCTTCATTCCTGAACCTGCAAGGGCTAGTCAAGGGATTTGATGTAATAACGTGAGAAATGTACTCAATACAAAACTTGTGTCATTCTGTGCAGAAAGGTAAAGAGCAGGTCACTTTCTTTTTAACAGAGAGGAACTATTCAGCATAAAATAAACCTGGATTCTCATTCTGCATCTCTGAAGCTCAAAATAATAAAAATGAAACCCTTGAAATTTTATTAAAACCCAGTGGAGGCAGATACTCATTACGCACAACTGACATCTCAGTAAGAATTCTTAGAAATTGCTACCACTTTTATGTTTGCAATGCACTTGGACCTTTCCCAATGATGACCTACATTTTAAGGCCAGAAATGAGTGCTATTCCTGTTACCTCTGACTTCCAACGCAACACAGACTAGAGAATATTGCATGGTAATACCTGAATAAAGCGCATAATTCCTGGTTGAGATAGAGCAGCTGTCTTTTAGAAAGCCATTCACTCTTTATTTGAAGACTTTAAGTGATGAGGAATGCAGTAAACGGCTAAAAAATTGACCACTGTAAGAAGTTATTTTTATATAAAATTCCATGTTAATTCAAGCTACGAAACTCTATGTTTTGTGTTGAGATGAGGAGTCACCTTCATTCAAAAATAATCTCTCAAATGTAGTGCTTGTACACTATGAGCAAGTCACCTCTTAGCCCTCCCTTGGATACACTAAAGAAATCAAACTTCTTTATCCTCTGTCTGAAAACATGTTTTTCCTGAATGTAACTGGTGCGTATAGCTCTTGTCAGCATTTTCTAATATCCTTCAGCACTGACTCTAGAACCAACAGTAATGCTCTCATTAATGCCAAGGAGAGCCACACTACTACCACTTTATAATTTTCCTTGTTTCCACTTCAAAAGTTCCCACGGGTTCTTTCCACATTTAATAGTCCTGGAAATGGGTGCTCAATTGGTTGACTACTGTGACCTTGCATCATCTTCAGCTAAAATAAAATCTCATCCTGTAAATGTGAAATGTGACCCATTTTCTTGTAGTTGAATATATTAAAATGTGAGTTGCTAAGTACTATTTATAATGAATCTCAGATCACTCTGTAGAACTGGCTGGCTCCTAGCATTATTTACTGTTCCCCAGATTTTCCGTCAGCTGCTAATTGTCTATTTTGTTCAATTTAGCATCAATGTCCCATTAGCTACCCCTGAGACTATTCCATGACCCATCTGTTCTCACCAAAAGGAAGTTACATTCATCTTAGTCCTTTTTCTTTTTTAAGTTCATCCATTACTTCTATTAATATTCCTTTGTGCAATCTGAAGTCTTTCTTCTTTCTCTCCAGGAAGCCATTCTCCAATGCTAAGCCTGGCAAAGGCAGTGATTGCAATGGGTGAAAATCTGTTTTGTTTATTTTTAACCTGCTTTTTTTTCCCCTCTGCAGCTGTTCTAACTGATTTGGGAATGACCTGCAGGCAGTCAGCAGACACCTCCTATCCCTATCCATCATAAGTTGGCCCTTCTTTTGTTCCGTCTCATCAAGTCCACTAAACCATTTTTCAAAGGATCTGTCTTTTTATTTCCAGCATTTTCCACATAGCAGTGCAGTAATCAGGCTGGCACAAAACCCACTGCAGGGAATGAAGCTTGCCCTAAACTCAGCTAAGCCATTTGCAAAGCCCAAAGCTTAGCCAAAAATTTATTGTTAATTCCCTCTGCTATTCCATTGTCCACCCAGTTTTCTACAGACCCTGTATAAGGAAAAGACTTTTCCTCCACAATGGAAAACAGCATGGACCAAGAGAGATGCTGCTTTGTAAAGTACAACAGGAATACTTGGAGATGTTCCATTTTCTGTCTGCAGGGTAACACTCTCTGTTTTAGCCAAGCAATGTATCCTTTTACTAGAAGTTAGCCACAAATGGATCTTTAAACATCACACACAGGCTCCTGAGAAATATTTGACCGTGTGTCGATGCTCACATTGCAGCATCTTGCTCATATGCCAATGCTCACGTACTTGGCTGAGCTTATACACTGATACTGCACCCGGGTGAGATGCATCCTTGCCTCCCCTCCTCAGCTGTGCTCACAAGAACACAGTTAAAAGAACAATTAAGGGATCTTTTCTGCTTACACCTGGAATTGAGAAATGCACCTGAGTGAATTGTGACCTGCATGCAACTCCATTTTCTGGCTCATTTTGAGCAACGATTTTGATTCCAAATTATGACAGGTATTTGTAGGAATCACCTTCTGTATGGATTTTTAAAATATCTGTTAAGAAGGGGATTCTGCTCGCATTCTCATCCCTAGGCGAAAGTGTATACTTTTGATTTTAGTAGGGCATCCCCCTGATCTTCTGGTGGGACTACCCCTCCAAGCAGCAAAACATTCATGGCATGTTGAAGGGGCCTGAAGTGACCAGCAGAAAGGGCTCAAGTCCAGGAGTCTGAATTGGAAGAAGCAATCTGAATACCTGGTCTCTGCTTCAGAGGATGATGATACACATTATCTGAGGTCTGTTCTGTGTAAACTGCAGAAACAAAGAGGCAAAGCAGTAGTTTTGGAAACATTGATCTATGCTCTGTAGCAGCTGGAGGTGTCCTCCCTCAAAGCAAGGTTTTGGATTAGAGGGGAAACAAGTGCCTGCCTAAAGCCCATTTTTGGGGTATTCAAGCATTGGAAAGGAGAAGAATTTTACCACTCTGTGCTGAATATTTCTCTTCATTAACAATGAAGTGATCTTCATTCAGTGTGCAGAATTTCTATTGCTCACTTTTGTTGTTTTGCCTTTCAAGTTGTTCAGACCTATGGATGATGTTCTAGGGCCTCACGATGCTTGGAAGGTAAGCATGATCACATTGACACTGCTGCCCAAAATCCCGTGCTGACTTCAATCTCAACTAAGGCAGGAGAAAAGGAGCTCAAGAAGCGTTAGTGGATCTGCCTCAAACTGGGGAAAATAAGGATTCTGAAGGGGAAGTCCCTGCAGCTGGGATGCATTAGGGCAGGATGATGTAAGAATGAGACTGAAACAGATTTTTTCCCAAAGAAGGAGTTAAAACACAGAAGGGGGGAAAAAAATAAGGGGGGAAAAAAAGGATTTCTTGTTGTTTGTAAATCTTTAAAAGTCACAAAGGCATACTAAGGCCCTAGGTAAAGATATCTCTAATGATCATTTCTTCTTCTGAGTCACAGAATGAATCCTGACAAAAAAAAAAATTCTTTTCAGTCTGAGGTGGTCCAGGGGTCAAAGTCTCTCCTGTCTCTGTAGTCCTTAAATGGTTCTTATTGCTTGCTCTCTCTTCACTCTTTTTGTTTATCCCTTACAAAGCCATCTGGCCCAACTTTCACAAGGCTGCTCAATACCTTGCTGGGTAGGGCCTCAAACTCCCTTATTCATGTCAAGTTTTTTAGTCAGACACCATTTATAGAGCTTTTTGCTTGTAAAAACTACAGGAACTTGGAAACAATAACTGTTTTTTAATATTTTTTCTATTGTAATAAATATAGTAAACTGCAACAAACCCCCACACTCTTATACATTAATGAAATCAAAGCAAAACAGTAGTGCTCTGATCCAAGCAGAGGAAAAAAGGGGAATTTAAAGCTAGGGTTGATAGCCTTAGTTTAGACAAGCTGACAGAAACTGAGTCAATACTTTGTGCTGAGGAATCAGAACCATTTTCAAAGTGTCTCCAACTTCAAACAAGAAGTGTATCTGAATTTCCTGGATTTTCACATTCTCAGGATGGTTCCTGGTATTTTAACCTTAAGCCAGCAATGGGCTTAGTGAAACTGGGACCCCATTAGGTTTCTCTGGCACAGCAGTTTCCTACCAAACCTCGCCTTCTCAAAACTCCTATCAGCCCTGTTGCCACTGACTGCATTTGTAGTAGTAAATAAAGCCTCCTGGAGGTTGCTCTGCAGGCCCCAGGGACAAATGATACAGAAAAGCTGTTGTCTATACAGCTTGATTCTCTTAACCCTTCCTCAAACTGCCCATGGAGAGTGTTTCCTGGCCTGAGCTGGCTTCAGGATTGTCCCCATGATAACACTAATTGGCTGAGACCAAAACTGTGCCAAAAATTTCACAGTGTGAATGGTTACTACTACTACTAAACAAGGTCAGCACATGGGCCTGAGCACAGTATGAATGGTTACATTCATATTTCATTGTTTAGTTTGTTATTTTACCTGTAACCATTGTGGCCACATCAATTCTCCATAGGTCGCTCAGTGACTGGGTGCGGTTAGTCTTATATACTCAGCCTTGGACGTGAAGGTACCTGAAGTACAATCCTGCAATCTGCCTTTAAAAGAAAACACAAGCAAACAAACACAAATCCTCGCCTGAATATGTAATTAAAGGGCTGAGAGGGGTTTTCTGAACTTTTTTCCCCTTTGTTTGAATGTTTTAAAATTTAGATACTGGAAATCAGTTGAAAAGAAGAATCTAACCATTCTAAAAACGTGTTACATAAGGAATGCATTTTTTGAAACAGGGAAAAAATCTATTATACAAAGCATATTAACAAGGAAACAAACCTAAAGATGAATATTTACTGACTGATTAGCTTTTGACCACTCCAAATTAAGTCACTGTAAGTTCAATTGGTTAAGAAAATGATCAGATTATCACATAGGAATATAACAATGACATAGGAAGTACTTTTTCTGTCAACAAGAATAGGATAGTGATTTGTATCAGATGCTGAAAATGCCCTTTCATCCTCAGTGCCAAAAGTGGCTTCAGCAGTGGTATGACAACTTCTACATACGGAGGTGGACAACACCAGGTGGACAGAGGTCAGCTTGTATCACAAAAGAGGAGGCTTGCTATGACTTTGTTTTTACAATTATCTAGAGTTTTTTCCTCTAGTCTACAAAAAATCTTGCAGCACAGAGTCCTATATGTAATTATTTCTTCTGTTTAAACAAGTATTGTTAAGAGATTCTTCTTCCTTTTTACTTTTATTATCTTGTTATTACAGCTTCATGCGTAGTATTTCCAAAAAGAAGACAAAATTTGGTAGCTACCTTGTTGGATGCAGATGATGTGATTTAAACTTCTAAAAGTCTTGGAGAAAGTTGATTTTCCATAGTGTGGGGCCAGCATTGAATTGGTAGGTTATAGTATAAGAAACGGAAGAGATGCTGATACTGCTGCTTCCCCCTGCTGTGCAAAGCATGGAGGCTGTGAACACGTGTAAGGAGTTTGAGTCTTACAGAGCAGTAGCTTGCTTGACATTTACTTTGGAGGGTGTAATTTTTTTCCTGAAAGACATCTTAGCCCGTATCTGTAGTTTTTAACCCAAAGAGGAGGTGATGGAGAGAAGGTGGGAGATTTTACTGTCCTGAGGTACATAATATCTTAATTGTGTTGGATCAGAGTGAAGGCTGAAAGTTTGCCTGAAACCCACATCCCCCATTTCCCAGGCACTGCTTTAATTATTACTAAGCTACTTGTCTTTGCAAACTTGCTTTGGGAATCCTTTGTGGCTGCCTTCACAGAGGTGGCGTCAGAACACATCTGCTACACTAGATGCTAGATAACCCTTCTTGGCTTCTCAGTTTATGAAACACAGACCTGAAGTGACATGGTTACAGTATATTTCTGTTGTGCCCTTGAAATAAAGATGGAAAATTCACTAGAATACAGCAGATGAAATAAGCAAGCAATAGCTATTAAATAAATGCTGCTTTGAAGAATGAAAATGCTGTAGAACACTAGTGAGATCTAGTCATCTCAAAATGCAGAGTTAACTATACAGTTATTAAAAGCCATGCCATATTTTCCATCCATTTTTATTTGTGAGATCTCCTTGAAATGCCTTATAAAACTTGGGAACCTAGGCAGCTTTTCTCTATGGAATATAAAACTATAGCAGCTGATACTAGTAAAATAGGTTATATGGAGCCTTAGAAATGACTGCTTGATTTGTCCAGTATTTATTGCCTGAGTAATGTATAGAAACAGTAAAACAGAAAAGCACAACTTTCCATCTGTGCTGCATTATGCCATACATAAGAACTATTTTTCATTTGAAATGGTGGTAGCCCCGTAGGCTTTCTTGCTTTGATATCCTATGCTACCACACATGATATGATAGAGTATAAACAGACTGACTATAAATCTGAATCTTTACAGTTTTGAAAGCTGAAACATTCCAGCACTCGCTTCCCAGCAAACAGACCTCCTAAAGTGTAGCCTGGGTCAGGTGTTTGGATTTTTTTAAGTGGAGACCAAAGGTTGTTGCATCAGAAACCTGAAGCCAGCTAGGAAAAGAAAAGAAAAGAAAAGAAAAGAAAAGAAAAGAAAAGAAAAGAAAAGAAAAGAAAAGAAAAGAAAAGAAAAGAAAAGAAAAGAAAAGAAAAGAAAAGAAAAGAAAAGAAAAGAAAAGAAAAGAAAAGAAAAGAAAAGAAAAGAAAAGAAGGCAGGCAAAAAAAAGTGTCCACATCTGGTACACAAGATGCACAGCCCAAAAGCTCATCAGAACACAAGGAAAGGGTTTGCTGTTTCACACAAAAAAATTTCAAGCATTAATTTCCCTTTAATTCCCTAAAGCTCTGCTAAAAGTTTGCCTGGCTTAAATGTCACCAAAGCATGAGCCTGAGTGACACTGGAAGAACACTATCTCCCTTTATCTCTACCCATTTGTAACCAGAGAGAGACAGCAGGTTAAAATAGATGGGCTGGTAGCCTTAAAAGGGATCAAATCTGTTTTTTTACAGAATATAACTTAGAATTCTTATAACTAATTTTCTGGAACAGAGTGGATTTTGTGAATTAAACACCTTTCATTATGTCAATATTTGATTTAATTTTTTCTGTCTTGAGCCTTATATAAGCTGATAGGAGGGTGACATTGTAAGCACTTTCCAGTGTTGAACAGCACTTTGGAGCCCAACAAAATCCTCCTGACTGCAAATGGGAGGATGAGTACTAGCTATTCTGAACAAAAACTTCATATACATATAGATAAGGATTCACCACTGGTGGCACTAAAATCTGTGTATGGGGTTTAAATTAAGAAACAAAAAAAAACAAACCTGGACAAAACAAACAAACAAACAAAAATGATAGGGTAACAACTTTTTCAGCAGAAACATATACAACAGCAATAAATCACAGTGGTAAGAAGAGGGTGGGGGCTTTGTCTACAGAATCCTGCAATTTCTTTGAGATGTTTTAAATCCTCTTTTTAAAAAGAGAAAGAGGAAGGGCAGGTGAGGAGGCTCCCAGGTCCAATAGGACCAGGGTGGTGGGGATGTGAGGAGTTCCTCATCTTGGCCATAGCAGGGAGCAGAAAATTGGTTTGTTTTACCTCAAACCAGGACATTAGGAAAACAACAATGACATCCCCATGTATATAGCCACTATAATGTAGCCTGTGGATATCACAGATACATACAGTGTACACTGTAGGTTTAGTGGACTTACAGTTGTTTATTATTAAAGATTTTAAATTAAATTATTTCAAAACATATAAATTAAGAACTTGTTTTAAATGACTGAAGTGCAACAGCTATATCATTTTAGATTCCTCTGTAAATTTTTTTGGGGTGCTCATTTAATAAAAAGGGGCGAGCTTTTTGTTTGTTTGGGTTTTTTGCTAAATTCCATTATTTACTGTCAGGCCTTGAGTCCGGGGAAAGTAGTCTGTTGCCTCCTTCCCAAGCTCCCGCCCAAGCCACTGCTTCTCAATACTCCAGACACTATTCTTGAAACTGGCTGTGTCACAATAGATTTCTGTCTCAAGTTTGAACCGACCAACCATTATCTAAAACACTGACTAAGCCTTAATTCTATCATCATTTTGTTGCTGGAAAGTTAGAGCCAAAGATTGACTAAGTGCCTGTGCCCACACAACCCAATAACCTTTTTGTTTTCCCCAACAGTACCTCACAGTTTCCTTTGATCCAGAGTGAACAGCCGAGCCCTCTGCACATCTGTGCATGGGAACAGGCTCTGCAAATGTCTGTAGCTTCTTTGTAAAAAGAAAAAAAAAGTTATCTTTGTGAGTCAGGTAATACCCGTCAATTGTTTTCATGACCTGTGGTGTCAAAGGCAGATGCTCATCTTTGCTCCATTGCTTGCAGATGACTTAGTGACGAGAAGAGGGAAATTTCCAGACTTGAATCAGGTTTGTGCATGCCCTTTCAATGAAGTTATGCTGATCACTTTTGTGCTCCAGAAATGACCAGCCCCTCTACTGCCTTAGCAAGGTTGTGGATATAGCTGGAGCTTGTCTGCAGGAGCAGGTAGGACCAGCCTGGCCAGAGGGGCCATGCCAATTTGGATCCTGCCAGACATGGTGAGACAGACCATCCTTGCTGAACGCTCTTGGGATGTATGCGGAGGTCACGGGCTTCAGTGCTTACCAGCCACTCCAATGTCTCCCTGCAGAGGAGTCTGGACCCAGCACTGCTCAACTTCAGTAACAGCTGCCATAGAAGTGAGGAGGAAAATTATTGAAGGCTTTTAATGATCAGGGGAATTATTTTCCTTCCCATGCCCGTTCATTGCTGAAACCAAACTTTACAGCTTGGATGGATGTAATTCAGGTAGATATTGTCTTTATCTGAGGAAACACACTTAAACACCCCAAAGCCAAGCAGTACCATAACCATATGTTATAGTTAATCTTCTCCTCAGAAATCCTGGATATGCTTTTGTGTCTTCATTATTTCAAATTTACTGTAGTTGTTACACATGACACAACGTTGGAATGACCTTCTAACTTTACTCATTAGCTTTAAGCGCCATATCCTTGTCCGAAACAGATTTTTTTCCCCTCAAACTTCTATTGCCCTGCAGTTTCCTTAGCTGGGATCATGACAGCATTGTGAGTCTGGCAGTCCATGAGGCACTAGTTGCTTAGCCTTGTTCTGATCACCTCATAATAAAGTCTCTTATGAACAGTCACCACCTTACCAGATCTTTTTAAAATCAGTGTTCTCTGAAAAAACAGCATTTGTAATACATGAACAAGACTAGCTGGGAGTCAGTAACCCTCTTCTCTAGAACTGCAAAGTAAGCTTTCACATCAGATCTAACCCAGTAACTACTTAACGTGTGCTAAGCTCAAGATACTATAAAAATATAAAATATAGGTGGGAGAAAAGGATGCATTTCTAATTTTGCTTCTAAACTGAAAATTCAAAATGGAAGTTATTCAGAAAGTGATAACTCAAATTAATAAACAATTAGGAATCTATTAGTAATCAATGATGTACTATCAGCACAAGAAAGGGTAGCATAATAATAGTTTACATATTTTGCATTCATGAAGTATACATATGCTGTACCCATTAAAGCTGACTTAAGTTACTTAACATTCAATTGTGCATTTTGTGGAGTGAGTCAATAGAGTGACTCACTAGCCCACTACAGTGCCATATGGGAAACTTTCCCTCTCCTGAGCAGATGGAGACTAAGCATGTCACAGACAAAATGTGTTTTGTCTCTGGAGAAAGGATGTTGGCTGCTTTGTTCTTAGACTTTTCGACATGCCAAGCCTTCTGCTCTCATTGGGAGTCCTACATTTTGGGGTCTCATGGATATTTCAGCATGTCTCTCAAATGTTGAGCTGCAGAAAACAGACAAAACCAGGCTACCCAGAAGCCTGCAAGTAAAATATAACTTGCTGTGCAATCCAAGATTTAACCGGTGGGAGAAAGCAGAAGAAATCATCACCTTTGCCATCCTTTTAACACATAATCCTCTCCAAGAGATGCAAGTGCTTTCCATTTCCCTGTGGAAGTTTTAGATGGATGATGATTTAGAAGATGTTATACTTTTGCAGGTGACTGAGGCCACAGAAACCCTGCTTTCTATTCCCCAGTGGATGCATCTACCTAGAACTCCATTTTCTTTTCTTCTTATTTATTTATTTATTTCCCCCTCAATCACTTTTGTACTAAGTTTTGCTGTTTTACTTTTCCTCATTTTTTTGAGCGCTTATTTCAGTGGCTGAAGGACGACTGCATCCTTATGAATTTTTCTGAAAATAGCAGAAGGAAAATACCAATAGGTGTTACTATTTCACTTCCTTACTTAAAGAAATACAGCCAGGATCACGTACATCCACTGTTACTTGTGTAAGTTAGCAGGGGCATCAGGGATAAGAGTCTAGGCATTGTTGGCGCTTCCAAAATGGCAGAGCCAATTTTGTTCTGACAAAATGGTCATTCACAGCCTGCGCAAAATGCAAATCATCTTCCAAACATAACTACCTACCACTGCATGCTGACCATATTGGAACTTGAGGTAACCCCTACTTTAAATGCAGCCAGGGTCAGGTGACTTTGAATTTATATGCAAGGCATCTGGATCTACACATGACTATGTAGAGTGCATTTTTTTACAGGTCTTTCTTTACTACCTTTCCATAACCTTTCAATATTGTGCACTCCTAGGTTCAAGAGCAGGCATCTTCTGTTTTTGCAATGTCTACCACAGTGAGACCCAGCCTATCAAGTCTCTTGAGTATACCACTCTATGTTCCTCACCAGATTCAATCTTAGATGGGCTTTGACTGCATCAAACTCAGACAGTGTCTCTGCTTTCCTCCTGATTCATATTCCTTCTAGGGAAGCACTATCCCTGTTTCAACCTTCTTTTCACTTTTTGTGTTTAAATTTAGTGAGGAGCTCTTTGCTCACCCATGCAGGTCTCCTGCTGTCTTTACTTAAATGCTCATCAGAATGGATGAATCTTGAGCTCTGGGAAAGTGATCCTAGCAAATCGACCAGCTATTCTGGACACCTTTTCTACTCTATTTCACTGTTTCCAGGGTCACTGCTGCTCACATCACCCTGTACTCTCTTACCAATCCAATTGACAGTCTCTCCAATTGAGGTTGTCATCATCATCTCCCCTCCCCGTCCCTTCATTCCTAGTTTAAAGTTCTCCTTCCCAGCTTGGCCAACCTGTTGACGAAAATCTCTTGCCACTTGGTACTTGTTCTACTTGATCATGTGGATGATGTGGATGCCATCTTTTCCTCAGTTTTCAGAGAGGGTTCCAAGGTTGCAAAAGCCAAACTTCTGTTTTGTTTTCAACACTGGCTGTTTTTTATCATCCCTTTCCTGCTCACTGGAAAAATGAAGGAGGTGCCACCTGGGCTCCTATGCCCTTGGCCTTCACCTCAAGTGCAATGTTTTGATGCTTGCTACACTCCAAGTTTCCCTTGCCAGTATCATTGGTGCCCACATGGAGGAGCAGCAGGGGGAAACAGTCTGAGGACTAAACAAACCTTGGCAACCTCTCCACAGCGTCCTGGATCCAAAAGTCTGGCAAGCAGCAAACATCCCTAAACAACAAGTCAGACCAGCAGATTGTGGCCTCCATCCCCTGCAGCAAGTAGTCTCCCACAGCTAATACTTCTTCCTCCTAGCGCTGCTGCAAGGCTTAGGCTTGGCCAACTCAGATGCTTCACTGGACACAGCTCCCAGCCCTCCATCTGCTACCTGGATACTGAAAGTGCTCTGTAGCTGCAGACTTGTGGATGGGGCAGGAGTTATCCTCCTAGTGTGAGAAATCACAGGATTCCAGCCTTTACCATCATGGAAGTCTTTGTTAAGAGCAGACTTGGTCTGCCCCTCGCTCAATGCAGTTAAGGGTTCAGGCTCTTGAAGAAGATTCAGTCAGTGTCTTTTTCTCTGTCTTTCTTGCTGCACTGTGTGCTGACCTCTTCCCACTTCTACTTTACTTGACTCCACAGACCATTCTCCAGTGAACACCTCTTGCAGGCAAGGAGCCCATGTCTGCCAGCCCCACAAGGAGGACCAAGCCATCCCTGCAGCCACAGGCCGCAGAGCTGCATCCTCCCTCAAGAGCTCACTTTGAGTTGAACTTTTGGCACATCAGGGAAACCTGCTCCAGTGGGTGATGGGTAACTGCGCTCTGTAGCACTTCCTCTTCATCAATATCACCACATATGTACAGAGCAGAGCTTCTGATACCTTTCTGTACCTACTTCTGCATAAATAATTATATGGGACTCTCCCTACCACCTACTGGGATGGTGCGTGGGCCTCCAAAATCAAAAGTCAGCTGGAAGCAGAAAACTAAAAGAACCCTTTGATCAAGAACACCTGACAGAGCTTGTTAGAAGGCTATCCCAGCCCACTCTAGCCACACTTTCCCAGTGACAGTAGTCAGCCCAAATTTCCTCAAACTGGAGAAATTCCCAGAAAATTTAGGAGCAGAAGCCAGAAACTGCTGCACAAACTGCTGCATACACTGATTACCTCTTTTAACTGTGGCCCCTGAGGTGGGATGCTCAGTGCCACTCAATATAAACTAAACTCAGCCACCAGACTATTTTTTTAATTGCTCTAATTTAAAACAGATTAATTTTCTGAAAAGGCACCTTCTCCAGAGTGTAGGTTCTTCAGAAGCTACAGCGATCAGAGCTGATAGCTGTGCTTGTACTGAGCTTCCCAAAGTTTACTGAGGCTCCATGTAGTCTTTTAGCTTAAATATACAATTTTGCAACTCTAAGGTTAAAAGTTGCTACCTTATTGTCAGAGTTCATGGCTTCAAGGAACTGCAGCTGGCATAAGTTGTTATTTCCCCGCCAAAACTAGAGGAATCACAGTGAATCACAGTCATTCTGCACTTGGAGAAAGTGGTTTCTCCATTGTACGTGTGAATGACAGCTTCAGTGATGAGACAGGACAAGACTGAGCCTTCAGTTTTCACTGAAATCACTGTCACCCATACATTTGTAACAGGAGAAAATGTCAATTACAGCTAATCAAAATATGTTTTCAGAAGCTGTCTCTCAGCACAAAATACTATTAGTGACATCACACAGAATAAAATACAAATTTTACTCAAAATCTGTTAATGAAAGATCTAGTTTTTAAGTGACTCTCATAGTTGCTCAGGGAGGGAGAGCTTTACAGACAGTACATTTGTTGGTGCCATATGAGCAAAATAGGTCAACTGAAGTTAACTAATTTGTAACTTTTAATAGTTAGCCTTTTCAGTTGTGATTTTAATTAGGTATTGAAAGTGCAGACGAATAACACATTGAGGTGCATAAGTTAGTGTTAGCACATTTTAAATATTCACATTATAAAAACCTGTTAGAAAATGATAGACTAAAAGGTTATAAAAGCAACAGAAATTGAGAGTCTCTTGACTATAAAAGTTTTCAAGCTGTCATTTCCACAGAACACTAAACTAAGAACTCCCTTTCTTTTCCAGCCACAAGTTTATACTGAATTGAGAAGGAGAATATTCACCAGCCAAGAGAAAATATCTGATTAAGAAGTATGTCAGAGATGGAAATAAGAAAGTGATTGTAAAAGCTCTCAAAAGAAAAGCCGTAATCTCACTGGCCGTTGTAATATTTGGAGGAAAAAAAAGGAGGCGTGCTAGACATCCATGTGATTTGCAAAATGTGGGGCTCAACATCTTTCTTCCTAGTTGTCTTCTTATTTTTTTATTATTGTTGTTGTTGTTATTATTATTATTATTATGATGATGATGTAATTGTGAAATTTCAGCAGCTTGAAAGAAAGAAGTGTGGCTACATTCCACTCATAACATGGATGACTACTGAGTTCTTCCCTGCAATAAGACAAATCATTCCCCCCACTGTCTCTTTCCAGGAATTTGAAATCTAGTTCAAGTGAGCATCAAAGCACAAATGTGATAGACATCAAGCTAATTTATGGATTTATGGGGTTTGGATATTGCTCTTTTCTACTTGGACATACTTTTCCGTTAGTGCTTATTTAGTTAGCTTTAGCTTACAGCTTTACACTTTTTAAAAAAAATAATTAATTTACTATTTCTATTAAAATTTTTGGTTTATGTATGAAAAAAAAACGTGGGCTCCAGCAAACTTCAATATATGAACTGTTTTGTTCAAAGTGGACCCTAAAAACTGGGAACCATCAAGAGCAAAGAAAACCCATGTGAGATTAAAACCTGTGATAGATTTTGGATGAAGAAATTGTCATCCAGTACCTGCCTGTTTGCATTTACCATAAGAGATAGTGATCCTGTTAATCAGAGAAAATACACAATTATTTGATTTTTCCTAAAATCTTTTCTCCCAAAAACTTTATCCACTTGAGGCTGAGGTCAAACACCACTTGGGAATGTAGGGAGATTGCTTGATTAGTCCATTCATGACAGGTTTCTACCCACAGCTGGATTTGTTGGAAAACAGGACCTGACCTCTCATTCCTGCTCTCTCACAGCCAAACAGTGCTGTCTGGGAGCCCAGATGCCGGCCCCAGGACAGGCAGGTCACAAACAGATGATTTTATTTATTTAGAGTGCATCTTTGTCATAACATCTCCAGGGAAAGTTTGTTAGCTTTGGCAGACTTGTCACTTCCCTACACTTATCCTGTGCTTGATAACAAGGTCACAAGCGATTCACAGAGACAAGAGTTTTCCTAATATGTGGCAAAAGTGGCAAGACTCACAAAGGAATTATTCAATTAATGCTGCAAATTCTCCTTAAATGCAAACACAAAGTATCATTTAAATTTTTCACATCTAAGCTGCATTCTCATCAACTATTTAAATCATCCAGGAACAGTAAGGTGCTGCCCTCCAGCCTGGCTGTCCCCAACTCGTGGCAACCCTGATCCTGCAGACCAGACTTTGCTGTTCCTGGAGCTGGTGGCAAGATGGACCCATGACTTCTCCCTTAGACTGACTTGGCTACCCAAAGCATAGTCAGGTCATGTATTCAGAAAAGACTTGCCTAAGTCTGAGCTTACCAAGTAGAAATCAGGACCAGTGGAGAAAAATGCACTGCTTTCCGAAACAAGTGACAGCAGGAGAGACACTGCGGAGGTGTCTCCCTCTTTCCATTGAAAAAAGGGATGCCAGCCCAGATTTAAATGACTATATTTCATGTGTGAGGAGTTAGGTGAGATGAATCCCACCTCCAGTGCTCGAATTAGGAGCCAGAGTTATTTCTTTCCCACCAGCTGTAGTGGAGGCAAGATCTGGCAGGTCTGCGTAGCCTGGATCAGTCATCTCACTCTTAAATTTAAACACTGTATTAGTAGCAATGCCTAAATTAGACATTTAGAGTAGGTGTTTTAAATATGGTCCCCCATCATAATTTCATATGCTTTTAGAGTGCCTGGAAATGCTTGGGCTTCTTTCCAGACTGAAACATCCAAATAGTATTACATTATAAAGATATTGTGAATGATGTATAGCTCCATATCACAAAGTAATGCATAGCATTTTTATCTATGTTTACTTTTTCCCTGAGTTTGGTTTGAACGTCCTCAGCAAAGTTGCTGATATTAACCACAACAGTGACCAAAATATGATTGCACCATTGTTAAAAAAAAAACCAAAAACAACAACAACAACAACAACAAAAAAAAAAAAAAAAAAAAAAAAAAAAAAAAAAAAAAAAAAAAAAAAAAAAAAAACAAAAAAAAACAAAAAAAAACCCCATCTCTGAATATTCCTTTCCCCCCCCTCCCTCATTCTCATTGTTGGAAGATATTACTTCAGAGATTGAGTATTGCAGTTCATTCCAAGTTTTAAGAGGCAGTAAGAAAGTTGCAGACCTATGAGCTAGACTTATCTAGTTATTCAATCAAAGAATGTATGCTAATTGTATGCTGAGCACTATATTGTCTGCTCTGCCAGGAAAAAATAGTCTCGAACTCAGTACCTTGCTGGCTTACAGTCATTTAACAATGGGGAAGGTTTTATGGAATTTAATGTAAGGCAAAAAATGTAAGTTCACTTGATTCTTTTGTGAAAAGGAGTACTGGGGGCCAGGGTAAAGGAAAAAAAAAATTATATGAGAACTTTAAACCAGAAAATATTCTAGTTTATGAGTCTCAGAAACAGGGATAGATAGAAGTCCAAAAATGTTATACGTCTATGTTTCATCTGGTTTGGGTTTAGTTTATTTTTTTAATCTTATGTTTAGTTTTTCTATCCACAGTAATGACACCCTTATTAAACGAGTAGGAACCAATGCAGAGATGATCTGGAAAGTACATTGAAAATATAAGGTATTTGGTTTGTGCAATAACTACAGATTTATCACTCATTATTATGTGTCCCTTTATTCATATGTGACTAAGGAGGAATATGCCTATTTTTGAAACTATATCCTGGTGTCTGTTACATAAATCTTCATTTTATTTAAATGTAATTGAAAATGAGCAATCAATATGGATATGTTCTGGACCTTCCTGAAGCTCTGGGAGGTTGGGTTCTGTTTTCAAAGGAGGAAAGAACAGTGAAGCTACATGAGACAGAGACATTGAGAGTCTTACATCTATGTATAGTTATGTTAATACTTTATAGGTCTGCACCCTAATTGCATCTAATCTAGATCTTATTGTTTTTCTCTGTTAAGAGGTATATGACTCTTCTACAGACAATGATCTTTGAAGATAGACACACTAAGTGCAAGATCTAGAAATCTCTCTTTTCCTCTGTGTTTTGTATGAATTAAACTTCGCTGAAACCCCAGCATGTCTCTCTTTTTGCATATGGCTCATAACACAGTGGCCCCCTTCATTTGAAGCTCCTCCATCTGACCACCCCCACCCTATTCCTCCTAATACTTTCCTCTTCATCTCCTCCCAGACACCTCAAATAAATGCTTCCAAGCCTCTTTTTGGTCCTTTGGAATAAAATGCATTTATGCACCATATAAACATACATCCAGTGCAGGCCAGAGAGAGATACATGGAATTTTCATTACTGCAGGAACTCCTCAGGGTATAGCTTAAACAGACTCCAAGAAAATGTACTTGGAGATGTCATACAAGAGAAAGGAGGATTCTTCTGTTTAGAAGGAGCTTTGAAGCAGAGCTTTTGTGGATTGGATTCCACTATTCTAGCATAGAAATGACAAGTATAAGCTTTCTTATAGACAATTTCTGGATGATGGAAAAAGCTGGAAATGTATGCACTGTTCAGCAATGCATGGATACTCTAAGTATTTAAGTATGACACCAGGTTTACAGTCACTGTGATGTCTGTTGTCACTGCAGAGCTAGACCTGTGAAGTTGCACAACACAACCAACAAGCTGAGAGAACTCTGAGAACATCTAACAAGTGAGAAACTGACAGTTTCTCAAGGTGAGACCGAGAATAGGTGATGATGCTAGGAACCCATGCTAGTAAAACTGAACCACAGGTTTACATGAAAGGAAGTTTTCAAGGGTATTTTCATTCTTAATTTTCTATTATTTTAATAAGAATATTTTCAGAGCAAAAGTACTCTTTTAGAACCTTCTAAACAGAAAATTTACTTTAATGGAAAAGATTTGAGAAAGATTTTCCTGGCTGGCATGCTATGAAAGATCTTACCTTATTTGATATACATACGTGAAATCACTATTAGTTAGGAAATATTTGATGCTTTCTGCTACAAAAACATTAAATTTAGATGCTGTGTAGGTTTTTGCATACATATTTGCATATATTAACAGCCATAACAGTATCTTTAACTGTAGTCATGTTTGTTCAACACTGTCAGTTAGAAAATCATATTTCAAGTATTTACAATTTTGTTAAATTTTAAAAGTCCAAGATGAAATTTTCCATATTAGAGGTCTGCCTTAGGCTTATTTATTTTTTTAATTTTGAAAAAATGCTTTAGATAATGTTTTTGTGACCAGGGTAAGAGCAACACATAAAGTTGTGTCTATAATAAGAAATTCTACCAACCTTTATATCAAGAATCTGTATCAACAGATATGCTTGGAAGCATGGACCCAAAAATTGCCAATGGGTGTGTACATTATGTAAATGTCAAAGATATCATTTTATGCATAGACTCGTTGAAGTTTGTAGCTAAAATTCAGTATATACTGTCTGTACTAAATATACAAATATACAGTTAAGCTCTTCTGCCTACATGTGGGCCGTGCCTCCAGGGCAGGTGACTGCCTAAGTGTCTTTCCAAGCTGCAAGCGTCGGGCAGGCAGATTCCTTTCCCAGTGGCTGCAATAGGAGCAAAGATGTAGAATATTCTGTCTACACTGACCTCCACTAAACAACTGCCCAAACTGAAGGAGTGGGTCAATTGTTCTTTTCCTTGCTTCATTCTTGGAAATTGCTCAACCATTTGAAAGTTAAGGAAGGAAAGAAGGAAGTGAGGAGCCTGAGGCCCATGGTTAAAAACAACAGAATTACAGGTAGGACCTTTTGAAGGAAGAAAAAGGAACTGTTTTGCATATGTACAAATTTTCACCTTCTGCAAATGCGTAGTATCAATGACTTTCAATGATACCTATCTCTTAAAGGTGAAATATCTTGCATTATGTACATCCCATGCTACAGTTCATTAGTCTTGTCATCTTGAAAATAAAACCAGATCAGAACTGAAGCACAACTGGAATCAGAATAAAGCCTTTTTAAAGCGCTACAGTTTGGGGAAAGTGTCATTTTACTGTGTATTTCATGGCTGAGTAACAGAAACCAAACACTGGAAGGAAAGCTGTTCATGCTGTGCCATATGTCTAACCAAACTGGAAAACATAATAACACAGTACTTCATGAGATTTTGTCCTCATGAGATTTACAAATTTGAGAAAGTGTTAAGATAAGTATATGAAACCATGAGTGCTCGAATCTCAGAATCTCAAAGGATTTGAAGCTTGCCTGTTGTTTCCAACATATGTTTTAGTCTACTTTGTTATGCCCGTGAAGTACTTGAATTTCTTTTAGTTTTCTTTTTAATTCTGTATTTCTGTGAGGATATTTAGAACTACCTTTCATGCCACTACTGAGTTCTGTAATACCAGGGAGTGTACATTTTCCAAAAAAAATAGAGCCTTTTGTTTGCCTGGATGTACACAACAAGCTTGTGGTGTATGTAGTACAGAGCTTCTAATCATGCTTTTTAAACAAGCACAGAAGTTTTGATACAGAGCACACTAGTCCTGACAGAAAGAGTAGATATTCCCAGACAACTGAGGATTTATCCATACATCCCAGAGTGTTATTAGAGAAAATCTTCCATTTTTTGTTCAACCTAATAACCTCAATTTAAACTTGGAATGAGTCAGTTTTTGGAGCAATTTCAAAATCACTTGCACCTGTAATCATAAAGTACTTTTTTTTCCAAAAGCTGGTTGTGATTTCTCAGCCTGAGAATCTACATAAAATTTCTCCTGATGTGAGAGTAAATGTCTAAGGCCAAATACCACGTGCAAAGCTACTGTATTGATATAACAACAAATTCCTGACAGTGGTCCTGGTCAAAGGACCCAATACCAAGACCACAGGCTATAGTCAGGTAATGTGTTTAGACTGTAATTTCTTCCTTGACCCTTTCTGATAAGCTCCAGCTCTGGCTTTTAACCTTTTTTGCTTCCTTATTTAAAATACTTCCCTGTTCCTTGGGACTTCCAGACAGCTACTTCTGAAGACCATGAGCTTTGTGCCGCTGATGCTGTGTAGTCTCAGTAATAAGTCCTGTGAGGTGTTATTTCTCCTGTGATTGCTGAGGTGAGCTTCAAGGAAAGAGCTTTTTTTGTTTCAGTTCATTTTTTTTTCTTTTTTTTTAACCAAGGCACAGTTGCTAAGAATGATGGCATATGAAACAGGAGGAAGTTACGTAGATGCATGGGACAAATGCAGGCTGTATAAACCAGTTTTGTTGCTTCTCAACATCAAATGTTTTTAGACAACAGAAAGAAAATAAGAAAAGAAACGTAATGAGCTGTGCACCCTGGGTAATGTGCTGACTAAGGTGCTGTACTGTCATGGGATGCTCTGCTTCTCTTCTGACTCCACAATGCAGCATCAAGGCTTTCCCTGGTCCAGGAATCATCTTCCAGCTTTCATCAGTTTTGCTGGGTTCAGATGCAAATTCACTGTGGCCTCAACATTCACTGTGGAAATTCAGTGTTTCATACATTTTTGAAGTGTCTCAGCACTTCCTTAACCCAGCTAGAAAGACTGTGGGCTCTGCTTTACCTTCCCAAGAAGGAACTCTAGAGTTTTTTAACATACAAATCTTCCCATTCCCAATCCCCAAGAGAAGTTTCACCAAAAAAAAAACTTTATAAGGGAACTACAAGCTATTCTCCCAAATGTTTCTGCTGCTTTCTTTCTCCTACAAGTTTGCTTTTTCAGCCTTTCTCCGGAGATTTTCTTGCTCGCCTTCTGATCTTGTCCTCCCTCTCCTTTCTCCACTAGACTTTTCCTCATCTGTCTCTGTCTCTTTCGTTACTTCTTTCGGAAGGGGTTTGGGTCAGCACTGGTCAGCCATGCTTCCTCCAGGCTGATTGGACACTTCTGTCTCTGTTTGACAGATGAAATTCCCAAAGCTCCTAGTTAATTTTAGGGTGTCTGGGGGAGGAAGAAGCCTGGCACTGAACCAAACACACATTTAAATGTGCCAGAAAATTACACAGCAGTCAGAAAATTGCAAAATCTGCAATTTTTATGCAGCCCACAATTTTCTAGAGGTCTTGATTATCATCCGGAGTTCAGTGTTTTACAGGAAGTGCAAGAGGTTACATTTCCAGTGATTTTTAAGTGACCCCAAAACTTTTACACTGGAAAAAAAAGCATACCAGGATTAACTATTTCAGTGATATTTTTATCCACTTCAAGAGCAGTCAACATGGAAAAAGGCTTTTTAAATTAAACAGATTGCTGTTTTAAAGGTGATTATTCCACAACAAATTATCCAATTAGTGGCATACTTAATGTATTTTGTCTTTGAGGAGACACAAAACGAAAATTCTGTTGTAGAAGAGGGCTTTTCTGTGCATACCTGCATTACACAACAGATGTTTGAGAGAACAGTATTTTGCAAGGCAAAAACAGTATATAGAAAATGCCATCAAGATAAGACTAGCTAGCAGCTTCCTGTTGGGAAAGAGAAAAAATAGACACACACTAACTTGTGGTCAGACCTGTAATTTGCTCCAGTATGACCATGTTGCATGCATCCCAAGCTGCCAGGCACCAGCATGTGAGTTTGGGGACAGACAGCAAAAACCCACTGGAGGTGACTGTGCAGGTGCCTGGATGTACAGAGCTTTGTAATATGTTTTACAGCACAAAAAAAAATTGTTCTTCTTTATCATTGAAGGGCATGCAAAAACCACAAACTTATGCCATGAATTCTTACCACTCAGCTCATAAATGAAATTGCAGGGCAGCTAGGGTATCAAGACCATCTAATTTTCTCCTGTGTGATGCCTTTTCTGCTTAAGCAGAGTTGCCATGAGTGTGTCTTTGCAGCTCTGAGGATAGCCAGTGAAATCCCCACTGTGGGCTGCTGCAAAAGCAAGCATGCTTTCTGTCCTGGTGTGTTGTGGTGCCAGGTGAAGAGTGAGCAGATGTGCTGTTTGCATTCACTGCAAGAGGACAAGAAGAGAGTTTTTACTGAAGGTTGTCAAGACCCCACTGCTCCCAAGAGCTGTATCTGTATCCAAGAATCCTTTCAAGATTTCTTTTGGAGCTTTTACACCTCTCAACTTTTTAATTCCTGTCAACTTGTAGAGATTGTCTTAACTTGCAGAGACCTATCCTGGAGTAAAATTTATACAGGGGTGATTATTCTCTGCTGTGCATCCTGTATCCCTGGCCCCTCCATGAACAGCCTGGACAGTGTAACTTTTTGAGGGATGGGATCCAGGTAGATGCAGCCACCCCTGAGGGGACTCAGCAAGAAGGAGCAGATACCATCTTGCTGGTTCCTCAGTCTGGGCAACTAGGAAGAAGGAGCCTGGGGAGCTCCCACACACCAAGGTACAATCATCATGTACAAGTCTTTTGATGTGGTATTTCAGATAGTCTTACCAATTAACCACAATATCTCCTTCCTTCTGTAAGCTGTGACATGTTCCTGTTACATGGTAGTTCTGTGACATTTGGCCTTTCTCTAGTAAAAACGCTAGAGTGTGCTGACTTTATGCTAGCCAGCAAAGTGAATGAGAAAGAGGGACAAGAGTGGGCAAACACTAGATTTGAAACCCCAGCAGGCAGATACCTGAGGGCTTCACAGTTAGGAAATGGAGTGACAATGGGGTGAGAGGAGCAACTCACCTCAGTACTTTGTTAAGGTACCTTAGGCACCTTATCCTGAGCATATGGGATCTGTCATCATGGAGTCATACACTCAGAATAGTTAAGGTTGGAAGATACCTTAAAGATCATCTAGTTCCTACCCCACTGCCATGGGCAGAAACACCTCCCACTAGACCAGGTTGCTCAAAGCCCCATCCAACCCGGCCTTGTCATATGCTCTCTTGTCTTGTTACTCTGGATTCAGACTGCATCTATGACCTCAGTGATACATACACATGGATGGTTTGGGGTCCTCCATTGAACCCAGTTCCCCCAAGGTGAAGTATGTCCCGTGTGTCCCAATAGATTGTCAAGTACAGTTTCCTTCCAGTGTAATGCTTCCTTATACGATGAGCACACATGTGCATAGCATGTGTGTGAGGGGTAGTACTTTATATACAGAGACCATCTGGTCTTCAGTGTGTGAATTTGCTACATGAAGAGTCATTTTTGGCCTGCCTATCTTGAGAAAATTTTGCAAAAACTACAGTTTGCTAATTTGCGTTAGTTAAGAGGAATTCATACGAAATTAATCAAATGGTTGTTACTTACAACATTGGGTTTGTCCTTTTAATGAAATGTCATCTTTCTTTTCTTCTGACACACTTCCTAAGCTGATATTTAAGAACAGCATCAGAAATGTGTGTTTATAAGCTTAATTTCTTCATGCTAGCTCTCCTTATAACTTAAAATCATGCATCAAATTACAATTGTGCTCCTTGACACTGGAGAAATGGTGATGACTGTGAAGTTCTTTTTATAAAAAGAAGACTAATAAAATTAAGGAATAATCTATAAGCATGAGAAGGTTACAGTTTTAAATAATGTCTCCTGCTGTGAACTGAATAGCAAGGTAAAGTAAAGGTTTTAGCATTTATAAATGTCAAGGCAACACAGACGTTCATTTTAACAGCATGACACGCATATCACTTAAAAACTTATTGCACTTAAAGATTATTACCACTATGCTATACAGATGGTTTCAGAATCCAACTTAAAATTTTAAATGGTTTTGAATTTTAAGGTTTTTTTGAAATAACCGATAATTCTACTAAACGTCTCATCACTAAAGCTAGGAATAACTGTAATACTATAAAAAGCATCACATTCTTACATGATATTTAACTTTTCAATGAGAAAAGAAAACCCTAAACAACTTGACTACAGCCCTGGATGCTGTCTCAAATATTCTGGTTCAAAAGCACTACAACTGGAATTGGCCAGAAATGTCGTTTAACCCAAGCTATATTTTCTGTCTGCTTTCTGTCAAGAGACATGGGAAATGCTAGAATTAAATGGTAAAGATTCAGACTGTCATCAAGACGCTTTCAAAACAGTAGTGAAATGTATTTACTTAGCCAGAAAGAAATGAGGTTGAAAAAGTGAGAGATGTCATGTCAGCACCTCCAACTGGGACATAAGATGTGGTCTATATGCCAGTTTATTGCTCTGATCAGGGACCCTGACATTTTCTTTCCCTCTCCCTCCCTCCTATCCTCCAACCTGCTCAGCTGAAAAGAATGATGAAAATGCACCATGGTGGTTTCTTCCAGGATGTCACTGCCATTTGGTGATCTAATTGGCCCCAGAGGGCCACTCAACCATTTCCATCAGAGATAGAAAAGATTTTCGTCCTTCTGCTAGAGACAGATAGGAGGCATTAATTATGCAGACAGCATCCAAGAGAGCAACAGTCATTCTCAACTAAATCAACATGCAAAACAGCCAGGGAAATTGTCACATCATAACAGCAAATGGCTGTGGCAGGAGGGAAAAAAGACCCAACTTATTATAAAAAAGAGCCAATACAGAACTAGTTGTGATGTACAGATTCCACAAAAGTACAAACTCTTGTACTTGATATTGTCTCTTTCATTAGCAATGTGATTTAAAATAGAGTATTTCCAAAGTTTCTTAAGAAAAGGATGTTGCAATAAAAGCTAGAGGAGGACTCTTGAAGCCTTTATTTGAGCTTCTTAAATCGTTAGGAAACAAAGATATGTTTCAGCATGCCATAATGGGGTATGCTTACTTTCTAAGACCACTTTCCCCCCCCCTTTAAAAGACTAAAAGAAAAAAAATGGGAGAAAAAATGTCAGTCATTTCTTTCTCAGAAAACATGACCCTTTCTTACAGTGTGAAATGAAGATCTTGGGAGAGGAAGAGAAAATGAAGACATTTTGGACAGTGAATCCTGCTTCTTTTCCTAGAGGTACAAATTGGACAAAATGTTTCTTCCTTCANAAGGGCAGGAAGGGAAGGAATTATTGTAGTAGGGATATTAATAAGAGAAAACAGGGAAAACAGACAGCCACAGTTCTACAGAGTATGTATATATTGCAGACAGCTGCATAATTTACCCAGGAGAGGTGTGTCACATAGAGCTATTGTCAGTACCAAAGAGAACTCATTTGAAGCTAGATGTAGCCCCGTGACACTGCATTACCACCCCTGTGGAGATACCCCACTACCATCTCTAAGAAGAGAAATCAATCATTGGAGAGAGCTGCCATTGTGACTTGCCTTCACCAGGGCTATAGATGCGGGCAGGCACTTAGTGTGCGTGCTGCAGTAAGGTTAATGCCTCTAGTGAGAAGGCTGTGATTTTAGCCAACGTCAGGGAGCAGCATCTACTACACACACACACCATAGAATGTAAATCCACATGGTGAACCAGAAAATTATAAAAATATCCACATAATAGCTGGCAAACCCTCACAATTTGGAATGGGCAATTAAAAGCAGTGTAGGCAAGCTCATCCTTCAACTTCATCAACTTCAGCTTTGGCCAGGAATAAGTGTTTCAGGCCATGGGCAAACAGTCCCTGCTCTTCTTGTGCTTAAGGAAATTTAGGAACATCCACAGGGCTGATTTTGCTTGCTCCGTGTTTGGCTTAAGTGGGATGCAGATAGGTGGATTCCTCTTTCTCCCATCTTTGGAGTAATAGAAAAAAATCTGGCCCAGCATCTGGAAATTGTCTCTGTGAATCTGATTCCAGCCAAAAACATTCAAGCCAATATTAGACATAACATTACTAGAAAACAAGGCTTCATCTGCAGAGTTGATCTCTTCCCTGTATAGTCTTAGAGTCCTCCAGGAACACTCCTCCTGATTTCCCAGCAAGAAAATCGCATTAGCTCTTGTTGCACAGCCAAGACACAATAATTCCACTGCAGAGCATGTTTTGGAAAAAAAAGGACTTTACCAACAAGATATGCCTTGTGGATCTTCCTTGACAAAGGAGTAACTTTCCCAGTAGCTTACGTATTAAGAGGACCAAGCCAAAAACAGTGAAGGGGATAGCACAGTGTCCACTGTCCACTGTCACTGTTATGCTACTTTTACAGTACTCCTAATTAGAAGTATATCAATTTTTTCACAAATGTCTGTTGTCAATCAGACGTCACTGAAATTGGCATAGGTAACTGTAGGTTAAATCACATCATTTCACAAGTCACAGGATTTTATGATAACATATCAAACACTTTTGTGATGCCAACCAATCTGTCAGCATCACTATGAAAAACAGATTCTTTTTAAATTAAAAAAAGATGGTAAATGTAGTTAAAATGGTAATACAACCAGTGGAGCCAGAACATAATAAAGTCAACATTGTACAGTATGTATAGTGTGCTTTCAGCTTGGGAGAATGCCTTATGACAACTAATGACCAGTAAAACAACTCTCCTGTCTTAGGAAATCTGTTTCATCTTGAAAGGTAAGGGGTTTGGGATTTTTTTGCAAACAATTATCTGTGCTAACCTTAGGTCCTGCTCAGTCCCAAGTTAATGAATTCTTATCTACATCAACCATTCACTGTAGTCATTGGGACTTCACGCAGAAGAAAGTGTCTTCCCACACTGTGTGTGGCAAGACAAACATCCTGGTCCACTTAAGCACTTAAACTAGAAGCACCTGAGTACAGTAACACTAGTTATGTAGTGAAAGCTGATCATCAGTCAAGAAATCTGCCAGATCAAAGAACTGATAGTTTTCTAAAAATGTGATGAAAATATGTTCTACATAACAAGCATCTATGGGTGCCAATCTGTACACCTTCCACTCTAGACACTGTTTTTCAGGGATAGAGGCAAGTGTTTTCCAGCTGGAGCTGTTTTGCTTTGGTTGTGGTTTTCTTTTGTTTTTTTAATTCTAAAGTAAATTTTATTTTAATTGACAGCTAATGGCAAATAGTGTTCCTTATTTTTAAAGAGGCAGAAAAAATGTAGGGCTGGTTTCAAGCTGCCTTAATTGTAACACAACATTCATTTGTCAGACCAGCAGGGAAGCTGGGGTGAAATGGTAGCACGCAATAGCAGTGTGTATGCCACAGATGCTACCCAGGGATTCAGGTTAATTACATACCAGGCATGCTTAGGGACCACCCATGTAAAACAGCTGGCAGGATGGAGGGTTAAAATCGCTCCCTGCTGGTCCCACCACTGCACACTGCCCTCTTCAATTCAGTATGAATCTCTTTGTCTGGGCTAATTTGCTTCAGCCAGGATAACTAACTTAAATTCACTTATCTCCACTCTCCAAGCATCTCCTTTGGAATCGATTCCCTACATTCCCTACCTCCTATATTGCTTCAGTTGTCTGAACCTAAAGAGTTTATTGATGTGGATGCATATAGTTTTCCAAGTGCTGTACAACGTCACTGCAGAAGCCAAAGGAAACAGGTATTAATTTAGAAGAAAAAATAGTAAGAAAGACCCTTTCTAGTGTGTGAGCTCATCTATGCAAGAAATGATTCACTGTTTTACTCCATGTTCTGATGTTGTTATACAAAATATTCTCTTCTTATCTTCACCATGATACTGAATCACCTGAGATGCCCCTGAGATCATCCTGTTATGCTTGTCTCAATTCTTCTCTTCTAGGGTATTCTGGCTTTTAGCTGAACCACTACAGTCTCTCAGACAAGGAGGACTGTGTGCTTTTTTATAAAAATGACATATTACAAACACCAATATGACCATAGGTGATAGAGGGTAATGGAATATATTTGTAGTAATTCTTCTCACCCAGATCATGAATTAGATTTAGTTTCTTAAGCCACTCCATAATCATAAATTAAAATGGCGATAAAATGTCCTTGGCTTTAGAGATATCAGCTAAAAATGACCGTCATTCTTGGTATAATTTTTGTTATTAATCTGTTCTCCTGGTATTGCTATAGAGTAAATATAATATTTCAAGAGGGTGGTTATTACAGACTGGATATTGTCAGGCAGATTTTCCTGGAAGATTTAGTAAACTGAATGCACTGAGTAGCACTAATGGATACATTGCATTGCCTGTGCTCTAATTTTGCTTAGTCTAGGGAAAAGAGATTCGTTTTCAGATACTCATGACAAACTGCCTGTAAACAATGCGGACAGTCAAACAGCAGTCTCTAATGGTGAAAATACTGTGCAGACTTCTACTTTCACCCTCCAGTTCTCCCACTGTAATGTCCTTTAAGCAGAAGTTTGCTCCTTCAGTTCACTATTCTACCACAGTTATTCAACAGGCAGCCTGAGACCTAACTCTGGCCTCAATAACCGATATTCATATTACTAAAGACCCTCCTCCAGCACTTATATGTAACTTGAATAACTGTTGCCACTTGAAACTCAATCCATAGTCCTCCAAAGCCACAGAAGAGACTGTCACTGACTTTGGTAAGCTTTAGAGTAGGTTCTTAAACAGTGCTGTGTGCATTAGTTCCTTGTTCATGGGTGTATTTATCCGCTAGCATCAAATTTGACCATAGATGGAAAGGGTCTTACAAAAAGAAGCTGACTTGAAGTTCCAGTATTTTCTCACTCATATCAATAACATAATGTCCTTTGATCTGAAAAAGCCTATTAAGAGGCAATGCTAACAATGAATTTTCAGTTAACAGCAGTTGAAAATGGTGATACAAATAAATTTAGAAAATTACACGGTCCAGAAATATAGGCAACATCCAATAAGTGGTGGTAAGGGAAATTCACTCTATGTTCATTGACCAAAATAAGAGGTTGAATTATGCAAAAAGTTCTGAAACTCACCTCTGCCTACAGGACACAGAGCTCCATTTGGGAGGATGAGCTGATACACACACTCCTTATATTAAAGCAATATAAGACACATCTACCCTCATTTAAAAAATATGTGGTACGTACATTGGCCCCTACCCACTAGCAATGTCTATTTTAGTTCTGTTTCCATCCAACTCTTTTTTTGACATAACTAGGCAGGGGCCATGCAGAATCAGAGAGAACTGCCTCAAGTTCCCATGCAGCAGGAAGGGGCAGCCTGTGGAAGGAGTGACTTTGACAGTCAAGGTTGCATAGTAGCTCCCAGTAGTGAAACAGAAATCACTAACCCCATTCAAATATGTTACTGGCAGTATGGGGAAAGTTTATATCCTTATCCCATTTCATAGACCTGTTATAACTCCCTCTTCCCTCATTCCTGGCATCTGACCATAGCCTGCCTTGTGCTTTCCATGAAATCAGGTATCAAGACACAGTAAATCTAATCTATTCCATTTATATGTATAAATATATATGTATATATATATAAATATATACAATATATAAATATATAGGCCATCAGGGAACTATAGTAATAACAATAGTTGGAATTTTAATGAAGTAGAGGCATGACCACCCTGCATTACTGTCGTGGTCCTACTTAGCCTAGCATACAAACTCTCACAGTAGCAAATAATATACTTGAATACTGGAATCCAGTAGTAAGGGGCTTCAGCTTATCTGGCCTGAACTCTAGGTTGCAGAAGATTTCGTCTCCCTTCTGAAAATGTTATGATAACCAAGTTTTGATTTTAAACTCTGTGGTTGGCAACAGACTCCACAGTCTAACCCACATGATGTGAAAAATATTTATTATTACCCCTTTTGAATGTCTCACCTTTAAATGTCACTGATTGTTCCTATTGTTCCTTGTCATTTGAAAGGAACTGCCAGTTTCTGACATTTTCCTTAGATACATTTTAACAATATATGTAGACGGGGTTTTATCTTGAATCTCTAGTAAGCAATCTTACTTTTTTTTCATAGGAAAATAATCCATGGAGCAGGGACTCTTAGGAAAACAGAATAAGCATTATTCTAAATACACCTGAATACACCATCCGTAAGAGTCAATCTTTTGGAGTCGTGCATTTTAAATTGTTTACTCTGTGGTTGATTAGATCCAACAGTAAGAGCATTTTGTTACTCGATGGCCTCTAGCCAGGTGGGGAGAAAATCTGCCTGAGGGCTCAAATGAAAACTCTGAGTCTCTTCAGCCTAAGGGAGAGGGAATGAACCAAGGTCTCCTCCTTCCTCAACATATGCCTCACTGGAATGCAACTACTGAGCGTGGGAGTTACCAGGCATTTCAAAACATATGTGAGGCAGAGTCCTTTGCTGGTGCACAGCTCAGGTCCTTGCTGTCTACGCAACAGATCTGAGGCTCAGCTTCAGGGTTCAGTAAGACTGCACAGAAAAAACTACATGGAAGGACATCACTGAATTTATTTATTTATTTATT
>VZRU01015412.1:123043-168617 GCA_013398155.1 Pedionomus torquatus
GTAATGTTTTCTGTCTCTGACAGGAGTGCTTTGTAAATGTATACCAGATCAGGCCTCACACAGAATTCAGATTATTTCTGGGCACACCTGAACCAGGAGTTTTAGATGTTTGAAGACCATTTGTGTCAAATGAAAAGCTTCTGTGAAACATTGGTGCCCCCAGGAATGAAGAGGGATCAGGAGGTGCCCTGATCCTTTTTCAGAGTTGCATAATTCCAGTTTGTCATAGCCTCATCACTTCAGCACCTTCCGTCACCTACCATAACCTCCAGCGTCATCTTACAGCACCTAAATCTCCACTGCTTTACAAGTTGCTGTCAGGAATTTAGTACCTTAAGGCTGACTTCAACACCTTTCTTTTATGTTTTATGTTTTTTTCCAGTTTTATAGCCATTACACAACTGCAGTAAATGGCAACAAATCAAGTGAATGACTTAAAGCACTGCAGAAAAAAATCCCTTGTCTGCTCATGCTGCTCTCTCAAAAAGAGTTAAGTGCTTATTAGAGTAATAAGTAATATTTTGACCTGCAGAACAGCACGTTTTCTTCTTTTCCTTTTTGACTGTTTAATATAAACAAAATAAATGACTCTCTTGTAAGCTCTTTTTGATGAGGCAATGCTAATAAACAGCACCTGATTTCAGACTCTAGCCATTCCAGGTGCAGCTCACACTTGGCTTGGTGCTGTCAACAGATCCTTGGGGAGCCCCTTTTCCTACTTTGTGAAAATAGTTAACCCCCTCCAGTTTTTGGCTGCTCAGGGTGTGTCATTACTTGGTTACGCTAAGCCTGGCTACTTCAGTTTGGATGTCGATGGATTCCAAATCAGGCTTTAAATTGAGATGCACCCATAGTCTTGTGATCAAAGAGTTAACTAGGCATGTTTTAATTTTCCTTTCAGTCAGCCAGTGAGCCAATGAGCTATTTCTGTAACTTATATTTTTTCAATCTCTCTCTTCAAAATCTTCATTTTTTTTCAATATGGCATATATCCACTGGCAGTAGGCCCAAGAATTCCAATTGCAATCCCTAAAGAGCACCTGAAAATAATCAGATGATTGCAATTTGCTGTTGTTACAAACCTGAGTTATCTTCAGACAGTTTCAATCTAGGCAATTTCTAGAAAGTTGAGTCTATCAAAGTGCTAGGGTAGTTTTCATTCCTCCCCTGAAAAACTTTTCAGTGTTTTATAAATATATTATCTCTCTCACACACACATGCATGTACAGCTCTACAAAATCAATTTTGAAAGATTGCACAATGTAAAAAGATTGATATTATGTCATAAACTCCTGCTTTCCCACCAGTAGCACAAATTAATCAAATTAATCCTGAATAAAAAACACCAGACCAAGGACAATTATTGCAGCCAAGAAAACAAAAACATATAGCTGGTGTAAAGCATAGATGTAGACTGGAAAATTTTTCTCCTAAGCCTGCTCTAGAATACAGAAAATATTTTTTTAAAGTCTGCTTTCATTCTTCCCTCTAGACCCTGAGACTTCATTTCATATTTGTTTACAAGTAATTGTTTTTTATATTTATAAGAGGAACACAATGACCTTGTGAGCCTGCCAGACTGTTTCTAGCCTAAGTGTGTGCCTATAAAATATAGCTGAGACCCAAGAGAATGTTCTTTATACCTTTAGCCAGATGATTATCTCTGATAAAAAGGTAGGGGGGGGGTTGTCTGAGGAAAAATCTTACTACTTCACTTGTGAGGACCAAAATAAGTGGGTGTTGGAAGGTACCTGAAATGGCAGGCTGGGTAGCCAGAGGCATCCATCTTTCTTTTTAACCTGTAAGCCTTTTTCTGATACAGAAATGATCTTGATTCCTCCTCCCCTCTAGGCAAAAATCAAAGCATTCCACTTAATTTTAATGGATGGTTTATCTGTGTCAAGTTTTCTTGCCAGGACTTTCAAGATGTTTACTATTTGAGAAGTGTACAACAGAGTGAAACAAAGGAGAACGATAAGAGGTGGGGGTGTAAAAAATATTTTTTAAGTGACATTTAAAAGGAACAGCTTAGTGTAAGTGCTCCTTTTATCCATTCTCCCTTGACCCAATCATAATTTCAAACTCAGGTCCAGGATTTTAGCTGAGCAATTCATATGACCTTTAACTGGATTGCCTCCCAAGCCACTTTGAAGATTTAGACATCACTCTTTGCTTTAACTATGGAAATATTGAGATCTTTATTCTTTAAAAACATGTTGATAATTCACAACTAGCTTTTGGTTTGTCTTTGTGTTCCCTCTTAAGGCTAGGTGTCCTTTTAGATTAAGTCAATAACACACATTGTGCTAGTTGTATCTACTTCATTAATCTTATTCATTAGTCAGAAAGAAATCCTAAAAATATTATGTTAAGGAAATGCCACATCTTTTTGTTATTTTGTTATGATTTATTTGTTCATCTGATTGAACCTCTACATGCCACTGACTAAATCAATCCTTCAGGAAGGCAGATGTGCACTCTGAGATCAGCACACTCTTCCCCTTCTCCTTACAGATGGCTTCTACCTGTCCAGGATAAATGGATACCACAGTCCACATATAAGCACTGTTGTCTCCTGTGTTCAAAGACTGCAGAAGTGGTGCTCTGAAGGCAGCCTTCTTCTGACTTCGCAGTGCTACAAAGGAAAGAAGCCTGGACTCAGAATTTGGTTTATAACGCACCACAAACAGCTGCCAAATTATCGCCTCAACTAATACCCTTAGAAAAACGTTTTGCTGACTGTACAGAATTGATCAGTAAACTATCACCTCCAACCATCATTTGTGTTGCAGTATATTGTGTAACAGTATATTGTATTTTCATCAAAGCTGGATTTTGAAAGGGAAAATCTAACAGAGTAGGGAGTTTATATTTCAAGTGTGTCCTTCCACATCTCAACCTGTGTCTGACAGATGGCATGTGGTCACTTGTAAAACATCAGGTTTAAGGCATATTCTGTTTCCTTGCTGTCTCAAATGGGGTCACTGTGCAGGGAACTGACTTGCCACCATCATTCTCTGTTGTCAAATGAAGCAGCATCTTAAACTAAGTATAGGTTTAAAATGTGATAGGTGGTGTAAGATAAGTAAACTGAGGCTCCTCTGTCCCATTCAAGGTAGTGCTTTAGTTCAGTACTGAGCTTTAGCAAAGTTAATCATGAAACTGAGCTCTTTTTAAGTTTAATGGATTTAAGTACTTTCCTGAATTAGGGTCATATTAAAGAATTTAGAAATCCATAGTTGTCTATCCCAAATATAATAGATATTATAAGAATGCTGGTAAAATTACTATTTATTGAATGCTCTTATAATTATGTCTCTCTACTAATTTTTTTACTGTCCAGATTATTGACATTGTGTTGAAACCCATTGAAAAAGTCATATGTCTGGTAATGACAGAGCTACATTCATTCCCTGGGGATGACCAGGCTATCTATAAACACATCTACCTGCTTAGGTGCAGAGCACTATGGGTTCATGCTGTCTCTGTACTGTCAACAAGAGGTAAATCAATACAGAAGCTGTTTCGACACCTCCTATGAAATTTTCCTGGAGTTAATATATCCTGCCTCTTTGAATTGACATATCCTGACAAGAGTAGACATAGCCTGTATGTGTGTGGGTGCTAATCTTGGCAGTAACACTGAACACCCATATGCTGATGAACTCCAGACACTTGTTCCCTTATATAGAGAATTTATTGAGAATGTTGCGCTTCTTCAAGTACATCAGCAGTGCTTTGAACAAGTTCTTGTTACCAGCTAACACTTCATTGATAACCTTCTTAAAAAGAAGGAAGGAAAACAATCCCAAAGATTAAATAAATGTAAAACCAAATAAAAGTATCAAAATTTTCCTAGCTGGATTGCCTCTGGCTGGATTTAAAATTCCATTACTGACATTATCTGTTAATCAGTTAATCTTAGATCTCCCGAGGGAGGTTGAAACCCCAACTTCTTTTCTAGATACATTAAAGGAAAACTAAATTAGGCAGAAAAAAAGATACTCCAATAATCACATTAACTAAAGAAGAACAGATCATTTTTAAGAAGAAAATCTAAAAGATGTCTGAAAGATTAAAACTGGAATTCAGATTAGAATTATATATGATAAATAAGAATTCTTTAGCCAACAAATAGTTGAAAGGAAACTTCCATTTACAGTCAGGATGTTCCATTTACAAGTCAGGACTTTAAAGCTCAATTCCTGCAGGACAAGAGCATACACATCCACAAGGAATGCCATATCAGTCTCAGCTCCTTATTTCACTGTGGAGGAGTGACTCTGGGATCATTCTGGGGATGCTTGTCCAACAATTAATAGAGTTTCAATAGAGAATATATCCTTAAATGCCTCGTAACTGCAGAATCTTTCAGTTTGTAACTTGGTAGATGGAGGCCTCCATCAGGTGTCCACTCAGTAGGTGAGTCACAGCTCAAGAGGAAAGAAGTTTACTTTGGTCCATGCAATCTCTTTAAATATTTTGCTAAACTGACTCATATCCAGGTTCCAGAAAATATGTGCCCACTATAACAATTGCACATGGGTGACAATGAAGCATTGACACCAAAACAAGGGTAAAAGTCACAGACTTTCTTTCTTGAATCACACTGTGGTTACAAACAATGTGGACACAACCATGTGGCAATAACTGCAGAAAGAAGTTAAATAAGAGACAGGGTTTTTTTTTCTGTATAAGGTGGAGAGACTTGGAAAATGCTTATTAAACACAGAATCACAGAATTGTCTTGGTTGGAAAGGACCTCTGAGATCAATGAGTCCAACCATACACAAAAACAAAAGCCACAACCTACAGTCTTGTCACTCATCTTACCAGACCCTCAAGGCAGAATGGTGGGCACTTGGAGAGTAAAGGCTGCAGCTCCATCTGGGGCATCTACACCAACTGTTCCAGTGGTGGCTGATTCCCCACCCAGATGGAGCTGGCCCTCCTCTGGACCCACTTCAACAGGTAGATGTTTTTTCTGTGCAGAGGGCTCGAGTTGGATGCACTACTTCCAGTGGTGTCTCACCAGAGATGAATAGTAAGGCAAATTAAGCTTCCTTAACCTGCTGGCTATGGTGAAAATTAGGCTTGAGACCATCTGAGGAACTTGAAGGTGTACAAATCCATGGCGCCTGATGAGGTACATCTGCAGGTCCTGAGGGTACTAGTGGATGAAGTTTTTAAGCCACTGTCATCATACTGGAGAAGTTCTGGCAGTCTAGTGAAGGTCCCACTGACTGGAAAGGGGGAACATAACCCCCATTTTTAAAAAGAGAAGAAAGGAAGACCCAGGGAACTACAGGCCAGTCAGTCTCACTTTTGTGCCTGGCAAGATCATGGAGCAGATCCTTCTGGAAACCATACTAAGGCACATGGAAAATAAGGCAACAGGGTTACACTAAAGGCAAATCATGTCTGAGAAATTTGTGGCCTTCTATGATAGGGTTCCAACGTTGATGGATAAAGGAAGAGCAACTGACATCAGCTTCCTGGACTTGTGCAAAGCGTTTGACACTTTCCACACCACATCCTGGTCTCTAAACTGGAGACAGGGATTTGAGTGATGGAGAACTCAGTTTATAAGGAATTGGCTGGATGGCAACAGTCAGAGAGTTCCTGTCAACAGTTCAAAGTTCAAGGGTTGAGTGAACAAACAAGTGGCATTCCTCAGTGGCCAGTATGGGGACTGGTGCTGTGTAATATCTTTGTCAGTGAGATGGACAGTAGGATTGCATGCAGCCTCAGCAAGTTTGCCGACGACATCAAGCTGTGTGGCACATTTGGCATGATGGAGGGAAAGGATGTTATCCAGGGTCATTTTAACAGGCTGGAGAGGCGGGCCTGTGAGAACCTCATGAAGTTCAACAAAGCCAAGTACTGCAGATGGGTTGGGGCAATCCCAAGCAGAAATACAGGTTGGATGGAGAATAGGTTGAGAGCAGCCCTGAGGAAAAATACTTGGGGGTGTTGCTGGATGATGTTATCCAAGCACAACAGGATCTAGCAATGTCTGCTGTCAGCCCAGAAAGCCAACTGTGTTCTGGGCTGCATCAAAAGAAACATGGCCAGCAGGAAATGGCTGGTGATTCTGTCTCTCTACTCTGTTCTCCTGAGACGTTACTTGGAGCATTGTATCCAGCTCTGGGTCCCCAACATCAGAAGTACCATGGACTTGTTGGACCAAGTCTAGAGGAGGGTCATGAAGATGATCAGAGGGATGGATCACCTCTCCTATAAGGACAGGCTGAGAGAGCTGGGGTTTTTCAGCCTGGGGAAGAGAAGGCTCCAGAGAGACCTTATTTAGATTAGATATTAGGAAGAAATTATTTACTGTGAGGGTGGTGAAACACTGAAACATGTTGCTTAGAGAGGCTGTGGATACCCCATCCTTGGAAGTGTTCAAAGCCAGGCTGGATGGGGCTTTTTTTCACCTTTCGGATGTCCCTGCCCATGACAGGGGGGTTGAAACAAGATGATCCTTCCAACACAAACCGTTCTATAATTCTATAATTCTATGAAAAGTGAAGTGAAATGAGCTAAAGGAGAGACATTGATTGTCATATGGGCATTCTGGAGTCCATAGATGGAGGTGGTAAAAGAACAGGGTCTTGTGTATTTGGGACTTTCCTTTCCGTCCTGGAGACTGCAGTTCTGATGGTGGCGTTTTCCTCAGCTCAGCAGTTTCTAGAAGGCAGGAGTAGATTTATCAGTCACTGTGCCAGTGCTTGCTTTCCCTTTATGAAAGCTTCCCTCAACATTCAATCTGTCTTCGGGCAGCTGCCAAGGAGAGTGTTTCTTGTTCTGCAAACTGTTCAGCAAAAAGAGCCTCCCCTGATACCAAGAGACAATCTTCCAAATTCTCTTTATATGTCAAAGATTCAAAGCAGAGTGACAATGAAAAGAATTTTAACTGAAATTGAAAAAATTAGAGCTATAAATATGACTTTTAAAATGCATCTTTCCTAAACCAATGTTTGCACATTTGTATAGCAATCATTTTGGTGTTTTTCTTCTGTCTTGGTTATTTTTATAAAATTAAATAAAATGGTTTCAGCAGTTATTGATCTCTCCCTTTTATGATATTACTTTTGAAAAATTAAGATTTTTCATAATTATCCCACTAATGATGCATCTTTTTTCTCTTTCTTCCCAAAGTAAAAAGTGGAAAAAACTATACTGAAAAAAAATAAGTCTATTGTGAAAAACATTAAAAGTCAAATTTATCAATATTGTTGATTTTAAATACTGGAATAAGTTAAACTTGGGTTAAAAATGGAGGACAAGTGAATATGGAGCCAAAATCAGTGTAGGTAGATGGCAGCAGTATCTGCAAGCTTTGCTGCTGATAAAAGGAAGATAAATGTAGGATTTGGATCTGTATAAAACCAGAGAGAAAACAGGCAGCTCCTAGCACTGATAAGAAATAAAACACCAGTGCCAATAGTGGTAACAAGGCAACAGGCACCACCAAGACAGCGAGAGATAGGTTGGCAGACAGAAGCAAGAAAGAAATTGTACAGACCTGACTGTGGTGACAGGATGAGAGTTCGAAGGCTTCCAGCTTTGTGTAACTGGGCAAAGAGCTGCCTGCTCCCACCTGGGGCAACACCTGACCCATGAAAACCTGTGGGAACCACTCTCCTTCACTTGGGCCAACCATCACTGTCCTATTCCTCTGTGGCTTGAGGCTCTGCTAGGGTGTCCCCTAACATGGGCATCCAACAACTATACCAACACCTACATGGGCACCCAACACCAGCATGTACAGGCAGGGAGACCTCCAGCCTTGAAAAACTTGAGAGAGACAGGCACCTGGGGTGGTGGCCCTATTTCCAGAGCACGGGCAACAAATACCGCAGGAAGGTATTCAGATGGTATGAAAGGATGAGGTGGTCTGATCAGATCTGCCCTTATCAGTTAACATTCGCAGCTTTTTACTAGTTCATGATAGAAACAAGAAAGAAAATTCAGCTCCACCAGGATAAGACAGGTGATCCCTCCTGGAAGAACTTCAAGAGCAGGAAGTGGCTTTGTGTGACAGATAGATGGGTACAGACTCTGCAGCTGACGAGTTTCCAAAGTGGATGGTCACCCACTGCATCAAAACACCTGCGGTGTTGTTCTGGATTGCAAGAATGACACTCCTGGTAGCTGTTGCTGTTGTAGGAGGTCTGTTTACTAATGACAAGTATCACTTGCCAACCTAGATTTCCAGGCAGGTTATCGCTCTTCTACCCAACAAATGACCTCCAGCTGCCCTTTGAAAAGCCAGTGCTCCCAAGTATTACATAGGAACACAGTTATTTAAAAAAGATCTTGAAGGAATGTGAGAAGCTCTGTAAATACTGCTTAAGATGATGGCTGTTTGGGTGGGAAACTTTTCACGTTCTAGATCTGTCTTTTTCCTTGCAAATCGTGGCCTAAAAATTAAATTGTAACTTTGTTCTCTAAATTTTCTCTTTCCTTATACAAGATTGGTCTAGGAGACAGAACAATAATGCCACAGCAAATGAGAAGGATGTTAAGTATGCAGGGTCTGCCTCATATATCAGGTCAATACTGATAGTGTATATTGGAGAAGAGTTGAAGTACATATCATTGTTACATGAATTCCTAGTGATACCAGTACCTTGTAACAGCAGTAGCCTTCAGATTTTTTTTCCTGCTAGAAAAAGCAACAAAATTAGCAAAGGAAGGAGTGATTTGGCTGTCATATAATGTGAGTTAAACTGTTAAAAAAGCAGGTTTGTAGAAGAGCATACAGCCTGTGCCTGTAAGCATTTCACTGTCAGATGTTTAAAAACTCTAATTTCTACTCCATTTTTTACAGCCAGGTTGAATCCTTCTCCTCAGGATTTTTCTGGAATACTTGACTGTATAGAAAGGGTGAGAAAAGCAATTCTTTTTACCATCCTGTCTTACAAAGGTATTCACAGAGAAAAAATTAATGCTTGCCATCATGAATCATATGATGGAGCTCAGCATTTATAATGTGAAATGTGGTAATTTCAACCATTTATTCTCTGTCTTTCAGAAATATCTGTTTGATGAAATAAAGAAATAACTCTCTGTTTCCACCCCCCAGTCCCCCCCAGGTTAACAAGTAGGTAGGGATAACTAAAGAGAAGAAAAAATAAAAAGGTCTCCTAGTTTGATATTGCTCCCACTCTTCCCCAAAAAGGTTTATATGGGATCAATGTGTTTTCAAGCAAAGAATTATTAATAAATGACCTTCCCTAACAATCCACAGCTTAAGTCTAAGATGGCACTCCAAGCACCTCAAAGTGCAGAAATCACATACAACTCATCAGCAAATGCTCAGATACATTAAGTTATATATTTGACAGGATTTTAGAGTAAGAATATTCACATAACTTGCTTAAAATGCTCCTGCTCTGTTTGGAGATGGTCAAAAGCCAATGGATCTTGGGTTTCAGCATCATCCCTAATGTAAGCTACAGACTAATTTCATGAAAGCAGTCATATATTTTTGGCCTTGGCTCCTATCAGCAACTGCAGCAAACTAAAGTACTTAAATCACTTTATAAACTGGTCCTGGCTACTCCTTTTGTATTACACCATACTCTTGTAGCATTGGGAGTATACTAGAAGAGCAATGCACTACCCAGGGAAGGCCTTGTAGAGGGGGTCTTTCATCAGCAGTGTGCAAACCTTGGCCACCCCTACAGTCAGCATGCAAAGGTTGTAGGTTAGCCACAATTTTAAGTCTTACACTATTGCAAATGCTCCGTACCTGCCATTAACATTAATGGGTATTATGTACAGAGATACCAAATACTAATGTTGCAAAATTAGGAGCCCATTTAGTGAATTGTACTCTTTCTAGGAGGTTCCTGGAATATGCTGTGAGGGGTGATAAAGGAGCTATGACATGACTGAGTTTAAATAACGATGCATGCTTTAAGTATACATTACTTCCTTATTTCTAAAGATCACACATATAGCTGGCAAATTTGTTCATTATGTCATAGCATAAGTTATTTCTTGCTTTTCTGACTCTTAAATAAACTTTTTTCCCTTTTCTTTTTTTCTTCACCCTGTGACACTGGGACTACATATTGATTGAAACCCGTAACCTGGCAGGGTGTGAGAGCCCACAGGCTGCAGCATTCCCAGGCTCCGTCCACCATGTGTCCAGGCTCCCCAGGAGAGGCGAGGGAAGCCTCGCGCCCCTGTGAGCAGGACGCGGCACGCCGACTTCCCAGCTGTCACCCTACGCTCCGATTGTCACAACAGCTTTAAACAGATTAGGGGAAGTGGCTTTGACTGGCATATTAAGAAAACCAGTTGACATCGGCATACTCAACTAGGTAGGTCTAAACCTGCTAGCTCCCCAGTGGTACCTCCAAGCATAGCTACCCTTTGTTTGATTAATGAATGATGCTAGCAATTAAAAGCAAAGCACACTATGGGCCTAGTGCATCCTTTGCAATCCAATTTCATCTTTTGCTGAGAGCTAATGAAGAGTAAACAAGAAGCTGAGATAAACTGGGCTGATAAGGAGTAGAGCCTGTCTATCTCCTTGACTTCATTTGCACAAATCCCAGAAATATGTCTGTGGGCAACCACCAGACTGAGATTTATTTGTTTGCTCAACTTGATTAATAATTTTGCACTTTTGACTTGGTTTAGTGTTTTCTTTACATTTGTCCAGATATTTGAACCAGATAACTAACAAATGATAGCTTAAAAGGCATTAAGTAGGCAAATATACAAACACACCCTGCCATATCTGCCTTGGGTTTTCTTGTGAATGACATGTGTCAACCTGATCATGGCAGAGGGATGCAATGATTTACTCTTTGTGAAATCGTTCACAGCCATGTCTCTGTGAAAGGTTGTTCAAGTAAATTAGTTTCAGTCAATAGCACTGTGGAAAAACGGGTAAGGTGCTAAACAGACAGGTGGATCCAGTCAGTCTTTTGTGTATTTTTACCAAATCTCTGGGAAGGGTCAGGGGATCACATTTTCCCCTGTAGCAGTAAAAGCCACAGAACTCCTCCTGGTGGCATTGGGAGACCAGTTCTTCTGTCTCCCAAAGGGTAGGGGTGGCCTCTTGCCTTGAAATCACCTCATGTGTGCGGCTCAGGTTGAGGGCAGCAGATAGGGTTTAGAAAAAAAGCTCCTTGGGACTTCAGGATAACTGGTGTAATTTTGAGTGCACAAAGCCTTTTCTTATTTTTCTAGAAGCTACCTTTTAATGAAAAATCTACCTCTCTTAAAACTACAGATCTATAATGCTATCCCTCATGCTGTGTGGATAACAGGGTTTACCCATATAAAAACTGTGTTTGACAAAATTTGGCATAGATTTTGAAACCACAGATTAGGGTTAAGCATGATCAAAGAGCAAAAGGGTGTAAACATCATATAATATTCCACCTTGTAACACTTTTAAGTATGTATTTTAAGGAGAGCTGGTAAAGAAAACTGGAGTCCTTTGATAGCCCTGGTAGATGGGCACCCTGCCTCTGTGCAAACTCACAGACCCAAAACAGTGTTGTTTCACTTGTGCTGTTTCCACCCACAGAAAAAGTGCTAGTGTTGGTGTCAGCAGAGTTTGTGTCCAATAATTGAAGTCTCTGGGGACATAAAAATCAATTCTTGTCTCCAAGTCCAGCAGTATTCTGTATCAGCAAAACTGTGTAACTACACTCTGATTACAGTGGTTATAGTGCAAGTTAGTTAACTACTAGCAAAATGAGGAGGCAGAGAGGAAGACAAGCATTTCATCTTTTAAGTCACATTTCACTTTGCTTCTGTCAGTGTTTTGCCCTGCTGGGAAAAAGAAAAGAAAAAAAAAAAGTTGCAGTGCTCAGGCAGGACAAAGAGAGAAGCTGCAAAGCTGTGCAGCACAATGTGCTCCAGATCCACATCTCAAATTTGCTTGTATTTATCCAAGAGCCTGTCTTTTTTAATTTCAATTAATAAATTTCAGTGAAAATACCCTCTCTGCTACAATAAAAGGAAAAGACAACTGAAAATAGTTGACGTTTTCCAGAGGGAATTTTGTTGATGTTTCAAACCTGTCAAGTCCTGCCTAAAGTTTTTTTGTGATTTTCTAGAAGTTACTGCACACCTTTCTTCTAAGCTGGGAAGGAAATGTCTCCTTGGTTGTCATGGACATGCCAATACGGGAGTGTCATGCTTTTGCATGTACAGTAGTACAGCTCCAAGGGAACTACAAGCAGGATTTATCTCAGAGTATGACAAAGGCATTGAGCTGGATAGGACAAGTGGGTTGCATTGGAGGCAGCAGTGACAGGAACACCTTTCAACTTACCTCTCCTAGAAGGAGACTAAAAATATTATTCATATCTTTTATATTAAATTATATGAAAGACCTACACCCCTGTGGTCCCCCACGCTGGCAGACCTTCAGAGAGATTCAAGATGTTGCCCCAGATCATGGGCAGCTGGAATGCAAGCTGGTAACAGCACAGTAAACTGTCCTGCTGTGGACTGTGTGCTGATTTCATCCCACTGAACATCTCGTATCTGTCTGCAAGCAAATAAGCATGGCTTAACGCAAGTGGGGTGTTTCTCATTCGCTGCACACAATCCTTTGAAAGATTTGTTAAGGTGGAATAACAACATTAATATGTGAAACATGATCAGCATTTTGTAAAGTCAGAACTGCAGTGATTAAAGAAAGAATCTTATTGATAATTAGGAATAAAACTAAAGATTTTAAATTCACTTTAAATTTAGAAGAGTGCAAAGTGCTATGTGGAAGTCCTGAGGAACTCCATCTTCTACATTGACACTTCTATTCTACACATTTTGTGCTTTAGTTGCAAGAAAAGGTATTCAACAAAAATTGCAGGTATCCATTATTTGAATATAGCTCTTATTCTCCAACTTAACTGAGAAATTAATTTCTGCAATCAAAATAATGACAAAATGTTCTATTTGTAATTATGACATATGCAATTTATACACAGAACATACAATAGATTGTCCATTTACATGGTTGGTGTAATGTTTTTTCTCTTGAACCTGTTTTCACATCTTGAAGGAACTGACTGAGAAATGCACAAGAGCAGCCTTCACTGTGACTACTATGCATCCATAATATATTCAGAATATATTCTAATCTTCTTTGCTATAACATATCTAAAAATTATGCAAAGTTCAGGACCAGTGCTGAACCCTCACTAGTCCAGGATAAACTGTCAAAGCATTGCTGAGGGATTTGACCAAGCAGTTCCAATTAATATCACACTAAATCCCTATGCACAGCTTTAAAAATTGAGCCCTGAAGGACTGACCTGTTTGGCTACATTCTTTATTATTATTATTATTATTATATCAACAGGATTTGTAGAGCTAGGTAACATCAGTTCATCACTGCCACCACCTGGTAAAACTCCAAACCCCTATATTCGTGAGTACAGATGTATCAGAAAGGTAACAAAGGGGTTAAACAATGAAGAAAGAGCGAATGTTGGGGATAATCATCTTAAGCCAGCTATTCAATGTGGAATGGAAATGTGAAGAAGACCTACACAATAGCTTCTAGTCTGCCTAGGGTGGAAAGATAAGACCAAACCTCCAGAGATGCAGGTGGCTTGGGCTGCTTTTTTTCCTTTTATTTTTTTCTTTTTTTTTTTTTTTCAGTGATTGATTGTTCTGGTTGTGAGTGTTTTGCAGAGTAGGCTGAGAGTGGCTAGTTGAGGTAAACCTGGCTAGACAAGGTGATAATACTATCCTTCAGATCCTGGTTGGTCTGCCAAACTGTTCAATATAGTCTCACTTGTACTTGACTTTCATCTCTCTCTGTGTTAACCATTTGCCTTCCCATGCAAGATGCTTAGGATTAAATTGGTGGCTGATGGGTTGTCCCTTATTTCCACTACCATCCCCTTCCCCTTGCTTCCTGATACCCAGATAAATGTCTCTGCCAGGAACACTTTGTACTTCCCCTAAATCTTTAATCCTGCTTTATAACCTCACTTCATTAATAGTGTAATAATTCAGTCTTTACCGCAGTTAGATACCCAGCTGTTAATCAGCCAGTGTCAGGAAGTCCCAAACTCCAGGTAAGATTACAAATTACCTGCAACAGTGTAGGAGTTGGCAGGGGGCATAGTCCCAACAAAGGAGTGAATCCCAGCATCTCAGCATTTACTCCTTCTATAAAAGTTGCCATGTTCTTCAGGTGTGCGGCGTTTTCGTGTATTTTTTCTGGGGCAAATGGGAAGTATCTGTACTAATGCTGACTGGGAATTGGGTATTAGCTTTTGGGCTGAGTTCACTAAAGCAGGATTCCTTGCTGCAGGCCATTTATGCTGTTCAAGGACTAACCCAAGTCATGCAATTTTAATAATTGCCATTAAACTATGTTACGCTTTTTGGTCACTGGTTTCTTCTCTGGTGGGAAGCTGCGGTGCAAAATTTCCTGCAAGCCACTTGTCAAAATAGAAAGTCAATATAAATGTAATAAATTAGGAAGAATAATTTGGACAGTGGGAAGGTGGCTAAAGTCACTGCTCTGTTGATGGCTTTATTTCCCTGCCTGTTTTAGCTTGGCACCTTTTATATAACTTACATTATCACAACTGTCTTTGTGCCAGGAGGAGTGAAGTACTCTCCTGTTCCAAGCTTCTGCTACTTTAGATAAGCCAGCAATAATTATTTCTGAGTGAAACAAAATTAACCCTCACAATGGAGCCTGAGTCCATAGCTGTGTTCCAATTTGGAAATCATTTGTCTTGGGATATAAAGGCCCCAATTCCCCATAGTATCAAAATGTGTTCTTACAGACTTGGAGTTACACTGGCAAACCAAAAGTCTTAAAACTGGTATTATAAATCTGTCATCATTGTTTTATTGTAACTCCATGTTGCTATAACTCCACAGTGAGGATTATGAATTAGGAATAAAGTATAGATGAAGCCTGTCTCCCCATTAATTTACAAACTAGAGACACAGTTGTCTGCTACCATTACAGTCAGAGGCTCTACCACTGTGGGTCGGGATTTCTTGTGTGCCTGATTTGATTCGTACAGCCCAAAGCTTAAATAAGACACAGCAGAGGATCAGACAAAGAAAATAAAATATGAGGTAACAGGTAAGAAAGGAAAAGATAAAAAGCTGAAGGAAAGAGACGAGGTGAAAGGCATAAAAGATGAAGGAGAGGGTACTGAATGGCCTCTTGAAGTCCTTTTATCCTGTTTCCAATGATTCTGTAACACATAATGGAGGGTCTTGTTTAGCAAACCCTATTTCGTACTACACCCTTGACTGTATTTTGAGACACTTAATGCCACTATACTGATGGAAAAAGTACATCACAGCAGAAATAAGGGAATACCAAGTGTACTCTCTAGTTTTAGTCCAACACAGTAGGATTAATTTCTTACCTGAGTAACACAGAAGTTGTCATTTAAAAGTGTCATTAATTGAATCCCCATCAAATTATAAAAAACAGGCAAAGTAAAAGAAAAGGAAAATGACAGACAACTCTAAAGTAAGATAAACAAATGTTGTTTATCTGTTTATAAGTGTTGTGTGGCAGTTACATACATCAGCTGATAATGTGATATATTTGTCTTAATCTGCAGAAGAGCAGTATCTGTGGAAGACATGTCATGGTACACCTATCTTCATATTCTGTAATCTATTAGCAAGTGCTGGCTGATAAGGAGAATTTCTGCTGGCTCGTCCCGCTGAGTAATTCAGTAAAACCACGATGACAAGCAAAAGCGTACCCTCATGTATTAGCACAAAGAGGTTCAGACAGCCAATAATCCTGAAGTGGGCATGCCCACCTGTAGTAAACTGCATATGTGTTGGAGAGGTGTTTGAATACACAGCGTAGACGTACCTACCTGATCCTTTGCACTCATGCACGGGTCACATTATACTGCTCCGGTGAAATCTCGTGTATCCCTCTTCCCAATTATTCATGGGTGTGCAATTAGAAGCAAAGTAGGCAGACAGATGTTGAGCAAGCAACGAGACGTCACTATTCATCATCAGCTAGCAGATACTGAACTTGGCTGACTACCCCAGCTTAGTCAGATAGTTTGGCACACTGTCTCTCAGCACTATTTTTTTTCACTCAGGATCTTAAATCGTTCTAGAAGTTCACTCCTTAAATCATGTAAAACTGGGGGATGGGATGGGTGTTGTTTTTTGCCATCAAGCAAAGTTATTAGAAATTCAGACCTTTTATAAGCCGTTTTACTTCTCTAAGTCTCACCTTTCATCTCAAGATAGCATCACTGCCTGTTTAAAAGAGAAAAGGGCATTTGGCCAGCTATTAAATTGAATTTCTTTCCTCCATCCTGCGTGTGCTTAGTCTTGCATATGAAGCATAAAAGGCAAAACCAAAGGTCTAATAGATGGGACCATAAGGAGCTTCACATGCCATCTCTGAGTAAAAGAGATCAAACAAAGACTTTCAGGAGCTCAGAAACATGTCATCATATGTGGTATTTCTCTTGTCAGCAGCAAAGCTGCCTCTAATGCACAGCACACTTAGCAAATCAAGAATGCTTCAGGCCAAATTTGGGTAAAAGCTAAAGCTTTGCCTCCCACAGGTTTTATCTGCAGCTGCTGAAGCAAACATTTCTACTTCCCCTCCCTCACTGAATGGGAGATTGTGTTTCAGACCATTGTTTTCTGTAGACACTTATTAACCCTGTTGAATTTAGAGCAGGGTATTGCACTCAATATCTATTGATTAGCAGTCAGTGCTGCAGTAATCCTTAGGCCTTGATCAATTTGGCCTGTTGACTAGGACTTGGTACACAGCAGTGCCCTTTTCAGCAGACATTGATATGCATACAAGGATGTGGGAGAGACAGGAGGGAAGGTTAGCGTGAAGTCAAGTGTTTATACATTACAGGAAATTCCTGGTGAGGTGATGGCAGCTTTTATCATAGGCTGACAGAGTCCAGGGTTTAAATCATGCAAGCGTACATCAAATCAAAACACTTCTTGAGACAATGTCGGAAAACAGAATCCATTATTCAGTGACTGCAAATAATAATAAGCTCTGCCTAGGTAGAAAAAGAATCAGCAAATTCTTCCAAGCTCATCTCCTCCAATTAACAGGAATATGATAAAGCTTTATGGATCATTTGTTTCCTCTCCTTGCTCACTTTTTCTGCTCAGAATTGAAGGTGATTTGACATGGCACCTATTTCCAATAGGGAACTGACTTCTCCAAAACATCTCTTGCACTGCAGCCAAACTACAGAATGGCAAACACCTATTTAGTCAGAGTACAGATAGACTTTTTTTTTGTTTGTTTGTTTGTTTGTTTGACATGCTGTTCATTTTGTCCTCCTGCTTGTTTTCATTCAGCATTGACTTCAGTCTCTGATTTACAAGTTTACCTTGGGAAGACCCTAGCCTCCTTTTTTCCAGCTGCCCACCACATTTCCCCTCCAGCTTAGATGCCTGCATAGCAGCCACCAAATTATATCTTCCACAAAATAAATAAGAAACTGCAATGCCTTTTTAAATTTATTTAATATCCCAGTCTGAAAATAATGGCAAGTCAGAACTGCTGACTCAGGAGCTGTCTTTTTGGTATGTGAGTGCAGACCTCCAGGAGAGGCATAGGGCAGACAGCTGAGGACAGGATTAACTTCAGCTAATTCCAAGTAAGTTTTCACTGTTCATGAATCAGAACACTTTGAAAATCAAAATAAAATATCAGAGTGTATAAAACTCCAGATTTTAATACTTATATTTTTAAGGAAAATGCCTTTAAGAAATTTCCTCCTGGAGTAGTTTGAAACATAGGAGATATATAGGCTGGTATATTAGTAATATGCAATTGCATCTGTGTATTTCCTGGTGGGTTTCACAGGGTGAGTCCCGTGAATGGCTGTGGCTAAATGCCAGAGAAAATAAATAGGATCTTTGATTATGCAATTGATTCCCTGGTGATTGGATGTGACTGGAACAATCTATCTGGTAGGACACCATAATTCTTTTTCATATTGAATTAGAATACTGCTACAATTCTGAAACAAGAGTAATTTGAACTTCATTTTTCTGTCATCCATCTGTCTCTATATGCTTCAGCCTTTGTGTGAAGAGAGCTTTACTACAAGTGCCTGGAAAAGAAACAGTTTGGGGAAAAAAACGCATTTGAACATCATCTAGCTATGGACTTCCTTCCCATGGACTGCCTAGTAACCATGGATTGCCTAGTAATCCACTCGCCCAGTTTGTAGTGCAAGGATGCTTGTTTAAGCACACAAATTCTCATTTCTTGACAGGAGAGATTCAGTCACTCTCCTTTCTTATTCATTTTTATTTTTCTCATGACCGGCTTTCAATGAAGCCTTGAATACTTCACTTAAAAAGAAAATTAATAAAATCCAAAAAGGCATTGGTATAGAAGAGATTGCAAAACAAATATGTGCTTGGTATATACTCATAGAATCACAAAATGGGTGATGTTTGCCAGGACCTCTTGAGATCACTTAGTCGAACCAGCCTGTTCAAGAAAAGTCAGTGGGAGCAGGTTGTCCAGGACCATTTTCCAGGTGATTGGCCTCCAGTGTTTACAGGTGCATAGGTTATTCCTCCCTAAGCACAGAACTTTGCACTTCCACCTATTGAAATTCATCAGAATTCCCTCAGCCCAATTCCACAGCTTCTCAATGTCCCTCTGAATGGCAACATAATCATCTGGTGTATTGGCCACTCCTCCCAGTTTTGTGTCATCTGTGAACTTTCTGGGGGTAAAATATGTCCCAGAATCCAGGTCATTAAGGAAGAGATTAAACAGGAGTGGTCTCGGTGTTGATATCTTGCTATCACTACTGGACTTGCCTCCAGCTAGACTTTGTGCTGCTGATCACAGCCCTCTGTGCCTGGCTGCTCAGAGTTTACACTCCACCTCACTGTCCACCTGTTTAATCCATACTTTGTCAGTTTGTCTGGTACGGAGATGGTGTCAGAAGTCTTGCTAAAGTTGAGGTAAACAGCATCCACTGTTCTCCTGTCATCCACCAAGCTAGTCACCTCGTTGCAAAAGGTTATCAGGTTGGTTAAGTACAATTGTCCATTTGTAAAGTAGCTCTGGATATAATGACATGACTAACTGTCAAACACTAAAACTCTGGGTATACTTTAACCTGCCTTTGCTACATGCTAGTCAGTGTGAGATAATACTTCAAAATCCATGAGTAATAGTAAGAGAATGTGCTAGCACACCAGATGAATAACAAATGCAGGTACAGAAATACCTACAGTTTATATGTGCATATATATTTAACCTGGACCTTTACTGCAGCTAAATGTGATTATATTTGTTGCACTCTGAGAGCCATAGTCTGATATGTTTCATGTATGACACAAAACTACTTAATGTATGTTTTCTGTGAAGCAGTCCATGCCTTACTAGAGCCCTTAGTGACAGCTGATGAGTTTAGGGTCTTCATACAATACATAGACAACAAATAAACACTTAGAGAGAAATAGGAAAAAAAAAAAAAAAGACCAGAGTCTTAAAATAAAAATAAGACCAGAGTCTTAAAATAAAACTATGTCCTATGAGGTAACACCAATGACTGATCTTGTATGATACTCATTCAGCAGCATTAACACATGACATTTAGGGAGAGTACATGGGCCTGGCCAGATTTTGTACTCTATTCCTCTCATGTTGCCCAGCATCTCAAAATGTTGTATTAGGGAAACTAGAGCATACAACCCTTCTTAGTGCTTTTAGCATTCATTTCTGAACCTGGTGTACATAAATCTGTCTAAACCCTCCTAGGCCCTGCCATTACTATTTGCCTCACAACCTCTTGTAGCAAAAAATTACAAATCTTCTCTGCTCATTCTGTAAAGGCACACTTTCTTTTATCTGTCTTAACATTACTCTTTACTAGTTTTATTGAGTGTCCCCTAGCTAGCAATAGGGATTGTGTAACACTTCATTCAGCTTGTCCCTTGACTTTTTGATTCTTTAAATTTCTCTCATATCCCCCATGCAGCCTTCTTTTTGTCATCCAGACTCACCAGTCCAGGGTGTTTCAGCTTCTCCTCAGCAGCTGCTTTGTTCCCTTTATAATTTTAGCTCTCCATCCCTGTGCCTTTTTGAACTCCATCACATTGTTTTTGAGAAGCGGTGGACAGACGTGCAGCTGCGCACTGAGCTGCTGGTTTCAGAGAAATACCAAACTGTGGCTCTAAGACCTCTTTCCAGAGTTAAAATGGTCATGTTTGATACCTGAGCAGAAAGTCAGGCTGATGAGCCAGGCATGATTTAGAGGAAAGACCTTCATCAGAACAAATCAAGACAAGACAAGATGAGACAATTTGTACTGTCCTGATACTCAGGAGGCCACTGCACTCCTCATCTCTATCAGTAGCCTTGCAGCTCTGATACCAACTCCTGGTCATGCCACATAGTCAAAATGGAGACCTAAACCACACACCAAACCTCCTTCAGACACCCAGTTTCCCCTGCTCCTTATTCATTTGCCATACATCCCACTTGACATTAGCAAGCTCTGACATCAGGACATATGACTAACCCACCCTCCAATTCTCTCACTCTCCAGTACCAACCCCAGACACCCACAAAATGTCTCCTCACTACTCTTTTTTCTTGTTGGGACTATAGCCTTTTACCTTCTCACTTGTTCCAAACTTCAGCTATACTCTATTTTTACCAGTTCTTTTGTTCTTCCTAGAGCACACAGTGCAGGATAAAACACTACAATGGGTGCTAAGGAACATACATCAAAACATCCCTGGAGGACTGCGTCCAGCTTTGGAGTCCTCAGCACATGGACATGTGCTGCAGAAGGACATGGACCTGCTGGAGAGGGCAAATATTAGGAAGAGGTTCTGTACTGTGAGGATGGTGAAACGCTGGAACAGGTTGCCCAGAGAAGCTGTGGATGACCCTTTCCCAGGAGTGTTCAAGACCAGGCTGGGTGGGGCTTTGAGCAACCTGGTCTAGTGGAAGGTGTCCTGGAGCCTGGCAGAAAGGTTGGAATTCGGTGATCCTTAATGTCCCTTCCAACCCAAACCATTCTATGATTCTACTATAGCTAGTACAGAATATTAAAGGACTGGACTTGCAACTATCTGAAATTTTGTGGTGATTTGTCAGAAGCTGACTGCTTTTTGCTACACATTTTCCATATTTTAGCGAAATAAAGAAACAGTGGCTGTGAATTAGATTCATACATTTATTTCTCAAAGAAGTCAAGCAGATCTGCCTGTTAAAAAAGACCTGCTGTTTGATTCTTTTGTCAAGTAACATTCCCCTGTTTTGGTGCTGGTTGCCTTGTCCCTTCTTTCTCCCAAGCATTTGCGAGAAGAAAGATAACCTTGAACTTGTAGTGATGACTTTACTTGCTTCTGAGGTAGGGCCACACAGGCTCTGACTTGTGTGTGGCTCCTGCATGGCAATTCAGATGCTCAGATGGCCACATTATTAATGTACACAATATCTGTGAGTCCAAAATCATTTTAAAAATAATTAAAACTTAAGAGGACTCATGATTATTTAAGAATGGCATTTGCTTCTTTGTAGAGTAGGGTAGATGGTTGGACTTGATGATCCCAAGGGTCTTTTCCAACCTAGATGATTCTATGGTTCTATAATTCTATGATTCTTCATTGTGAGATTATAAATACAGTGGAACATGCCTGATCTCTAATTCTTTCTGAGAAATTCAGAAGTTTTGGGCATTTCTGGTAGTTCTATTTTTGTGTATTTCCTAACGTTTTTTCCATTCATTCATCTCTCAATAACCATTAGCAATTAGCAACAAGTAATTAAACAATAAAACTGAATTGAGAAATTAAAAGAGAAATTTCATATATACATTTTTTAAAGGATATTTTTTTCTGTTTCAGAATATATCACCATCTATCTACTCTAGACAAAGAGGGAAAAGCTAAGTGAGAAAGATTATTTCACATTTCCTAGCTGCAGGATCCTTTTGCTATTTATCACTGGCTGCTCCAAGGGACTGTGGGTCTGACCCAGAATGTAGTTCCTATGCATAGAACAACTGACAATTAAAAACCAAATATTAACCTACAATCAACTCCTACAGTTATATTAGCAATATTTATTTTAATACTGATAAATTTAGAAGAATCCCAGGTGTAGCTTATTGGTGTATCTCATATCACCATAGGGAAAGTTCACAATGGAAGAGCAGAAGGATAGAAAGTTAGGCTTTAACTGTGCTACTGTGCCAGAATGTCTAAAATGTAATTTTCAGGAACTTTTTCTCATCTTTATCTCCAACTATTGAAATGGCAGAGTTTGCAAGCATTCTATCAATTCCTTACTTGGACATGCTAAGTACAGCTCTTTGTACTTTTTCCTACAAGATGAATAAATTCCCAGGTATGCTGTCAATTCGTACACCACTAAGATTGCATCTGTTTCATGCTACACTGTAAGTCCCACTGTGTGGAAAAACAACACCTGACAGCCAAGCAGCATGTGGTCTTTAAAACAACTATAATAGAAAAATCTTGCAGAAGTGAATTATTTTCATTCAAGCAAAACAAAATGATTTTGGTTTATAGTAATAACACTGTTCAGGAGTTGCGAAGAATCTACACATGGGCAAGTTTAAACTTCTTTAAGCCAGTGGAAGTAGAAGGCGGTCAGTTGCATGAAAAAACACAATGATAACTTTTACCAACAAAAAAAATATACCATGTATTTAAATAAGTAGGACAAATTGACTGCTCAGGATTTTTCTACAGTTTCTCATTTTCAGCAGATGTGAGGTTTCTAGGTTTGGATTTGCTTTCTCAGAGTTCTTCCAGGTTGTTTTGTTTGTTTTGTTTTTCTTTGTACAGAGTTTACCTTCTTCTGACTGTGAGTCCCAGGTAAGAGCTGGGAAGAAGGACAGATGGAGCTGGGACAAAAGACACATGAGGTATAGGCTTGCTCTTCTTGCTGCTGCTGGGGACCCGGGCAAGGAATTCCTTGTTTAGGAAGGTTCCTTCACTCCTTTTTTCAGCCTGATCCATAACCTCACATATTGCGTCTCAGACCACAGCCACAGTGGTTAGTGTATTTTTTGGGGTCTGACAGAAATAATAGTGCTTTAGACTCTTGTACTTCAGAGCGGAGCATACTGCAAGGTTGGCCTATCCTGGAACAAAGGTAGGATTGTAATGGGGTATTTTTGATCCAGGAGGACTTTCCTGTTGATGATAAATACATGTTGATGATAAATATATAAGAGAGAGCAAATATGTGCTCATATTTAGGTACCTTAACTTTTCGTTTCTGTGCTTTTCCTTTTCTGTACTTTACATGTCCTTAATTATTACACCAAATTTATGTTCATGAAAGTAAGAATTGCACATATAGTTATTAGTATTCAAAAAGGGAATAGTTGTCTTAGAGTATATATTAGCACTACTGGTGTAAATCCAGCCAACTGAATATATATTGAAAGTTATTTACATCCAATACATTTTTAATGATTCCTGTATCAGTTTGTAATGATATCTATTAATGAACAGACTGAATACAGATCTAATTCCTACCTCATAAATTTTTTACTGTGCTGTGCATTAATTGGCAAAGGTAAGAGGTTGTCCTCAGAACCCTAACTGAATCTTGATTTTGCTGAGGTTAAAACATTAGAAAAATCATGATGAATCAGGAAACAATAAAACACACCAAAGCAGTAGATGTGAGGGTTTGTTGTTTTTTTATTATTTTTTTTTTTATTCTAACAGAGCTTTTGATACTATCTCTCACTGTATCCTTCTGGACAAAATGTCCAGCATACAGCTAGACACGTACATAATATGATGGGTGGACAATTGGCTGAAAGGTTGGACTAAAAGTGTTGTTATAAATGGGGTAACATCAGACTGACAGCCAGTCACTAGGAGTATTACCCAAGACTCAATTTTAGGTCCAAGTCTTTTCAATGTTTTTATCAATGACCTAGACACAGGAGCTGTGTGCACACTCAGTAAATTTGCTGACGATGCTAAATTAGGAGGAACTGTTGAGGTAGGAGAGATCTTGATAAATTAGAGCACAAGGTAATCACTGACTATATGAAGCTTAACAAGAATAAATGCAGGTTTGAACTACACAACATAAGAAGGATATAAAAATAGTAAAGAGATATAAAAAGGATATAAAAATATTAGAATATCCAAAAGAGGGCAAAAAAAAATAGTGAAAGGACTATAGAGTATGACTTCTGAGGATCAGCTGTGATTATTAAATTTTTTCAGCTTAGAGGAGACTGAGGAGTGATCTTATGGCTGTCTACAAGTTCCTCATGAGAGGGAGGTGCTGATTCCTTCTCTCAGGTGTCTGGTGACAGGACTCAGGGGAATGACTTAAAGTAGGATCGGAAAGTTCATATTGGATATTAAGAAAATATTTTTCACTGAGAGGGTGATCAAGCACTGGAACAACCTCCCCAGGGAAGCGGTCATAGCTCCAAGCCCATTTATGTTCAAAAAGCATCTGGACAATGTTCTTAGTTATGTGGTTTAACTTTTAGGTTGTCTTGTATGGAGTAAGGAGTTGGACTCAATGATCCTTGTGGGTCCCTTCCAACTCAGGATGCTCTTTTCCTTCAAGATTTTTGTGTTTTTAAGCTGCTTACTCACCACATTCATAAGCTTTTCTCCGCAACAAGGACATCAAAGACAGCGAAAAACCAAATTAGTTTTAAGTGGACAACAGCACCTGAAAAAATATGTGGAAATTAAGCTTTCCATTTACTTCCATGCAAATCAAGATTATGAAACACTCTGCTCATCTCCCATTTAAATTCAGGCATGTGCTTCACCCTTGCAGCTCTATAGGAGCAGTTACACTGCTGACTGGGGGTACCAGTGCCCCAGAGCTCTCCCTGTACCTCCAAACACTGGACCTGCCATGGGTCCCCTCCTCAGGGTGTTGCTGCCAGGGTGCATAGACAACTACGGGGAAGGCATTTGTACCCTCATCCTCTTAAAAGCAAAAGTGAAAATTTGGAAACAACCAGAGGAGAGAAAGGAAGTCCTTTTAATTCTTCCTACTTCATATATGCCAAAATATAATTTTCAGTCTCCTGAAAGAAGAAAAAGAAGGAGTGAAAAAAGTCTAAGTCACTCAGGTGAAGAAATGTATGCAAATACTGGATGAACAGAACCTTTCCCTACAATTTCACTAGTCTTGGTCTGTGGAAGTTTCTTTGCTAAAACTCTGAACTGAGAGCAAGCAGCCATAAATACAGCCATAGGTGTTTCTCTGCTTCTGGTTCCTTAATTGATAGTCCAGAATAACTCATATCAGCTTACATACGAATATATTATATACTTTAATATCTTCATTAGTACCCAAATTTTTCCCTACTGATCTTTCCACAAAGCTATTCAGAAGCCATTGATAGGTTCATTGCTAGTCAAGAACCACAAAGAATGAACTGCATTTCTGGACCTTAACACAGCAAGTAAATTTTAAAAAATGTATACTGAAAGTTTCTATTCATTTGCAAAGATGGTATACAGATCAGTTTTGCTTTCAGGTGCACTCATTTGTGCAAGGCAGTATTGTTACCTAATGAACAACAAAGATCTTGCTACACTTTGCAATATCACATTGTAGCATCACAAACTAAATCCTATACAGTCCAACACTACCATGGTTTCTGACTCTTGGCATATATATTTCTTCACTAATAATTAATTATTTCACTCATTTAGTTTAATGAATATTTAGTTTTATTGAATGTGCATTTTCCACTTTTATTTTCATGATAATTACACATTTATCTTACTATTATTACATCCATCTCCCAACACGTTCTTGTAATGTGCTTTTCTTTGCCCTATCCATACAATTTCACTAGTCTTATATCCCTGTATAAATTACATATCTATATATATTTAAAGTATAAAGTGCTTCAGATTAAAAAAAAAAAGTCTGTTTCCTCTTTTCCCAAAACCTAATAATATCATCCCTCAATTTTATCATTTTCTAATCAACTGCCTAAAATTCTGATGTTTTAAACACAATTTCTTGAGCTTCGCTGTTCCTTTAGATTTTTTTTTTATCTCTACTCAAAATTTAACTTTTTTGGGGTTTTATATAATTTTAAATTCTGTTCAAAGGTTTTGAGAAATACAAACCAACAATCACTGTGCCATAATTCCAGATCAACACTCTGGGGAAAAAAAAAAAGAAAAAAAAAGTTGTTTCTTCTAGTATATTTACATCTGCATAATATTAAATATTTAATTGAATATGGATCTTTTCCAACTTCAATGTGTATCTTTAGCCACACCAGCCACACCTCTTACAATCACTTACTGGCTTCTTGAATATTCATCTTCACTGGGCAACATTCTTACTGATAAAATTGACTAACACACATACCAATTTGTTCTGAATTTTGCTACTTATTTAAGAAAAGGGTGTAAACCAAAATGACATTGAGCAATGATTACACAAAATTCCTTGCGTTTATAGAACTGCCCTTTGCAAACTTTCATTTTGGAATGCAAAGCCTATCATTTTAATTATATGTCTATTATCGGGGGATATGAAAGTGTATATTAAATTAATGAAATGGATTACCTCAGTTACACAGTGGTTATTAACAGGAAGAGCTCCCAGTTTTCATATTATGTACATCAGTAACTTTAATTGCATTAGGCTGAGCTAGGAGAGCTATTTTAGGAGAGATTTCAACAGCACAACATTTTTTGCTGGCTTTTTGCCTGCTGTAGCTCAATTTCCGAGGGTTCCCTCACAAACGCTAACTTATTATTTCTGTCAGTCATGCTTTAGCAAACACAGTCTCATTAAAACTACCCTAAAGTGGCTTCAGTTTTGAAAACTCTCTCTTGATGTCTCCATGAGACAACTGGTGCTAGAGGGCTATTTCTTGCATTTGAGTTAAGAGATAAGAATGTTATAGAGTAAAAATTTATAAAAGACCAGTTTTGGGGCCAACAGCAGTAAAAGTGATGGACTGCGATGAACTTGGGCTTTGTAGGATAGGGTACTAAACTGCCTATGATATTAAAAGTATGAAGCAAATTAGCTTTTAAATTATGGTTTGCAAGCACTGATACACAAGTGTAAAATCAATTAGCTGTCAGCTCTTGGTTAATAGTGACTCAGTGACCTGCCTTGCTCCTGCTGGGAGTCATGAGCAGAGGTTTATAGTGGGGAGGGCACAGTGTTTCTTCTCTGCTAATAATGCATTACATGATGAAGTCACTTTATCAGAAGATCCTGGAAAGAGAAGGTTGTATTCCTGAAATAGGTAGGTATTGGTGATATACCACACTGTCGTACACAAGCTTCAGATTCTATGGTAGGGTGAGGGAGGCTGACTGAAAGGATTTTCCAGAACTCGTTCTTAAGGACATTGAGGCAGATTCATCCTTTATGTAACTTTAGGGAAGAAACCTGTCTCTAGCATACATCCTCCTGCTTGCATGGATAATGTCATTCCAATGACCCTACCAATTTCCTGCATTGCAACAGCAGACGTCTGTAAATTTAAGAACATTTCCCTTCGTTAGGTGCGGTAAGGTTCTCCACAGGTCAAAGCCTGAGGGAAGAACATGAATAGCATAATGGAGGAGGCCCATGGGGACTGAACATGAACTGTTATACTCATCCCAAAAGACCCCAGAGCATCCTAGGAAACATGAAAGAATTTAAAATACATGGAGAGAAAGCAGCCTTGGCCCAACTCCTGTAGGAAACCAGATGTATTTTCGTACAATTATCAGCAAGAGGATATCCCACTAAGTAGTCAGACAAGGCTGTTGCCTCAATATGACTTGCATTTGCGCCCAGTGCAACTATGCAGCCTTCATCTCCAGATACCGATAATGTCTTTTGTACCTTGGCCTAATCACATAGCAGAAAAAAGAGAGTGAAATGTGATGTGGCTTGAGAAATGTATAGGTTGTTCTGGGTAAACTGCTAAAACTGTACCTCAAATTGGACAGGATGTCAGAACTGAATTGGCTATCAACTGTTCACCTTTATTTGCCAGGGTACTTATACAGTCTTATTGCCATAACATTTCAGTAAATCAGAATAATTAGTTTAACCTCACAACCACATTATAATATATTTAAATCGTGTACAAGTGGGGAACTTGAACGTGAAACTCAGTTCCACAAAACACCTAAGATGTCTACTGGTGAAGGATGGGAAGGATTTAAGTGATGAAGTTGAATTAGGAAACTTCAGAAATGCCAAGTCATCTCTAACTCCCAATACTCTAGTTTCTCAATTTCTTTAAATAACTAAAAGACATGAGTACCATCAACAAGTACATAAATGTCCTTCTGGGAGTGCTGAAAGCCTAAAAAAAAGAGATATGTGTATATATGAGAGAGAGAGAGCTGTATGCATGTATGAATAGTCATGTTTAACACAGAAACACACTTCATGTTTTCTGCAGTGACATAGAATAAGAAAAAAGAAAACTCACAGCAGTAGCTGCTGCTGCAGAGTCCCTTTCTTCACTTTTGTCTATACTACCTTTGTTACAAACATAGCTGGGTGAGGTCTGAAAGCAAGGGACAAGTGCTGATCTATTCAGGAGGATGTCAGGATGATGTAATTTAAACAGTGATATCAAAGAAGGCACGTCTAGCATCGCTGAGTATACTTGGATGACGGATGGTGCTAGGTGCACATGGTTGGTCTGCAGAAGACAAAGGGCTGAAACAGGGAAGAGGGTGAGAGGAAAAAGAGGGCGTGCTGAGGTGCTGCCCCAAGGGAAAAAAATGGTGGGAGAGCTCTGCCTAGGGATGGATGAAAGAAGATAAATGAGCATGAGTGCAAGAGACAAAGAAAGGTGTGAACAGAAGGAATGAGGGAAAGGGAGAAAGATGAGTGGGCTGAGTGGTGCCAGCAAACTTGAATGTTCTGGTAATGTACCATGCTGTGGGGTGACAAAACTTAGAGGAATCTGCCCAGAATATGAGATTCTCAGGATTCTCATACTATGAAAGTAACAACCAAGTTACTAGGATTTAAGAAAACTGTGGATAAAAATTGCTTTCCAAGATAAGCTTGTGCTGCGAACCTTTCTTAATAGTGATTGCCACCAGTGCCAAACTGAGCCCATCATCGCTTCTTGCAATATCTTGACAGATAATCAATGGATTCCTTCCCGTCCTCTCCTTCTTAGTTCTTTATTCCCTAAAAGAATTTAGGAATCATCTTTCTGAAACAAGAAGAATCTTTCCATGATTTTTTTGGGATTCTCAAACTTCTTTTTTTTTTTTTTCTTTTCTTTTTTTTTTTTTTTCCTTTTTTTCTTGTTTTCCTGTCCTCCTTACTGGTAATTTCCCATGACATTTAAAATCAACTAGGAGGTGACTGCTGAACAATGTTTCCAGGGATTTGAGGTGTTGCTATTGTCAGAAATGACAGCATGCAGACACATCAGGTTTGCACAAAAAGGGAGGTCTTCATTGTGAAAAATGATGTGTGTTTTTAAGGTGGCAATTTTGGCAGCATTAAAGCAATACTAGCACTTCAGGCTTGCAACCTTTGGCAGAGGTCACATGCCTCCTCTGAGTTTTACCACAACCTTTGATAACACTTGTATTTGAATTCTTAAGCTAAAGACAATGCACATACAAACATTTCTGTTCAGTTGTCAAACTTATCTACGGATGCCCGCTCATACTTACATTGAAGTTGGTGACTGAACTTGCACCAGCTTCAGTAGTACCAGGACTGCTCCCAAGCCTGGCCCATCCTCTGGCCCTGAAGACAAGTACCACACAGCTGGAGAGGTTTATTCTAAAAACCCAGGCAACCTCATAAATACTGCCTGTTACAAAAAGTCTCTGGCTAAGGGCAATTACATTAACTGTTTGGCAGAGTCAAGCTGTGCCATGGTGCATGTTAACAATTAAACGGCATGGAGGATCACAGGCCAGTGAACAGACCTTCAACTGGAGACTTGCTTCTTGCTGGAGGAGTAGCACAAATGTTACTGTTACTTTTATGGCCACGTCCTTCCGTTTGAATATCTGTGGGAAGAACACAAATTCAAATCCAGTCCTTATACTGCATTCAGCACATGAGGAAAATGACACACTAGAAAAATCATTTTGCTTCGAGACAATGTCCTGTCATGTCTCTCTGCAATACCCTCCCAGGTGGTAGGCAGGAAGCCTATAACTATTAGTTAAAAGGATGAAACATTTGCCTACTACATTTTACTTTGCATATGTCATAATGTCCAAGGTTATATGTGAATTACAGCTAAGTACATAATTGCTTCTGCACTTGCTTACACTCTCACATCTACTATTCACTGGTCTGTAATGCATTTTGGGATACTTGGAAGATTAAAAGTTCTGTATAAAACTCAGTTTATGTTAACAATACAGTTAAGAAACAAAGAGACCAAAGCTTAGTGCAGGAGATTCACATCCAAAGCCCTGGAAAGATTTACCAATAAGTGTTTTCTATATTTACTGCTTTCACAAAATTTTCTTTTTTTTCCCCCTTCACTGCTTGTTTCCTTACACAGCTTTGCATTACTTAAAGGAAAGAATAAAATATGTGTTGAGATCTATACTCATCCTGATGAACTGTGGTGTGATTTGATCCTCTGTAGGTACAAAATATGTCCTCTGGGTTGTAGCAGTTTATTTTACTGCAGTAATCTCGGCAGTGTTTCCCCACACCAAGGTATTTGACACATTTACCAAGATTTTCATTTTATGTTTCATTTACTAGTGCTGCAGGCAAAAATGTTTTGGCAAATCAGAGTTACATGCAGAAAACCACTTATCACAAATGAGTCTGGGCTGATGCTTCTATTTGTGCATTTAAAACCCATGATCTACTGGAGATGACACTCTATAAAGGGATGCATAGCAAGGTGGTTTTCTCTGCCCTCATCTTCCAGAAAAGCTGTTTATTTTACAATGAGGGAACCCATGAGCCTGTGCATTGTTCATCTGATCAGAAACTGGATTGCTGCTGTTAACAATATTCATAATTTCTGTAAACTTGGCTTTCTCTTTATCTTTGTTGGCTATAAAATGAGACAGGTTGATTATTGCTCCTATGTGCCTTCACTCACTCTCATGCACACACATACGCTCGGGTGCAAAAGTTGCTTTGGCTGATGATTGCTCTGAGCACGACTGTGCACTCAAAGAGGCTTTGCAAATCCATTTCGCTAAAACAATCGATGTGTTTGGCTCCTTAGTTTGACACAGCCACAGCACTGAGAAGAGATTATTACTGAGGCCCAAACAGGTTAAATTGGGAAATGTCCTTTTGTAAAGAAGCATGCTCAGCGGTAATCATATTCTCATCTGATCAGGAAGGGGCTACAACAATAATGTGGCCCAAGAGTTAAAGAGCTTATTTTCTAAATCCCTTCATCCTTTCTAGAACCGTGAGACATTGACAGCAAGTCACTTAACTCTGTCCAGCCACAGCTGTGTGGGTTTTGCATAATTAATTATTTATACCAAGGCAGACACAGTAATTAACTTCCAGATGAATATGATATTCTGATCAGAAATGCTTTGCATTTCAGCCGTCCCTCAAGCAAGTAACTGTCAAAGCTGGACTGTTTGACAGAGTGGGTCCTGCCAAAATCCCTCCCAGACATCTGTTCTCAGACAAAAAGAACAGATTCTCAAAGCAGCGCTTGCAGACGTTGCCTCGTTTCAGCAGGCAAAGAATAACCAATTCGCAAATTCTGGCTAATTTTATCTGATTTCAAGACAGTATGCTGAACCTTGTAAAAAGCCAGGACCTGTTTTTTCAGTCGTGGGCGCTGGTACAAATTGAGTGTTTCTTCATGGTAATCAATGGCCTGCGCTGACGTCAGGCAGGTGCAGGTTGAGAATGAAGCCTGAGGGATTTGGTACGAAGTGAGTTTGAAGACAGCGGGCAATTTTTTTATTTTCTTTGTTTTGGTGAACAGAAACGAACAATAATCATCAGCATTACAATAATACTGAATCGTTTACTTGCTATTAGTGCTGTGTGCAGCACAATAATAACTCATTGGAATAAGAATTATACACTGAGGCAGATTTATGCAAAATTTTTTCATATTTCTCCTTTTAAGAAGAAATTTGTATTAATCACTAGGGATTGTGGCTAAACATTCAAAAACAAAGATAAGGAAGAATAGGCACTCTGAATGCACACACTGCAGCTAGAGCTGGCGGCAAATTGCATTTTGTTGTGATTTCTGATGTAGTGCCCAGAAATCACAGTTCTTCGATGCTGCATGCTGACTGGAAGAGAAGACTGGATGCAAGGAAGAAGTTAGAGCATGGCAAAGGCATGCCTATCCAATGGATGGGAAATCTGTTTTATTTGTGCACAGTTCACTGACTGCACAGGAACCAGGAGGATGGCTGCTGGTTTGGCTTGTCCTGGATGCTGCATTCAGGGCAGACTGAACACCCCAGAGTCCTGGGAAGACCAATATCCGTCCTCGAAAGAAGCACAACATCTGGGGCAGGAGGGAGGCTGTAAGAGCCAGGGAAGGACAGACAGTGGTCAGCCAGGAACCAACCACTCCTGGAGGCTGTAGTTTTGCAATGCAGATGAGATGAGATGATCTACCAACAGGCATCACCACTCCAGATGAGAGATGGTGATGAGATTCCTTGAGATGACATTGGCATCCATCTGACCTGCAGTGGGCTGGTTCAGTGAGCTAAACTTGCTGAAAAAAACACACTTTTTATTGCTGTTGGTTCACTTTCCTGCTGGTTTGGCTCCCTAGATCAATTTACTAAGGGGTTAAGTACTAAAACAAGGGGAATAGATGAGACAAGGAGAGCTATTTGTCAGTTTAGCATGGCTGCCTTGTCAAGCTGTGTATCCCAGGGGAACCAAAATACAGACATACACATAAGATCTTAAAGCCTGGTCTATATGATATGGAAATCCTATGAGAATCCTTTATTCTTCCAGAAGAAAGACTTAATGGACACTGCATCTATCATGACATGGCAACTCTTAAGTTTCTGTAATGGTGAAAGGCCAAGATTTCAACAAAAAGCTTCCAAAAGTAGTAAGAAAGAAATTTTAAATTGTTTTCAGTCCAGTGATGCCATAATCCAGTAATCCAGTCTAGTTACTTCTGTCAAAATGCCTAAAATTTGCAGTAACTGTGGAGAGAGGTAAAGAGCGTCTGGTAGCATCTTATCAAAGTTCAGCTCTGCACTTTTCTGCTCTGCATCTATGAAACAATATAAAGGCTCAGTCATTTAGAGAAAAACATTTTCATCATATCATTGAGAAAGCAATAGTTTTTTTTCCCTCCTAATATCATAATTGAAGTTCACACCAAAAAAAAATCAGCGATTTGGAAACCCTCCTGGTTTCACAGCCAGAGTGTGCGGTGATTCAGAGGTCCCTAGTCTCCAGTGGCACCAGGTACATGACCAACACTTCAGCCTGGCTCCCAAACAGTCTGCTGCTGTTCCCCAGTCCCCCTACACATTCAGCACACACAGTCCTCATCTGTTGACTGCTATCCTCAACACACCAAACGTGACAGGAAGAAACCATATGGGAACTCTGCACTATTTACTGACTGTAAAACCCAAATGTGTGTACCCTATTTGGTGCAATTCAGCTATCTAAAGACAGTGAGGACACTCAAGGTACTCCAAAATATTTGACAAGGTCACAAAATAAATTCCTTCATACCACCAGCTTCAATATTTCATCCACTGACATCCTTACCACAAAGGATCACCTAACGAAAACACACTTTACTTTTGAGTGTCCAGTTCATAGGTTTGCAGTGAGGAAATCCAAAACACTATATTAAAGCATTTGGCCTTATAGAGTTTTATTTCCATTAGATTTTTAAATTATCTTTAAATTATTAAATTATCTCCAATAACTACTGTTTTGAGGATTCAGTTCACAAACTAGTCATCTTGTTTCCAGTGTCAACTTTTTTTATTTAGAGCTAATTTAATATCATACCATCCTGAACATGGAGCATATGCCCAAATGTCTCCTAAGGACTTTTACTGGTAAAAAATACAGATTTTTTTTCAGATTTCATAACCCACTTGTCATTTGGAAAGGAAGCGTCTGGCTATGGAAATAGTTTTTCTACACTTCTTCCCAGACTTTTTGAATTTAGCTAACCTTATATGATGAGAACAGTAAAAGGAAATAGTTTCCTGGAGTCACAGCTCTACTCACAATAAACACTCCAGGACTAACCCTCTTCCTACAGACAATAAGAGAAGGTAAGATCAGACTTCTAGCTTGAAACTGTAAAGAATTTTGCACAGTCTGAATTTCAAGATTTTTATTGAAAAAACATTAGAAACTCCAAATTTCCCAGTGCTGAGGTCAACACACGTTCAGCTTGCTTCTATTTTCAGTATGGGAGGGCTAAAAAAGTATGCTTGTGAAATAATACTACATGTTCCAAATGTTACTTTACTACAAGAAGATTCATGTAATAAACGTCTTACAAGATGTTTGGAAATGTGGAGGTCTTGTATGCTTTATATATATATATATGTATATATATATATATATATCCAGGAAAGGAACAAAGTCATGCAAACCAGGAGAAAATAGACAACATTTTCAGACTGACTTTTACAAGCCTCAGAATAGGGTCTCAGTGTGCTGGCCAGAGAACACAAGGCAGCTCCAGAGAAGATGCAGAACTGTGTTCCAGCATGCCAGTTGTTGTCTTTTTTTTTCTTTTTTTTTCTTTTCTTTTTTTCTTTTTTTTCCCCAATAGTATTTAAGGTACCTCTATAACCATCCATCAGCCCAAATGTCCTCTGTTCTGGCCTTCTTTTTGAAGTTTGCTAAATCAGCAATTTCAGAAGCAATATCTCTTGCAAATCACTCTGCAGATCGCTGTAGCACTTGTAGCCAGCGCTGATGAGTCAATGAAGTGCACGAGAGAGGAGCTGGCAAGAAGATCCTTTCGCTTTCATTTTCTCAACACCAATGCAATGCCAGTGACCCCCTGAAGTGTGAGGGGACTATCATGCTCCAAGTGGCCAGCATGTGGGGCAGAAGAAAACAACATTCACTCTGTACTGTAAACATCATGCACACAACAGGAGCAATGAAACAAGAAATAGATGACAGTGACAGATCAGTAATCAGCAAAAGAAGAAATTCATGGTGCTTGCCAGGTAATTTAAGGAAGTCAAATTCAATGTTATGTCTAATAGCCTCTTTTCTTAAAGCATACACTCTGAAGGAGTAGGCCTTTGCAAAGGAGAACAGTGCTGACTCCACTTTGTCCAAAGCATCTCTTTTCAGAACAGAGAGAGCAATTTTTTCCCTGTAGAATATGAAGGCACATGAGAGGACAATTAATAGTGAAAACCCAGCAGGGCTGCTGTATGCAAGTATGCACAGCGTGCTCCCCTGTTGCTTCTGGACTGGCACTAGCCTGTCAAACGCCTGGAAATGAAGCTTTCTGGAGCCTTTATTAAGATTCATGGGAAAGTCAGGCCCCAAACCCACAGACAGCATCAGCATGAAGCATCTCAGCCTACTCTCTCCCATAAGCACTGCCAGCACATCTGGCTCAGACTCTAGAGGGGAATGAAGAAACTGGAAGGGAGTATAAAGTGAATCTGTCAGCATTTACTCGCATGACAATCTGCCATGTAGAATACGTGCCATGCACAATACAACCCTCTCAAGCGCCTGATCTCCGACTACACCCTGGCTGTAGGCTAGTGCACTCACATTTCTCTCACACATGCCAGAGAAGGACTGCAAACCTACACACAAGGCTTCACAAAGGGCTGTGATGCCCACACAGGGAGGACATGACTTCTTTTTTCCCCTTTGTGCTCTTTTGTAGGATCCATAACAGTGTTAAATCCCATTTCTTCAGAGATGCTTCTGAAAATCCTGAGACTCTCAGGAGATTGGTAGTCTGGGTTTTTGAAGCTTTGCTCTCTCCTTTTGTTTATCTGACAATTTTATTAATTGTGGTTCATGTAAGTGTGTGCACGCATGCATCTGTTCACATGCATAAAATTAATGTTCATGTGCACCAACACATTGCAGGTATACGTACAAACACATACTGTTTTCTGATAAACTGAACTCCAAAATAATCTCTTTAATTCCCCCTTTTCCTGCAACTTTGCATGGGTTTTTACATCAGGGCAAAAACTGTGTAAAGTAATATATTCCTTTGCTATTCACAGTAAAGATGCTTTTCACGAACTGAAGGTAGAAGTAGTACGTCCCTGAATGATAGAAAATTGAAAAATTGTTATCTTGAAGAACCCAAAAAGGTACATAAACTCTAGCAAGCACAAAAGAAGCCAGTTTCCATGCTTTGTCTCTATAGCATTTACAACAAATCCAGCTCTCTATGGGCACATCAACTAAATGCCCAGAGAATGGCAGAGGCAAGTATGTGCCACTTGCTGAGTGAGTGGGAGAACAAGCAGTGCTCCTGGATATAAATGTATCTGTTATTCCTCACATTTCCACACTTGTGCCTCTCAAATCTGGATTCTTAGTTTTAAAAAAAGTACTTTATTTGCAACAGACTTGGCAGATGATATTGGTATCTGAGAGCCTCTGATGTGTGTTAGAAGTACTATTTTCTCACTTCACGTGAGACAGAAAGACATTAAATTCTGCCTATGAAGATCAGAAAAACAGTTAGTTACAGAGCACCTGAAGTTTCCAGAAGTATCTGCTGCAAGACCTAACTAGGCTAGTTAATTAGACACACTAACTCTCTAGGCATTGCAAGTATAAATTTCAACTTAACACCTAGAGAGCCAGGCAGTGTGACCTGCGTTAGACTTCAAATTAATTGTCACACCAGCCATAGTGGCAAAGTTCAGCATTACTGCAGAGCCAAACCTGAATGCGGTCTTTGTACCATTCACCTGTTATTTCTGAGCCAGGTAGCTGCTTGCAAATCTGCAGTACTATCAGATCACCTCAGGTGTCTGGAAATCAGATCTCCCCCTGTCTGAGGGCACCGGTGTCCTTGGCACCTCATCTGCTGGGCCATCATGTGGCAAAGTGCTCTCTGGTGTACTCTGCGCTGCCACTTTGCCTAGTGCTCTCAGGGGATGCTGGAGAAGACCCCCAAGGCCTAACCTACAAGTCACCAAGGGATGCCACTATGGGCACACTTCAGCATGTCTACCAACAAAACATAGGTGTCAAAGAAGGATATGAGCTTGCCAAGGGTGACCTTACAGTGTTGTAAGCATCTGTAGACTGGGGTGATACTGAGCAGTAAGTTTCTTCTTTGAACATCCAAGTCTTGGCTTTATGGCCTATGGGTCATTGTAATCACCCGATGAGTCGCCTCATCAGGTGATAAGCTACATTTCAAACAAAATTTCCGCTATGTAAAGAAGAAAAAAAAACATTTTGAGAAAGTTTTTCCTTTTTTTTTAACTGATCCTGAAAGAAGTGTTGCACAGCCCTTCATTTTTATGAAGTGTTTAATTTTCATCATGTTAAAACCAGCTCAATCCTGTTTGTTTTGACTACTAATGCAAAAGTCTAAATTGTAAAGCAAAAATGAAATGTTTGGCATTTGACCTTATCAAGATGAAATAAATCAATATTTGCATGAAAAATGCAGTGGTGAATATGATATGCTATTCAAAAACATCCTTTTTATAAATCAGCAGATTCTCACAGAAAACATACTATTCATAGCTTGTTGAGTAGTTTTGTCCTCAAGCTGACACTAAAACATTGTTTCTTGTGTCACTGTACTTTTCCTATTTTCTTGTTCTTGCTGATATTTTTGACCCATTCAACATTACAACTTACCTATTATTTCCCAGAAAGCACAAGGTGGACTTTTCCAAAAAGAAATGCTATTTTTTTTCAGTGTGTTTCTAATACTCCATATTTCATTGAGGAAAAAATAACGATAATGTATTCAGTAAAACTCTTGACTCAAAATGTATGCTTGCAGCATTTGTCTTAGCTTAGAGAAGAAAAATAATGATTCCATTTTCATTTTCTTGATGTCTGAAAAGAAGTCTTTCAGCTGATTTTTTGAGGCATGGGGAGAATGGCCCAGCTGTACCATAAACTGAACACTTAGCCTTGCATTCAGAAATCACCAGCTTGCATTCAAAAGTCAGTTAGTCTTGTATTCAGGCAGCAAAGACCATATGAATGATAAATGATTTGTATTGCAAGATGCTTTTTTCCAAATCTTTTCCAGAGGTCAAAGGGCGTATCATTTTATGCTTTTCCAAAATTATATTTTCCTTTAAAAAGCAATAAATTATTAAAATGTAGTATAAAATATACATTTTAATAAGCACAATATAGAAGGTATGACCTCTGTCGCTTGCTATGTGTATTAACACCTTGCATTGTCCCAGTGGTATATTTTAAGTAGATTTTAATATAAATTGGGTGTTGAATGTGAAGATCTTTCCATTTTAACACATTTTAATGAACTTCTTTCAATGCCATGATACAGAGTCAGGATCTTAAATCTGACTTACTGCTGCGCTATAGTTTGTAAGACATGCCATTTGCCACTTGTGCACTGCAGTGAGGTTTTTCCTTTGTTAGAAAAACAGTTTTTGTACCTTAGCTCGGATATAATACCTTTAACCAAGCCTTGTATATGTATTTTAATTACAAATAAAATCTTCAGCTGCCTAAAAGCAGTCTTCATAAAAAATGAAGTAATAATCCTAGAAAATGGACATATTGCACAATTATAATTTAAAAAATAAAGACAGATGGTTTGAATAAGTGGCAAACTCATATTTTCATTGACTAGAAAACTACGTGTATTTGAGAAAATACTTTGAAATTAATTATTTGCCAAAAAAATATGTCAAGGTTCTGGAGCCCTGCCATGCTGTAGCATCTTGCTTGGTTGGATGAATATGTGAGGGGAAGGCAGATATGGACTCCATAATGATCTGTCATAATTCAGAGCAGTGGGGCACATTCAAAATTAAAACCAGCTCCAAATACCCTGGAGGAGCCAGTTTCACACTGCAATATGTCAATAGTTTGGTAGTATTGCTTTCTTCATCTCCAGTCTCACTTTCAGCCTCATTCCACCTCAAAATCCACTGTTTTTCTTCAGAAATGTTTGGTTTTCATTAACCCTCCATGGAAGTGCATTTATTTACTACATTTTGGCCTGGTATAACAGACCTGAGTGTGAAGACTGGGTCTGCAGAAAGCTCATGGCACCTTGTGAGAGCTGAGGTGAGACAAGATGAATCAAGACCTTCCTCTGCTCCTGAAGTACCATGTATACTTTGGGCAATATCCATCCCCCTGCATTTTTCTCCAAAATGATGACAATAGAACTTATGTATTTCCCAGGATTATCAGGAAGAGTTCAGTGTTATCTAGTGATGTTTTCTGAAATGTCTATCATTACATTATGGCATTTAAGTTGATAAAATAATCTTTTTCCTCTTCAGCAAAGGATAAAATCAACTGTCTTAGCACTAATGGGTTTGAGTACCCATACTGTCCTGGACTGAAGCTTTTAAAAAGAGTCCAGTATATTCCACCCAATCTGAAAAAATAGGAGGTGTATCATACATGATGTATGATTAAAAAGAAAATTATATCTACAATTTAATTTGGACTACTCTGATTTTAATTATCTGGGTACCACAGAGTGCTGTGGGATATGGGCTTATTTTAGATATATTGGCTACTGCATCTGTACCCAATAAAGTAAGCCCCTTTCCAGTAAACTTGCTATCGAGTATTAAGTGTGCATAAATGCTTACAATACTAACAAAACCATACGGACTTAGCAAAGATATTGCACTTACTGTTTGCAGAACACTGAATGCTAAGTATCATATATAGTTTAATGTAAATTGCTATAACTCATAATTAAAAGTAGATGCAAAAATAGGTGAATAGGTGGAAAGAACAGTTTTCTGTTCACAAGTGCCTGACACTTTGACACTTTAGCAACACTGTTTCTATATAAATAATTGATTCTTTTACAATAATCCTATGAAAGCTAGAGGCTACAGTGGTTTCAAATTTTCACATGCCATTCTCTTATTATCCACCCAGGACTAGCAGGTACAAGTAGATCGGTAGAGAAGTAGAGAGGCATTCACATTTTCTCATTAAGAGAGGAAAAATTGGGAAATTTGTGAAAGAGCGGTTGATAGGTCCAGGGTGTGATCCTAGCTAGAAAATAAAACAAAAAGTTACAAAGTTTTAGGGCTGTACAGTTAAATCTACAGAAAGACTATGTGCACAGTGTAGAGCTATGTATTTGTATCCCCCCATGAACAGAGAGGGTTAACTTATTTCTTCAACACAAATGCAGTGTATATCTCAAAACAATAATCTTGTTGTAATGAGCAGCTGTTTCTGACGATAATAAAGATTCTGAAATTACGCATGCATAACTCATGAGGTGAATGAAAATATATAGAAGACAGCAGTTTACAATAGGTGCTGCTAAATATGGTACAAAGCAAGGTACCCTAGGATTTGGTTGTGAATGACCACCAACCTTTTCCCAAATGTCAAGTGCAGATTGAAAAAAGTCTGATTTCATGTCCTTTACTTACATGCATGCAAATCATTGCCTTCTCTTGTTTTTTTCTTATTGTTTTATTTTATTTTTCACTTCAGTGTGACATTCCTCCTTGTAAGCAAGGAAAGTTGTGTGTTCTCTCTGACCTTACTCCCTTACGATAAGGGAGTTTGAGATATTTCATTGACCCTTCCCCCTCGACTTTGGGGCTAATATGTCTCATTATCTCAGTGCATAAAACTGATTATTAAGTAGTCTTTGATGAAGCAAACAGGCTTCCACTTGTCCTTTTGAATTATCTCAATATCATTAATTGTTTAAAAACTGACAATGAGGTCATTCAATTACAATATTCTCTATACAGTCTGTGCTTAATGTCACATTGAGATTGTTAACCGGAGCAGAGAGGGTTAAATTATCAGTATGCTGCCACTGTGATCCTAATGTAAATGAACATTTGGTGTTTTATTTTTTCCTTAGCTGCTGGTTACTACGCTATTAGCATATTTGATGTATTTCTTAGCTCAGTTAATAAGCAGTTCTGAAGGCAAAAGATTGATGTTTTAGAAGGGGGTTTATAGACCTTTCTCCCTTGTAACAATATCTGGAACACGTCTGTGCACTATTATGACTAACTGACTTTGGTTTTAGGCCATATGCACGACTGACAAAGCTTATTCTGTGCTCCTGCCTGCTGCTTAGGTGTTTTATTGCTAGACTGTGGCCATCCTACTAATTTCAAGCATTTTTTTCCTTTCCTCTCTGGTTCCTAATGAAACTAAATTCTGCCTTGATATTAAAGTGTTTTAAAGCATTTTGCATGCTTCAGGTGCATTAAAATTGTCTGAATACCATTCCTTGTATCAAATATGCTCAAAGCCCTGAAGCACATACGAGTAAGTTTTGTAACAAGAACCCTAATAAAATATTAAAGAGAGAATATATGGAAATATAGGAAATACAAACTAGTGCATTGCTATTAGAATAACACGGAGAAGCAGAACAGTGTAAAACGTTCTGAGAGAAGAGCAATTCAGCTGATGCTAGTGGAAATACAGGGAATAGGCACCGCAGCTGACTGCTCAGATGGGAAGTTGGTGATGCTTTCTTCTTCAAAAACTGTGTTTTCAAACCTGGGCACAGGGCAAAGTTCTAGAGGGGTGTTTCAGGGTTTGTTAGGGGAGGCAGCAGCAGGCACCTGGGCAGGTGCAACCAATACAGAGAGCTCTTTTGGTCCAAGGGCCAGGCTTGCCAGTAGCACTTGTGGCACTTAGATCCTCTCCATCTTTTCACTACATCTCCCTTGTGTTAAACAGAGACTCAGCTGTGGAACTCAGACTTTCTGTTCGGAAAAATAACTTAATTTTAGCTCACCAACTGCCACTCTTCTGCCTATTACACTATTGATTTTGGTGCTGCTGCAATACTTTGGATCCTGAATGACTTCCAAATCTATATTTGAAACCTGTCTCTTTGTCTGAGTTGTGTCCCAGGTAATATGATCAATATAGTTAGCATTAAAGCTTGCTAAATGATGGCAGTACCTTTGCCAACGAATTGAGAGGTTTCAAATTCTGCTTCGGGAAATAAGACCCTTCAGACTGTTATGTAAAAATAGACTTTTGTTGAGACAGTTTGTCTTCAGATTTTTCAAAATCATCCCACTCTCTCCTGTGCCTTTTACTCTCACCTCTGTCTGCTGTGCCAGAAGTAACCAGAAAAATAGTGATTTTCAAAGAAATCTTCCAGGTGAAAAAATTTATCAAAACTGTTTTATCAAAAATGTTTTATCAAAATTGTTTCTGTGCAAAACATTTTAAAGCAACGTTGTCAAAAAAATGACATTTTGTCTGAACTCTTTCAACCAGCCCTCACTAACAAGCTTTCCACAGATAAGTAATGTATATCGTGTTTTTTTTCTTCATCAAGCTGGGACATTGCATGTATTTTGCCAAGCCTCTTGGCAGCTAATATTTTTGTTAAATTGGCTAGTACATCTGTCAGCCCTGGGACAAAACTAGGTTTCCCACCCTGAACCTTTCAAACACGACCTTTTGTAAAAGACAAAATGCTGTATCTACCTTAAAACATAAAGGATCCTCAGGGCATTGGAAACTAATGTGCTGCTTTAATGCAAACATCCCTTGTGAGGGCTCTCAGTCCATGTATGCTCTGAACAGCAGGAGGAAGCATACATGAATATAAATAAGCTGCAGAGCAGTATTCAGAAAATGGAGCTATAAGAGTTAATGAGATGGTGTCCTGCTGCTGGACGCTTGCATGTTAAAAATCCTAATGGTTTTAACCAGCAGCAAGTTTTAAAAAACCTGTACAAAGATAGTGGTTGTGGAGCACCCGTAACTACAGAACGGTGCCCCTTTCTGTATAGCCTTGCTACAGGCAAAGAGCCTTTGATATACCCAAATCTAACAAGGGAGAAAACAGAGGGACTGATAGAAATCATGGATTGTGGAGTAACCAAGTAATTATTAATAGCATTATCCACTGAACTGCACATGGCTGGCTTGTATATGCAGTGCCATGTGTCTAGCTGCATACAGCAACTGGCAGAGGACCCTGTAAGTAAAAGGTACTGCAAATAGCACTTAGTTGTGTGTCTTTAAGACTCACTCTGTAGCAGCTGAATTCAATGGGAAGGTTCCCATTTATGGCACTGGTGGTCATAAAAGTGCTGCCACACTCCAGAGAGGCAATTCAGTGCATCTCTGTCTTGGAACAAATGATACTTTCCCCAAAACAGTCACTGCCCTGAAAACTCCCCCTTTGAGCTACTGTTCAGGTGCATGTCTAGCACAGACCAGTCTGACCTATCGCTCCTGTGCTATCCCATTATTTTATAGAATCAACAGTATATATTACAAGGCAGTCATACATCTGCCACACAGTGAGACATCTCAGTACACCATAGAGAGTCTCCTCTCACTGTGCTTGAGCGAGATGCATAGCTGCTTGGCACAAATGCTGGTGTGATGGCTTTGCTCTGCACAGAGTTGTGCACATACCTGATCTTTCCAGTGTCTCCCAAATCCAGAAGACCAGTTTACTTAGGTGGTCATCCTGTTCATGAACACGAGTAGAGAGAGTCAGGCATCTGAATGCCCCATGGAGTCTGAAAAGTTTAAGAACTCTGTGGTCTATGGTCATGCAGGATGTCCACATGCATGAGATCTGATGGGGAGTGAGTTGCCTGAAGCAATTTCATACCTTTGTTTACCTACCGGAACAATCTGGTGTATTAAACATTATTTTAAAAGCTTGGGGCCCGAAACCAGCATTAGAGTGAAGATTAGTTAAGCATGAGGCTTGTTTATGCATGTTCAGTGATTATCACCCAGCTGGTGTATGTTTCACTCTTGGTATTTGAGAATTAATAAACTTGCTGAGTGACAATTCCAACCTCATCTCTAATGAAATTAGCTTCCCTGACAGGAAGTGATGAACATAGATTTGACGGGAGCTACCAGGTGTCACTCTGATATGTTTCTTGCAAATTCTTTTTCTAAGGACTTGTTGACATGCAGGAATAGACTAAAATAGTTATTAAAAAAAAAAAAAAAAAAAGCCTGCAGGGATACTTTTGTCTTCTGACAGGGTTCTGTCTATGCAGGTGTTGAAGGTCAGGTGCAGGCCAAGGTTCACCAGCCATCTCTCCTGAGAGCACCTGAACTCAACATGCTGTAACTCTTCAGTCGCAGGTCCAGTTCCTAGCTGAATACCTGGGTTTATGATGGAACCTGCAATACCATACTGTCATGTAATCATGGAGTACACTGTAGACCTCAGACAGATACCCAACAGCTGCATCCTTGACATTCTCTGTTCCTGCCTCTCTGCATTTTGCTTCTTGTTTCTGTTGCCAGAGACAGCCTGATTCTTAAACAGAGATCAGGCACTGAGATAAGTAGCTTCAGTGCGGGTGTTAAGTTATGGTGCATTTCTTAGTGAAGAATAGCAGTGTAAATCAATGTTGAATAGCTATTGCACTTTAAATTCATATGTTGGTTTATTTCATAATTATTTCCCCATGGAGATAAATCCTGAGGGTGTAAGCATCATCGAGTCTTGAAAGAAATTATACATTGCAGTTAGTTTGGTGATTTGAGTATTTTTCTTAGATGAGATCTTTAATCCTCCTAAACAGAACCAATTCCAGGGCAAAGGTAAACCCACTAATAACATTTTGGCTGAAATTCCTGAAAGAGATAATTACCTAAAATGCTGCTTGTGACTGTTTCTGTTCAAAGACTGTTGTCCCTCCACAACACATCACCTGTGTCTGTGCAGTTGTGAATGATGTACTACTTGGGAATCTCTACCTTGCTTGTTGGAGAGATGTGCATGATGTTGAGTACAGCATTGTCAGTGGACAAAAGAAAATACTAAAAGTATTCAGTATTGACATATTGAACACTTCTTTCTAGCTGAAGCAACAGGCTTTATATTTTTAATTTGAATTAAAAAAAAAAAGGTTTAAAGAAAAAATGTTTTGGACTTTGAACAGCTTGTTGTACAGAAAATTCTTCAGAAGAAAGATTTTTGAGAGCAAATGGATAAGGATTGTTTTAAAAGAAGCATGCTTTTCTAAGCAAAGAGGCAGCCACACTCCCATGACATGCAGGAGCTCAAAGTCAGGAACAGAAAAAAAAAGTTGCTCAGCCAAGCAACGCTCACCAAATCCAACAGACGCAGAAGTAAGATCAAACTTTGTAGGCCAAGGTCAAAGTCTTGTAGTGAAGAACAATTTGTTAAGAGTAAACTCTGCACAATTAAGGCAGTTTCTTGATAAATCTCTGCTCTTTGGGGTGGGTTTTTTTTGGTCAATGAAGAGGATAAATGAAGACCAGAGCTGCAAGAGCCAGGGGAATGCTGTAGCAATGGAGGCTTTGTGAAAGTTGCGGAACTGATTTGAGAGTCTGATGCACCCAGTTTATCACCTCTCGTGCACTAAAACACAGAGGGGTGCAAGTCAGCTGCCTATATGCAGGCATTTATTAGCATTTGATATATCCTAGAAT
>VZRU01015412.1:168761-276736 GCA_013398155.1 Pedionomus torquatus
GGAGAGGAGAGGAGAGGAGAGGAGAGGAGAGGAGAAACTAACTTCCAGCTCTTCTGTGAATAGGGCCTTGCCATACTCTGAATACTATTGTGAAATCCAGTGTCAGGGAATGATTCACCTGACTTAGGATGTCTAATGCAGGATGAAATTAGTTATTCCCTAAAAGTACCTCTTTCCTTCCACTGGTTGAAAAGGGATTGCAGGCACATGTTTGTCATCAGAAAAATATTTGCATTTTATATATGCAATATAGGCACCAAATTACTAATTTCTCTTTTTTGGGGGGGAGAAGAAAAGAAAAAGACAAGACTGTCCTTTAACATGTAATATGCAGGGAAGTTACAGAAAAGAGGTGCTGAGATAAAGAAGTCTTATTTAATTTTTAAAGCTCTTGATGAAAATATGGAAAAAGAATATGGTGGGCCAGCATCCTACAACCGGTCAGATGCTCACAGAGCAAAGCCAGTGCTCTGCAAACCAGTCATGTTGTTTAGAGAACAGACATGGCAGCAGTCATCTTAGCCAGCTTAGGACATACAAAACCTTTGAAAAGCAGGTCAAATAACCCTCCATTCCTGTGCTTTCTAATCCAAATGAAAATGTTATTCCCACTATTAGCCATTTTTCTCAGGGAAAAAATAATTGTATCTGGAAGTGCGTATTTCTGTCTGCATACTGTAAGAAGACAGTAGTGTAATGAGCCTCATCAAAATTATGTGAGATGAATCCCATCCCTCAGGACTGATGATTTAAAAGCTCTATTTATGTCAGGCTCTCTGAAGAGGTATGGCATAGTCAGAGGGAAATGCATTCCCACTCCATCTGAACATTTTTGATAATATTTTCATGAAAAAAAAATATTTTTATATAAGAAGTTTTGGCAATATAGATTCTATTTCTAAAATTGGCAAGGAGGCAAGGCAATGCACTTTGCCTTAGTACATTGTAGTCTGGTGGCAAGAACAGTCGCTAGGTATGCTGAACAAAGTGTATTTAATTACTGCTCTGAATCAGAGAACTGAAATGGATATTTTCCATAAAAAATAGATTTTGATAAAAGAATACACATGACTCAAGACCCTTTGTTTTATTTAAAATATTTTAAAGAAAATTAATTCAGACTGCACGAGCTATTGCCTTCGATCAAAAATTTGTCAGAAATTGTGCAAAGACCTTTTCATGATACCCTGAATTAAAGCACTCTTGCATGTTTTTTTCAGAACATGTACCTGAGAAGCAATCCTTGTTGCTTGTTCTTGTCAGTGATGGCCTAAATTCATAATGTAATTAACTCACATGGAAGAAGAAGGTTTCAGTAAGAGAAAGTACAAAAGACCTATCCCTGTCCTTTTGGTTCTACTGATCACTGTCCTCATCCATTGTGTGGTTAATTCCATTAGAAGAGAGCATCTTGTTCATAACATACCTTGAGTTAAAAGAAATTTAATTAGAAAGTGAGAGATGTGCTAGCCTAGCAAAAAAAACCCCAACCTGTTTTTTTCAGCGGTAGCATTCCCCTTCTGGTGTAGCAAATTATATGGACAGCACATGGACGAGAGACAGAGAACATGTGCTCCTTCTGCATCTTCCATCAGCCTAACAGCACTGTCACAGCAGAAAAAATTTCAAGAGTTCCTGGGAAAAAGGTTGTGAAAAAGTGACAGAAAACTCTTTTCCTGCTGCTCAAAAATTTTCTCGGCATGCCTCATAATCCAGTCCAAAAGATGCACAAACATTATGCTGCCCATCTCTTCAAATGCAGCGATGACTAAGATGAAACATACTTGTTTCAGCAGAGTGCAGCAGACATACTTTTAAAAAACCTATGGGGCATGAGAATCAGAAGGTATTTGAGGTACTAAAACAGAAACTTGGGGAGGGGAGCTTTATTATTTTATTATTGTTACCTGCAAAGACAGACTTATGAAAAGTTATACATATATTTAGATTTCTAATAAATCATTGAAAACAGTTGCTTGTGAAACTTTATACTTAGAATTAATTCAGATTTACTTGGATATGAACCCTGACACCTGAATGTGAAACACACTTTAGAGCAGTCATCAAAGGGCACTGACTAGCAAAAGTAATGTATTGAAATGAAAGCAAGAGGGTTCCTGGGCTTCCTGGAGATATGGGCATTAGGATCTGTCTCATTTTTTCATATTCATTAACAATAAAAAGGAGAATGACTAAATGGACCTCAATGGAATTCTCATATTTCAGAAGGATTGATACAGTGGGGCCAGCTATGAGAAATATATATAACCTGTGTAATGAAGGATTGCCCTGACATCACTGGGACATGAGCTCTGCCTCTGTCTCTGACTGTGAAAGTCAGGGTGCATCAGTAATTGCTGAGAGATTTGTTCCCCCATCCCCGAGTGCAGGGGATTGACTCCTGGGACTGAGGGTAAGGAGACAGAAAAGGGCTTTTTTACCAGAAAGTTAATTTTCAGCAGAACTGCTTTTAATTCATAAAAATAATTATTATTAATAAAAAAATAAGNTATTAATAAAAAAAAATAAGATAATAGATAATTACATTATTTTCTTTTTTTCATGATCTATGTAGAATTAACATAGTTTTTTTAAGACTACAGGGTTTTATTCAAAATTTTCAGGAAGATTCTACAGATCCAGAGAGTATTCCTGGGTATGTGAGCACAAAACTTAGTTACCTCCATCTTTTAGATAGCAGTAGCTACATATAAGCATCTAAATGTATATAAAAACTACATAAATTTGTGAATTCTTACTTTAATTATCAATCTTTCACTGAATTAGTTTATGGGTTTGATAGTTGCTTGTCAGATGAGTTTTTGCTCCCTTAATCTTTCATACCATATAGAGTTTTTGTGGCAGGGTTTTGTTAGTGGGAGCTACAGGGGTGGCTTCTGTGAGAAGCTGCTAGAAGCTTCCTCTATGTCCAAGAGAGCCAATGCCATCTGGCTTCAAGATGGACCTGCCACTGGCCAAGACTGAGGCCATCAGTGCCTCCAGGACAATATAGTTAAAATGGGGAAAAAAACTCCTGCAGAACAACAGCCAGAGAGAGGAGTGATAATGTGTGAGAGAAACAACTCTGGAGACACCAAGGTCATTGGAGAAGTAGGAAGAGGAGGTGTTCCAGGCGCTGGAGCAGTTTCCCATACTGCACACAGCAAAGACCATGACAAGGCAGGCAGCTCCCCCACAACCCATGGAGGTCCATGGTGGAATAGATATTCACCTGCAGCCCATGAGGGATTCCACACCAGGACAGGTGGATATGTTTGGAGGGTGTGAGCCCACAGGAGCCCACTAGCAGGACCTGTGGCCCCATGGAGAGAGGAGCCCATGCTGGAGCAGAATTGCTAGCAGGACTTGTGACCCTGTGGGGAACTCATGCTGGAGCATTCTGTTCCTGAAAGACAGCACCCCATGGAAAGCACACTCATGTTGGAGCAGTTAATGAAGAACCGCAGGCTATGGGAAAGACTCACATTGGAGAAGTTCATTGAAGACCTCCTGTGGGAGTGACACCACGCTGGAGCAGGGGAAAAGTGTGAGGAGTCCGCCCCTTGAGGCAGAAGCAGCAGGGGGGACAATGTTTGATGAACTGACCACAGCCTTGATTCCCCACCCTCCTTGGCCACTCTGGGGGGTGGAATTAGAGAAAGTGGGAATGAAGTTGAGCTTGGGAAGAAGGGAAGGGCGGAGGGAAGGTGTTTTAAGATTTGGTTTTATTTGTCATTATCCTATTCTGATTTGATTGGTAATAAACTAATTTCCCCAAGTTGAATCTCTTTTGCTCAAGATGGTAATTAGTGAGTGATCTCTCCTTGTCCTTATCTCAATCCACGAGCCTTTCATTATATTTTTTCTCCCCTGTCCAGCTGAGGGGGGGAGTGATCAAGTGGTTTTAGTGAGCACCTAATGTTCAGCCAGGATCAACCCACCACACATAAATATATGATGTATGAATATGTTTTCACCATTTATATTCCCTTTGCATATATGTAAATTACTAGTTCTGGTAAAATCTATTGTAAAATGATGGGTTAGATTTCATTTTCTCTACCTGTAAAGTGGAATAATTAATTTTCCTATAAAAGAAGGTATGATTATTCATTAAATAATACCTACAAATCTCCTGATGATTTTTATATAGTTACTAATGGAAAAGATGTATTTGTATATACTCTCACAAATCCAAAGTAGCAGAGCAATTTGATTTAAATATCCAAGTACATCAACATTCGAGGAAAAGTCTGAGTGAACGAAAAACAGCATATGTAATTTAGAATTATTTTGATAGGGGAAATCTGTCCTTTCTATTCAGAGCAAAAGTGTTTACTGAGAAATTAAAATAGTATTGCTCTCATAAAACTGCAGACTTTCACTTTTGACATCTCCAATAAGTCCAAGTTTGAGACTGATGCCAAGAAATGTAGTGTTGCTCTTGATCAAATGGAAATGATCAAAATATCACATCCAATTCTGAATCTTCATATAAATCTCATAAAAATATCATTTCATCTCATGAAACAGAGGATGGAAATTTTATACTTTCCAGCAGCCTCAGTTCAGTAAGGTAATGTTCAAGTGCCCAATTTAAAACATGTCAAGGTATTTCAGTGCATCAATACTTCACCAAAAATAAAGCCAGGGACTCATTGTGACTTGCTATTTAGAACTGGCATCCTCAGTCGCAGATGAACTTCCAGGGTTATGGATGGTTGATGGCCAGGCACTGCCTTTGCAGAACCCCTTGGCAAAAATGAGCTACAGCCAGTTCTTCTCCACAACCAGGCCCCAGGGGGGAGCTCACTAATACAAGGAGCACCAGGGCAATGCCACTTTGCATGTCTATGCTGGGTCCTGGGAGAACCTGTGCTGGTTTATACACCAAAGGGGAATTCCTTCTGGCTTAAATCTTCTCTGCAGCGTTAGTGACTAGGTATGTAGAAACTGCCAACTGAGGTCCTATATATCAAGCTATCCATTCTGACAGCCAGGTTAGGTTAATCATTAAAACTCTGCCTCTCTCTCTCTGAGGGTCTCCAGGGCTTTGTTTAATGCAGCAGACAGATGGCACTGAGGAAATTCAGGTGGTGCATGATGAGATTTGGGATTTTTTTAATGCGGTTGCTAGAATTTTTCAAATAGATTAAGTTCAATTGTAAATCACTCCTGTTCCCAGGGTTGGAGTCTTTATTAGCCCCCCAGTGTTTGCATCAAAGGACTGATCCTTCAGCAGCAACTGCTTTTGGTGGGGGAAGGTAATGCTTTTTGTTCTTACAGCACTGTACGCCAGCTGTTAATGCCCTGTTACAAGGAGGTGGTACAGTCAAGTGTAACTAGCTAATTATCCAACAAAATCTAACGTAGTTAATTTTACCACCCATATATAAATTCTTATTTCAGTTTTTCTTCTTCTTCTTTCATCCAGGACACAACCCACATCATTACTCCTCTCCATCACGGCTGCACAAGTTTTGAAACCCACCCTGGCCTACCTTGATCTCTTTACCTAGTTTTATTTCTTTTCTTCCCTCTGATAGTCATTTCTGTTGGTCTATGAATCTGCCACTAGTCCAAATTAAAAACGAGTTTGAAAGAGATGAAAAGATAAAAAAGGTCTCTCTTCTCTTACACGTTGTACAAAGAATGGGTTCCTCCACTCTGATCCAAAAAGGATGAGAAATACAAAATGCATCCTTCAGGTAAAAACCTTTCCCACAGCTTCAGGCTCCTGCTGTAGATGAATCCCTGCTGCCACTCATCAGCTTGTCACAGCACGGCTATTTACACTGACTGAGGCAAACAGAGAACTTTGTTTTCAGAGTTAGATACAACAGTAAATTAATTCTGTGGAGAAGAAATGGTAGCAAAATTTTTGTCCTCAAAGATCAATATAAGAAAACAACCTATGATGGGGGATAAAGAATTAAGTGTGAACATGCACAAATGTTATTGAACAAATGTGCCCCAAAAATGCAAGAGAAAACGATGAACTGAAAGATTTCTGGGAGCAAAATTGATTCCCTCCCAAAGACACCATCTGTAACAAGATTTCATCCTTCCATGTGAATAAGGTCTTGCATCCAGAAGGATTTTATCAGTCAGTGATGGAACAATACTGAAATGGTTTGGAAATTCCTGATTTAAATTTAAAAATAATTTACCGCCTCTTGCATCTGTGTAAATGTTGTCTCTTTGTTTCAGAACAGAACAATTAAATCTAAACCACACTATATCAGTGTAAAATAAGTTCCGTCAGTGTATTTCATATGAGTATTGCATTGAGGTGCACTATAAAATCTACTAGTGTTCACTATGGGTAAGCACTATCAGAAATTCTATTTGACTTGAAGAGTACTATGGCAATAAAAATAATGTTTTCTGGACAGAATAGTTTCTTCAGAGAAGTTTTAGAGCCAGGAATATTAGCTTCTGCAATGTATGACTGAAATTCTAGTATGCTTCCTTGTGCTGCCCCCCCTCAACGCGTTGTACAGTTATATCCATGTTACTGGCTTGTGTAGTGTATATTTTAACTCCAGGATATTGGTTTATACAGTGATTTTAACCACAGGGCAACTTTTAGACCTGAAACCAGTTGTTTTGGATATTTGCACAGTCGGATTGTTTCTTTCATAATCTTTTATATTTTAATTCTCCTTTTTTGTACCTATTTTCTCCTGTAGTTATTTCCAACATTTTTTCCCATTTTCCATCTTTAATGGTATCCTGAAAAAAGGAAAATAAAATGTAAATATGTGCTATTTAAGGCTTTCTTACATAGTCTAAAGAGATCTGACTTCTTCAAAAAGATGTTTGTGCTTTTTATGTTTGTAATCTGTTTTAATTTTTTAAAAGAAAAACATATTTATCAATACAGTTTTTACTGATCAATTCTGTGAAATATAAAAATATTTCTTTAAGAATATAATTTTCCTGTAAAGATATGATTAAGATATAAAGATACGGAGGCCTGTATTTTTACAGCTTCGAAAGACATTCATTGTTATCTACCTTATTTATCCAAGTTTTGTGAACTTTATAAGTTTTGAGATTTTACATAAAAAATTTTCCCTATGTTTTCAAGAATCTGGTGTATAATAAATGATCTTTCCTCAGTTCTTGACTATTTTCACTGCTATTTTTTTTCTGTCTTTCTTTTCCCTTTGTCCCTGTTTCAGTCTTTTTAAAAGCCTGAGACTATTTGTTGGAGGAACTCATGTGTCTCAAGAATAAATCTAACAAAGCTTAGGGAAAACCTGATAGGAAAAAAAAAATAAAATGGAGGCAGTAATCTCCCTTCAAACACAGAGTGAACTGGAAAAGAAGTATTAGGAATTAATTTCATCAAGAGCTGTTTGGGTTGTGAATTATTTAAAAAAAACAAACAACACAAACAAACAAGAAAAAACAATTTTGAAACTGTAGGACAGTTAAATGTTGGGTGGAATTATTTCCAAGGAAGGTGTTTTACAAGAAGTTAAATAGTCCTGAGGAGCATCCAGGTACTTCTTATGCTGCCATGGGACAGAAGGAAAGATTAGGTGACCTCTTCAGCAGACTGTTCAAATAAACAAACAAGACCCACATCAGAAGCATAGGACAATTAGCGATATTTATAACCCACCAAATATTCAGAATATTTCCTTGACTAAAATTACTTATTTTTGCAGTAGACTCCTTCTTTAGGGTCAGCACAACCAAGATCTCATAGTTACCCTGACAGCAGATCAGTGGCAGAAGGCAGTCAGGTACCAGGAAAAGCTGGGCTAGCAGGCACCACAAACAATTTGCTAACAGGTTAATATTTATGTCTGATGAGATTATGAATTAATTCTTTTTGTATACAGAAGATTATGCCATTCATGTTTCTGGAATAGTGTTTTTTTACAGGATTTTGAGACATGGGCAATTTATGGTAGAAAAATATAAATAATGCATATGTGGACATACAAAGCTATTAATCTCTTTTCTAAGTTCATTAAGACATAAATTCTATAAGGTAGTCTTTCCCTCTTTAAAGGTCAGTTTATTGATAAATGTTTTCTTGCAGGGTTACCCCCTTTTAACAGACATTTAAATCATAAATAGAAACAAAAATTGCAAGTTAGTGCAACTGTTTACTTTGATGGAATTATAGTGATTTACAAAAAGCACAGTCAAATACATATATTTTTAAAAATTTATAGAAACTTTATTGGTTGGTTTGCCATACTTTCCCAGTCCTATTAGCTGCAATAACTAGGATTTTATGTTCTCATGAATGGAATAGTGTCTAGACTGACAAAACTAACAAACAGAGAAATCACTAGCAAAAAATGAAAAACAGGTCACTGAAATATTCTGTTGGTTTTTAAGTATAAAAAGAAGATGAAGGAGAAATACAGTCATTGCTTCCTTAGATCAAGAAAATATATTGAAATCTATAGTCAGTATTAAGATATGTTCATATAGAACTTAGAAGAAAGAAAATATGACATTATTTATGCAAAGTCACTGGGGCTAGTCACATAATGGCTGCAGAAATTAATATTAGTCAAAATATAGGTTTTAAAAAGATTGCTTATTATTAAATTATAGAGAGCTATTATCACAGTGTTTGAGTACCATTAGTGATCTGATCAGTCTGTAAATTAAGACATTTTTGGTATCACCCTATGACAGATAAGAAAACTTAGGTAGTTTAAGGTAAGATGCCAAAGAATTCATCACTTTTCTACTTGGACAAAAGCATTGCAGTAGGTGCTGTTCTCTGAACCTCTGAACTCAGAAAAGATGCAAAGCAATTAAATCTCTGGAAAATTCTTCTGAAAGCATGGTGTCATGTGGCTCCATGGAAATCCAGTGCCACCATTGGAGACCATGCTCACAATTACAGGGCTTGCTTGCATCTACATCCTCATAAAACAAGAGGCCAAGTGTGTTGTTTAACCCCAGCTGGCAACTAGGACCGTGCAGCTGCTCTCTCAGCCTCCTAGTTGGGATGGGGGAGAGAATTACAAGCGTAAAAGTTAGGAATAACTCTTGGATATGGATTGAGATAAAGACAGTTTTAATAGGCAGAGCAAAGGTTGGTTACACAAGCAGAGCCAAACAAGGAATTTGTGAGCTGCTTCTGATTGGCAGGCAGGTGTTCAGCCATCTCCAGGAAAGCAGGGCTCCATCACACATAAAGGTGGTTTGGAAAGACAAACACCATAATTCCAAATGTCCCCCTCCTTTCTTCTTCCTCAGCTTTATATACTGACCATGACTCTATATAGCATGGAATATCTCTTTGGTTCGCTGGGGTCAGTTGTCTTGGCTGTGTCTTCTCCCAGCTTTTTGTGCACTTTCAGCCTACTCTCTGGCAGGGATGTGTGAGAAACAGAAAAGTCCTTGATGCTCAGCTAACCAAAATGTTAGTGTGCTACCAACATTATTCTTATCCCAAATCTATAACACAGCACTATACCAGCTGCTAGCAAGGAAGTCAGCCCCATCCCAGATGAAATCGTGGCAGAGTGGCAGCAGTGTGCACTGCCTGCCCACTGTTCAGCCTCACAGCCAGGCTGGTGTCACCACAGATATGATCATGGCTAGTGGTGTACCCAGCCTGTCTATGGACACGTAAAACCCTCTGGAGAGTGACTGGGACAGGACTATATTTAAGAACTGCCTTCCTCTTTGTTAATATGTAAACTTCAACTTGGCCAGCTTATTCTCTGACACCTCAAGAGGCTCAGTAGATTTTTGTCTATTAATATAAAGAGGAGAGGCTATCTGTAAGGGGTGGCGGCTATGCAGAGCGCCTTGTCTTTTATGGTTGTCTGTGGCTATGCGTTGATAAGTCCTGTCATTTTTAGTGCCTTTCACATTACACATTTACCTTTCTTCACCTACTCAGGTTCTTCCTCACTCCATTACTCATGTTCTTTGGTCATTTGTTTTCTTACTGTTCAAAGCATGTGCATTGCTGAACTCTGTGTATGAATTAAAGAAAGGAATTTTAATGTAATTCTTGTGTGTGTGTCCTGATTTGGTGCAAAATATTAGTTTGAAACACCCTCCCTCCACTCTGTTATGCACAGAGCATGCTGTATGCAAAGGGAGATTGTTTAGTTCTGAAGTGATAACATTTGAACCCAGAACAGTAAAATATAGTTTAGCTTTCTGAAAGATTCCAATGTTGTAGAAGATTTTCCAGAGATCTTCTCTGACAAAAATCTCCAGAATTTTTTAAAATAATTAGGTGAGCTCTCCTTTATAAATAGGTTTTGTGCCAAGTAATTTGCAACATCATTTCACTGTCTGTTTATTTATCCAGCAATCCATCTATCCATCCATCCATCCATCCATCTATTTGTATGTGTATAAGGGAGCCACAGAATCTAGGAACTGTTGATAGATCATAAATCAGTGTCATCTTTCAACAACATGTGAATATAAATGTGATTACATTTGACACCATGCCCATTTTTCATTTATCAGATTTCAAAATACATTTCTTTGATTTTGGTTTTGCTTTCATGTTTTGTTCCTTAACTTCCTGTGCATCCACTATTTAAAACCAAAAAAAAAGAAAAGGAATAGAAAAAGGAAGAGAAAAAGAAAAAGAAAACCAAAAAAAAAGGGAAGAGAAAAAGAAAAAGATAAAAAATCAGAAAAATAAAACAGAAAAAATTAGGAGAGAAAAGAAAGAACTTCAAATATTGTTAAAAAGTTTTCAGGCTATGAGCTAACTAGATAACAGCTACTCTCATCTTTTAAAACAAGTCAGGTAATTTGAGAAATGTCATTAATATAGTATCTGTAGAAAAAAACAGCTGAAATGATCCACATACACTACTGTTCCACTAGTAGGGAATTGCCTGTGTGGGAACCTAGGGAGGGGAGACTGTGGGTGTGGATATTCACTTGTAACCTTGATTAAATCAGAAGTCCATTTATAGACTCAAAGTGTCACAAGAAAACTCACAGTCAAAAAATACAAAAAGATGTTGCAATCCACCTGCCCAAAATAATCTGTACATAATTATCTCTTTCTCTTTTGTGCATTATCAGTTGTAATCTTTAAATACATGCTACTTTTGAGAGTTTATGAACCTTGGCCTTATTTCAAGTACAGGTTACATCACAGATAACACACCTCTGCTGTTAAAAGCTGACTATTTTGACTACTTGGCACTCTTCTATTAATTCATTTATTGTGCATCATCTAACTTTCAAGACAAAATTAAGAGTGAATGGAGTTGACTTTTTTTTTTTTTCTTTTTACTCTCAATTCCATTGTGCATTTGTCATGTAGGCTTTTTTTTGGCTTAAATTTTATTACTTTCTGTATGAGGAATAAAAAACAAGTGATAGCAAGAAGAAAATGGCATGGTTCTGAACACCTGCAGAGACAGAGGAGTGGAAATTCAGTGGGTAAAGATGCCCTGCTGAGAATCTGAATTGTAGGAACAGCAAGAGCTTTTACCATGCCATCTATTTTGCTCCTCTGATTTGGATTCTCTCTAGCTGGTACTTCAGAGGCTTATAGAAATGTAATACCTAAATATTTCACACATATTAGTGTATTTTATCCTTCCATAAACCTAGTGAAATAAGAAGACATCTCCACCTCACATGTATGGGAAACTGAACACATGAGAAATTGTGGAATGGTTATAGCTTGAGTGGCAATTAAATTCTGAGTCCCAGGTCTCTTAGTATTGTCCTATGAATAGGAAGACAAGGTCTTCTTAAATATTAATATTAACTGAAACTGCTGAATAAAGTTTCCCTATTACACTCTAACCTCCCTGTTCACAGACTTACTTTTTAGGCTGGAAGGAGAACAGATGGTCTACTCCCCTCCAAATGCTCCTTAAACGTTGGTTTTCTATTAAAACAACAACTCTAAGCAACCCTCCAGCTTCAGATCCTAAACTTGTCAGCAAGAGTTGCAGAAAAAGGTTTCTTCTACTCCCAATTCAATTCCAATGCAAGCTGGTTAAGCATGTTCAGGATAAGTTGTTTTTTTCTTTCTTTGAAGCATCAAAGATTGGACAAACCAGTCAAACAGGCTGCACCATTGCTTTAGGATTGAGCAAAAAATGCTTTAAAAGCCTAAGGGCATTTCTTGCTCAGAAATTCATAAAGAAACTTTTTCTCATGTTTGGGAACTGGCAGGGACAGTGGAGGTCCGTGCCAGTCTGCACAGCATGAGATTCTGACCACCTGCCAGAGTGGTGGGTATATATCAGCTGACCAGTGTCCTGACATCTCTTGGCTGCTGCTGACAGCACCATTGGTCTTATTCTGACTACAAATCAGTTTTAAAGACTGGGTTTCTTCAATGTAACTGGAGAAGCTAGGATCAGTACAGAAACAGTGGGTTTAAATGTTGTGATGACTCTCTACAGGAAGCCAGACAGGGTGACCTGCTCAACTATTTATTATTAGATACAAAATGTGTTAGCCAACTGCTCTTGATCACAAATTTACCTTAGAGACACAATTTTGGGACACAGTCCCATGGTGAAGTCCAAGGATAAGGATGGAGGAAGAAAATTTAAATCTTGAGTTGGGCACATAGACACTTGTCTCAGTGATCCATGCTTTAGTAAGGATGTGCCTGATCACCTGGAACATCATGTTGCAAGAGCAGAAGACTGAAATAAAAAGACATGACCTTGGTATGGCGATGTGGGACATTTAGGATGTCTGACCTCATGCAGAGGTCATGCTGTGAACACTAACAGATATACCGTACTGAAGCCCAAACATCCTAGAGTCAACGATGAGGACTCTCACAGGTAGTCACAGAGCATGTCCTGCTTTAGTTCAGTCTTGGGGGCAGCTCCTTTGGAATCTCTCTGATACACTTATACAGATTATAGCATATTTTAGAGGAAATTCAGCATTTTCAACCTCATCTGTACAAAATACTTCAGAAGTCTTTTACCGAGAATGCAATTTCACTCAACTCCTGTACATGTGAAGTAACAGTAAAAACCTCCATTTCCTCATAAAGTAAAAATCTAAAATAGATCTCATGAGTTACATCCCCAGATTGGTTGTTTCTTCCCAATGTCTATAAAGAAAGTATAGAATGGTTTGCTCAGATGGAAGCCTCTGCCCTTTGTACATTTACATTCAATCAGACGAGGCCATCTGATATCTTTACTCTCAATGCTTCAGCATGCTTTGAACTTCATGCTTACACTGGTTACATTCATGTAAGAATAGAGTAAAATAAACACAACTATGTCACTTCATAGCAGGAAAATGCATGCACAAAATAAATTTATAAATTCCTGAAGCTCCCCTACACCAGAAGAGAATTTCAGCAATGCCCAAACCTAAAATCAAAGTATTAGACTTTCCAGTTTAGGTGCCTAATGTAGCCATTACAACTATTTATCTCAGTTAATATTTATAGAACTGACATATACATGGTCTGGCAAGTGCAGCACCAAAAGAGTTGAAGGAGGATTAACTTCTAAGACATTGAAGCCATATTGCTTAAATTAAACATTTATAGGGAGAACAAAGTGCATGTTACTCTGTGCCCTCAATACAATAGTCTATCTTATTCAGAATTGTGTGTAGATAAATGTATTCTAAGCATATATGTGAAACAACAAGAAAATATAAGCACATCTGAATGGTTTTCTGAACAAATGTATGATAAAATACATTTTGCTGAACTAGTGTTTATACACTTGTCAAATTTCAAGTTTCCAACAAAAGTTGTCTAAGAAATAACATTGTTTAAAAATAAGCAAATAAAACCCCCAAAGCAATAAAGGAAGAAATGCTTTCTCAGCTCCTTTCCTAGTATGCCAGTAGCTGAAGTGTTTTCCTGACACTTTTGGAGCTATTTTTTTTATTATTATTATTACAATTATTTGGGGTTTTTTCCTGATTGCAAAAATTGAAGCTGAAATGTGATCATTTGGGAAAAATATAAAGTATTCAAACGAATGTCCAGAATAGAAAGAAAACCTTAACCTGTCTTTCTGTGCAGTTTAATCCCAGCACTTATTTGTAAGCATTTATTTTGCTGGACCATTCATCTAATAGTTAACTGCTTCTGGCAAGGAGTTTCTAATGTCATACATACCGAGAGATGCAGGGGGTTAATAGCATGAATCCTGAATTACTATCCAAAGAAAGCTGTGATTATCCAAACAGCAATTTCAATTCCTAGCCAATCCCCAGACACAAAAGACTTATAACCAAAGATATGCAACGAGGAGACATTTCTCTGCATTTAAGCATTACATTTAGAGCAGAAGCATCTTTTATCAGTGCATGGCCTTTTTCTCCCAAGAAGACAGCACCTACTGGCAGGGATATACCTTTGCTCTGGTGTCCCTAGTGTGACTGTATTTATGTGCTAAGGAAAACCTGCAAAGCTAAAAATTACTTGCCTGGTCACTCACATAGATATTAAAATGTACACGCACTTGTATTAACAACCTACAGTTTTCTGCTCACTGCACACTGGCTCAAAGAAGCTTGCACCCATATGTCACAATTATTGGTTTATTGTTAAGCTCCAGATGATCTGTTAAATGGCAGAAAAAAAAGTGCAAGAGGACAGCTGGTGGGCTAACAGTTCTTGTTGTCCTATATCTTTTGTTCCTTATAAACCTTTTGCTTTTGTTTGTATTGGTGAATCAGGAAAACTACTCCTGATCCCTGCTTTTGTTGTGAAGAACCAGGTAGAAATTTCCTGTGACGTATAAAGTGCTTTTTTAGTCACCTTCTTCTCCATAATGTGAATATTGCTTGGGCTGTTCCTGTCACTCTATTTCTGACTAAGAATTGAGATTTCCATTTTATTTTGCTTTCTCTTTAAAATGGCCATTTTCTTTCTGTTTCTTTTATTCAAATTTATCAAAACTTTAAAAGAGGGGTAACTGTTGCTTGGCTTGAAATTCTCATTTCCACATCATTTTGGGAAAGGATTGATGGCAGAAACACAAAAGAAGCTGAAATAATTGAAGGCAGTGAGGTATTTTTATGAAAAATCCACACATTTAATCTATCTATCTAAACTGCTACTCAGCAAGACCTGAAGAACCAAGTGTGCAGACCACAACATAATCAGCATGTATCTTGAGAAACAGTGTTCTGTCTGTGTCTCACCATTCTTCCTTTAGCTCAGCAAATTCAACTTCTTTCAGGTAAATAACTTCAATAACAGCTTCAAGCACTCAGAAGGGGACGGGGAGTAGAAGCAAAGGTGAGTCCACCATAGGCCAATGCCTTCACAGAAGACTACTAGGATCCACCAAGCAGTATACACATGCAATGAAATGGTTGCAAAACCATGGAGGAATCACCCTATTAACAAAAGAGCTGCAGAATTTTCCCTTTCTGGGCTAATGCTATCTCTTGACTGGCACAAATATGAGGCCAACATGATAGACTGCACTTTTGAACACTATGAAGAATCTCAGATAATTGCAGGAATCTATTGCAGATGTCCTACAAGCCCCATATAAATACTCTGCTCCAAGCAGACCCAATTAGCTTCTATTAGAAAGAGGACACTGGTTTACATTAATTTTTGGAATGAATTAATATAAACATTCTTTTGTTCTTATCTTCACTAGAGGCAGGCATCTGGATCATTCCAACATGGAAACACATTTTGTTTGCTAAGTTTCTGTAGAATATTTTTGTCAATCTGCATGATAATATTAGCTACTAAGAGCTGAACATCAAGAATATTGATTATTGAAGTTAGTGCAAGGTGGGTAATACTTAACACATTGTACAACAAGGCTTTAAAGTAGTATGGGGACCCAGGTTCTGACCTTTTTTTAAAGAAAGATTTTGTGTTGGCCTTAGGTCAAGACAGATTTCTCATGAATATTCTAGTCTATCTGTATCATTAAATGTACTGACCATGAAGTAGACATTCAAAACCTGATGCAAATCCAACTTCATAACCTCCTGTGGTGAATAAAAAAGCCATTCAGATAAATCAAATTAAATCCAGAATCAGAATAGCCTTGTGCTATCAACTCTGCCAAGAGGCAGATTAGTTTAGGCACCGCATCAAACTACACTGCTTCTAGCCTCAAGCTGGCTCGCACAGTATCAGCCATACAAGTGAAACGCTCTGAATTTCTGTTTATGGCACCAGTATGGTTTAGTCTTATAATATCTGCCTTTTTTTTAATAACTTTTGCTTAATGTAGCTCTTTCGAAGTGCCAAGAGAGCGCATTTTGCTCACAATACGAAATAAGCTGGCAAATAAGCCTCAGGAAGTAATTTACAGCATGGCTAACAAACTCTTTCTGCCATCAGCAGTTGTAGTAATTGCAGGTACTTTCATCAGCAGTAGTGTTAAATGTGAATACCATCATCAGCAATGATGGGTAGCAAAAGCAGCAGCAGCAGTTAGGAATACCACCAGCAGCACCCGGTGCTGCTGGCTTCCTGCCACAGCAGCTTCGCATATTTGGGATCACACTAATGATGCGCATAGTAGTTTGGGAATTTTTGCCATCATCAGACCTTAACTCCAGCTTCCCAACTTCCGTGGACAGCCTTTTCAAGTGCAGTGTTTGAAAGTTCAAAGCCTGATAAAAAAAAGAGAAATAACTACATGTGCAGAGAATTTCACTCTTTAATCATAGCAGATAAACTGAGTAAGATTTATATTTTTCCTATGCTTAGCAAATGTTATGGGTTTCATACAATGCGCACCTTTCCTGCTAGGAAGGACTCTTTAATCAATGCACTCCAGTATCCATATTTTTCAGGAAAAAAATATTGTGCATTGTACTGAAACACAGAAAAACAGTGCTCCTACCCTGAACTATGGCAAGGCTAAAAAATCTAAGGCAGTTTCATACATCTGCCATAGGAGTCCACCTGTCATATTTGAGGAGAGGAAAGACTTGATAGGCCTAGTGGAGAGGGGGGCTCTACTTGACCCTATGGCTCATGAGTCTAACAGGGCTCTGCTTTGACTCTTAAAAGGAACAGCTAAACAAATTAGCCTTGAGTAACCAAATCTAAAAATCTTCTAATAACTGCCTATCTTTGTTTATTAACCTGCATCACTCCAGCTGCTTTCAGTGATACCAACAAGTGAATTAGCCTTGCTAAAGGACTGATAAGCTTCCCCCACCAGAAGTGGGGAAACAGAGAAAAGAATGAGCAGGTGAGAGCAAAAAGAGAGAATGAAACTTCTTAAATTGGCTTTCCACCAGCAAAATCCTCATGTGAAACCATAGTTTCAAAGGTGATGAGTAGCTGCACGGATTTCATCAGTTGTGCTTTTCTCAGGGAGGGATTCTGCAGGTGGAGGGGATTGGGGGGGGGGAGGGAGGCGGGGAAGGAGGAGGTTGTTCCTGGGTGGAAAGGTTTTATGTTTGTACAGGCAATGATGCTCTGAATTGTTTGTGCATGTTCATAAACAACAGGGTGCAATAAATGTCATGCATTTCTTTTTTGACTGAATACACCATGCACTGCAGATTTGTTCTTAATTTTATACTGGAATTGGGACTACAAGGCCAGACCTTCTGCTCCCTAAAGCAGAACAGTAGGACAAAGATGAAAGCTGAATTCAGGCTGCTGTGTCCAAACATCAGTCTCCTTTTTTTCCCCGGTAGAAAAAGTTTCCCTGCTTGGCCAAAAGAGAAAAATAACTGGGTGTGGAAAATAGGGGTGTATGTAAAAAGCTGCCAAACATATGGGGGATACATTAGGATTCAATTAATAGCACTGGTTCTGATAAAGAGGCCAGTCAACTTTCCATTCCTCCTCTTCTCTCCTTCAATTGGTTCAACCCTTCAGGTTCAGCAGAATGCTGTCTCGTACAACTTTCTCATTTGTTTTTGTTTTGTTTTTTTTTTCTTTTTTTTTTTTTCTGTTACTAACTGATCAGATACAGAATTTGCTAGCTTCTGTCTTTGTTTTGCTCTCTCTCTCTCTTCCAATCCCTTTTTCCCAGCAGAGTCCCCAATGGAGTCATCCTGCCCTGGAGAACTGAACCCTGGACCTGCTGGATGCAATTGGTCTCAGATTGACCTATCTGTCCTCCATTCCTACACAAATCACCCCTGGAAGATGTTGTACAATCTGTTCTGATGGGAAAGTCTATTGTTTCCATTTATAAGCTCTTATGGCATTTTATTATCTCTTTTTAAACTAAATTTTTACTAAAATGTAACTCAAATTTGCAGTGCAGCATTTATCCCATTTTTTTTGCCCATTAGCTGACATGGTTAGCTGACATGATGATCGATCTTTTATACATTAGAAAATTGTAAACATGTCCTGCCATAGTCTTTTCTTTTAAAATTAAACAAGCCCAGTTAATTCAACCTTTCTTTATAGGTCACATTTTTAAATGTCTTACCGTGTTTGCTTTTCTTTAGGCTTTTTTCAGTTCCCTTACATCACTTTTTAAATGTGGTCCTTTAGCACTCTGGCATACTCCAGCAGAGGACAATCAGTGCTGAGCAGACAAATAGTTGTCTCCTGTGTCTTGCATTAAATGTTCTTGTTAATTTGCTCTGAGTGACATTTGCTCTTGTTGATTTTGGAAGAATATCACATTGTCAAGTCAAAAAGTTCAGCTTCTGATCCATCATGATCTCTTCCACATGTAAACCCCTCCGCTTTCAGCTTTACCATTGCAGCATATTTCTGCATGCCACTGAATGCCTCTCGCTGCATGAATTCTCAGCCTTTGCACTATTTCACTGCTGCAGAAAATGGCAATCTGATATGGATACTAGTAACATTTCAACTCTTATCTTTAGTTCAATCAAATTCAAACAATGAAATAAAAAAAAAAAAAAAGCCCAAGCCTGGTCTCCTAATAAGCCAAAAATCCCCAATGTTTTTTTTCCCAAATTCTTCTAGCAGAAAAAGAAAAGAAATAATTTATGGATCCAATCCAACATGTTATAGATCTGTCTGATATTGAGCTTGATCCAACTGATGTTGCCATTATAGAAGAACATCATTATAATGAAAAATAATACTTTAAATTAATGTTTCTCTTATGAGCCTTTTCCTGTAGTAGTTAATCATAAAAGAGATATTCAAGCTCATCTTCATGGTAGGGACTGACAGATTGCAAGGTGAAGCTTGAGTCGGGTCTCCCAAATAATTTAGATTTTCACCCTTTCTATTCCAGCACTAATATGCAAAAAAAAAGTGCACAGTATCATATGGCAGAGCAAGCTACATTTGAACATCTCTAGATATCTCACAACTCGTTGAAAAAATTCTGGCAACTCATTTAACTCTGGACTTCACTTTTGTGTTAAAATCAGTATTTTCTCCAAGCATTTGCCTGTTTCAATGACTCTTGACCTCTGTTTTTGACAGGCAGGTATGAAAGCTTTACAGCTGGCTTTTCAGGTCCTTGGCCATGCAGCAGAAGTCTTGTCTCTGGGCTGGTAATCCAAGACAGTCAGAACTCACAGATCTACTGCGAAAACTGCCTGAGGTAAGTAAACCCAGTGCTTCCTATTGTCCAGGGCAGCCAGATCTCCAGGTAGCATAACAGACCTGGGGGACACCTGGTGGCCTCCATCCTGACACTCTAAAAAGTGAGTAACTTTGACACCATGAACACAGAAAACCTTTCAAATTAAGAAAATTTTCTCAATATTATTCAAAGGTAGACAACACTGCAACTCTTAGAAAATACAATTTAATCCCAAAAGTGTGATTGGGAAGAACACAATTTTTTTTGGAAACATCAGTAGTCTGAAAACATCAAGTCAGTCTTGGCCTCATGAACACCCTGGGGACAGGTCTCAATCAGAACTACAAATATTCTTTTTCCCTCTTCAAAGTCGCAAATATTACAGCAAATCAGATTTCCCGTATGGCTCAAATGTTTAGAAAAGTGAGAGGAATACAGAGACCAACCAAAAATACACAGGTACAAAACCCACACCTCTGTGTTTTGGTCACTAGAGAATCACATCTGCAGGAAACTGGAGATGCTGCAGGGAAAGGAGTGAAAATGTTCTCTCAAGCAAAGCAAATCCTTCATGCATGGTTCCTCTTCCTCAACTTTTTCTGTCCAAAGCTGCTCTTGCTGGGATCCATGCAGGATTTTCTATTCTCTCAATTCCTTTGGGTTTATTGCTAGCACTGAAGCTGCTGCTAAAGAGAAAACAAGATTAATTACTGCAGCAAAGACAGACTGAGTGATGAAAGTTTATTATATGATTAAAAGAGCTAAGCATTTCTTGCTCCTTGGCCAAGAAATAAAGAGGGGACCTTTATTGAAGAGGAATTATACAGATGAGAGTCTGACTACAGGTAATGAGACTTTTTTCTTGCTGTTATTATGTTGCTAAAAATAGAGAAATGTGGGACAAATATTACAAAGAAAACTCACAATGGAAGAAAAGGAGGAAAGAGCCATCCCTTGGGATACTGCAAATAAGAACGAGATACTGCAAAAAATCAATCCTGCAGCAGCAAAACTTTTGACTAGAGGACATACCACTGTGTGTATTGTAAGCAGCTCTAAGCATCTGTGCTGCGTTTATTATAACAATGTCTTTATTATTGGACTGGGGCCTCTCGGGGCTACTGTTTATGGCTATGACTCTATGGCACTGAAATAACACTGAGAAGTCAACTCTACTATAGTATGTTTCTAATACTCTTTTTTCACAGACCCAGAAATTTCTATGCTGCAAACTCCTGGTATTCTTGCTTAGACTGGGTGACATATCACCTCTGAAGATTTCCATCTGAATTTGAGGTGCTGGGTAGTGCAGAGGAAAACGGGGTTATTTTGACCCACTATGATTTCCATGTAATCCATAATTACTCATTTGCTAAAGATTCAGTTTCCCATTTGGAAACCTGGCCTAATAAACTAATTTCTGCAGATGCCAGACTTCTGGCCAACCATCTGATACTTGTATCTCGCCATACGGTTACCCATATGTAACCATGTTAATGGCAATAAAAATAAAGATGAAAACAAAAAAAAAAAGTAGAACAGACAGTTGAGCTGTTTGACACTAAGGTAATTCGGTTTCCTCTTCAAAGGCAAATGAAACATAGCGCCAATACACTTCCCATGGAAATCACAGGAAAGGTATAAACAACTGTTCAGCTAAATAATTGAACCTGTCACAGTCTCTAATGAGTCCTTTCTATGAGAAAGCCATGTAGAATATTAGGTCCACTTAGGCAGTTTCAAGAACAAAGGAAAACAGAGGAACAAGCTATCCTAATATATCACCCCTGAAGTCTTCCAGAATCTGCTGCAAAGTTTTCAAAAGCAGCTGAAAAAGGTCACAGCAACTGCCATTCACAGAGACTTCCAGTGCTCTCAGCCCCACTACAATGCAAAATGCACATTTCTCCTCACTCTTCCACCTATTCCTCCAGAGAAGATCTGCTGGGAAGACAGCAGTGACCTAGGAAAGCAGCAGGACTGTCCATCTGCAGCCATTGACCATTCAGGGAAAAATTTGCTAGAGAGGGAATGTATTGATAGATGAGAGGATCTTCTGCCTCACTCTTCAAGTGATAGTAACCCAGAGAACTTACAGTCATGTGCTACAAAAAGCTTGGATTTGGTGTTCGAGCCCCAGGGATGCCGGCAGAGTGAGTGCCCCATCAGCTCAGCAGCTGTAGCCATGAGGGGAGAATGAGAATGAACCCTGCTCCTCCTGTACCCAGCAGGTAATGTCTGGTACAGCAAGGAGGTACAGGATGGCAGGAACAGCAGTTTTACTGAGGTTTTGCTTCAGAGTAAAACTGTTTGGGTGAAATCCCACATTGTGTGTCCCATTAGAGCACAAGGGTTTCAATTGCAACTCTATATCTAAAAAATCTCGGCATATAGGGTTAGATCTTACCACCCTGCTTGGTCACTGTGAGCAATGTCAGTATGAATCTCTTTTACTCTTTGAGCTTCTCATATTTTATACAGGTCTGTGACATATGAACAAAAGCCACTTTTCCAAAATGCTGTCCTCCAATACCTTGACTTCTGTAAGGGTTCATTGGATTTTCCAGGGTTTGCTACCCGTGTCAAGATGATTAGGGAAAAAAATAAAATAATAAATAAAAAAATACACACATATACACATATGTGTGTATATACAAATATACACACATATATATATTAATCATTCTGGAAGTAGATAAGCATTAATGCTGTACATTTAAACTGTCTTTGCTAAATAAATTACCTCCCAAAATTGCCAGAAATAAATAGTACTACCACTAGTAAATAACAGTATGGAGGAATTATTTCTGTATGAGCTACATGGTTGCATTTTCTTATTGACTAGACTAATCTATGAGCTACATGTCAACTGTTTACGATTAGGGCTGCTTCTGTATTTAAGTGGTGTACACCATAAAATTCATGGGATTTAAAATGCTATCTGTGTTCTGTCTCATGGAAGAAGTGATAGACACCCTTAATTTGTAAGCATTAGCAAAATGAGATGCAGTTGCAGAAAATGTAATTGGATCATCTCTGTATTTTATGTCAGCATGTCTAAGTGCTGTTAAAGGATGCACAATGCATACAATGCAATCTGACAGCAAACAGAGTAGCTGTTGTACGCATGACAAATAATAGCAGACTTCACTTTTCATTGTCATTTTTTCATAAGCAATATCCAATAAACAAGAAAGCTATAATGGTGTCTAGAAACTTAATGGTTTTAAAACCCTTCTTACATTATATCCATAATCACAGTTCCATTTGGAAAACATGGAAGACTGTCTGTTCCCAACCAGAGAAACTCTATTTTAATCACAACCTCATCTTCACTTATTATTACCCTGAAACTTGGAAACATACATCATAAATGATGTGAAAAACTCAGTTAGAGTACATTATATTTTTAAACTCAATATTAGTCTCTCAATAACACAAGTTAATCATTACTTGAGTTGCAATTGCATTTTTAAGGAGCTCATTAGCGTCATCACTAGACACAGTTGTATAATTTGAAAATTGTTTCAGTTTTACTTCTGGTGACAGGATGAGGTGTCCTTCCTTTATTCACATGGTCTCTTTGCTTCAAAATAATTGACTTAAGGCAAATCAAACCTGGGAGTATCTTCCAAGGATCATGCTTCCAGATTAGCTGTAAAGAACAGACTGGAAAATGATTTGTCTTATGTCACAATCTGTGCAGGTCAGAAAAGCTTGAAGTGCCAAGAATGAGGCTGCTTTACAAAAAAGGTGAAGAGCTGTTATTGACTGTGGAGTGTAACAGCCAGCTTCCCAGAGCACTCTCTCCTTTCTTAGGACCTGCAACATCACGAAAAAATAAAGTTGTTTAAATTACTTTGCTGTTTTTCATTACATAGCAGGATACACACAAGTATCTGAGTGGAAGGCACTGAAAGAGCTGAATGATGACACCGACAATGTTTACATTAAGAAGTAAGGAAACCTATTCTTTTACTAGAAATCTTCTGGCAGGCCCCTTCATGTTTGCCACTTGCAGTAGGTTAATTTGATTTTTGTATTTACTTTGTGTTTAATGGATACCTTTAAAATAAATCCATACAATTTTGTGGAATTTTTTTTTCCCCATTTCCCACCAAACAGATGCAAAACCCACATGAACTGGGTGTGGCTGGGCTTTTTTACATTCTCTTTTCATTGCAGTACAGTATCTCATTTCTCCCTTTAAAACACAATGCAAACTAAAGTCATTCCTCTGCAGAGAATGAGGGCTGGAATACAGAAAAAGCAGAGGGGACCCAGGGATGACTAAGTTGAAGAAAACACAGGGAACAAGAGAGCAACTGAAGCTTGGTTTGTAATTTAGCACCTACTTTTTTTGACCAGAGATGATTTCTCTCAAAGTGCCCAGCACAACTGGCTTCCTAAGTTTTCCAGCTGATTCATGAATTCAAGTGTGTGATAAGACCTATACAAAATATTTCTGCCAATGACCAATCAGTGGATTCACCAAAGATGTACAGATGCTGCTCACTGTAATGCACACACGACCAAATGTTCTCCCATTTCAATGTAGTGAGTTACAGTCTCACAGCAGAGGAGAGCTGTGCAGAACGCTGACTGTGCATCAGTGACTAAAATACAAAAAAAAAAAAAAAAAANAACACAAAAAAAAAACAAAAAAAAAAAACCCACGTGCTTAATTTATTGTATTTAATTTATGAGTCTGACAAATTATAAGAGCACCCAAAGCGGTTTGTGAGCATACCTCTCTTTTGAGAAGGTACATGCAAACTACACTAATTAAATCTATTGTTATATCACAATTTTACAAGGTCTTGAATGGCAAACAGAAAAACAAGCAGGTAGGAAAAAATATACGAAGCATTCTATCTGCACAATTTTCAAGTGCACAATGCTTTTTAGCAGCAAATTTAATTTCTGGTTGCCCTTGAGGATTCAAAAAGTTCTGAGCTTTGCAGAACCGAGGCAATGGTTATAAACTTTGTGGTGGAAGGCAGCTCCTGGAGCAACAGGCAGCTGTTTTTTATTTCAGATGCCACCAGAAAACAGACCTTTTTCATTCTGCTGATAAGTAACTAAACATTTATATATAAAGCACTTACAGCAGGAATTTCAGTCACCCAACTTAGTATTTACAGCTAGAGTATACAACCCCTACTGCAGCCTACTTAAAGCTGCTTGTAAGAGAATTCACTACTTTCTGTGCATTAACCTCCTTTAGCCTGTTATGACTCTCTCCTAGCTGCTGTGTCTGATGGCTCTCGGCTTTGTATCTTTCATCTTAGAATCAAGTTATTTTCCACTGCTTGCAATATGCACTTATTGCAAGGAATAGCTGTGCTCAAAAAAAAAAAAAAAAAAAAAGGTAGAAACTCAGCATGGATTTAAATATTCTTTCTTTATTACAGAAAAGTAAGAAATGCGGGCCCGAGTTACCATCTATTTTATTTTTGTTATGGCAGAGAAGGATGCTGCACAGGTCCCCAATGTAGATAGTAATCTTGGGTTATAATGAAGTCAAGAATGTTCCTGTGGAATAAACATACTCAGAATCAGATAAGAGCGGGAACTGGAATTCTCCTTCCATAGGAAAGTCTGAAACTTGAAAGTGAGTTTCTTTCTAAAACAGAATTTTAAAAAATGTTGACATTTCTCATGGTATGAGGCTTTGAAATCTTTAATGGAAAAAAAATGGGAGCAGTATTTCTTTTCTTCCTTTCAAAAGCTGGTCAACTACTTTGGACTTCCCGGAGTCTAGGAACCGACCAAATAGGGATTTTTTAGAGAAAAAAGGCAGACAATCTCCTGGGAAGACAGGAAAGCTTTAGCCACGGAACAGCCCTCCAACAGGCTTCCTCTACAAGTGCTGAATGTACCAGGACTTTATATCTCATGTTGCTTGGGGTAGAAGAGGAGGTTCACGGTGCACTGGTCTGTTTTGTCACAGTTAAGGCACATCTGATTTAACTTTCTTACGACGTCTTCAAAAGCTCTGAAATTATGTAAATTCTCCTTGAAACAGGAATTACATTACAAGAGGAGACTAGGAAGGAGCCAGCTCTCAGTAAATGAGGTGTTCTGTTTAATCAGCAAGTTGGTTTTAGACTGATTTGTAAAATATTTCCATTGGCTATTCCTTTTTTAATTGCAGCACCATTTCCAAAATTTAGGTTTAACAGTAAGATTTTAAGGTTTCTTTTGAAATGACCAGCTGCCAAAGCATGCAGAAAAGCCTTCCAAAAGTTGAGTTACTTCAACAAAAATTCCATAATTGTTTTAGTCAATGTGGAAAATTAATGACAAAAATATAAATAATTTTATGAAATTAGTTCAGGAACTCATGAAAATAATAATGGCTTTCTTAATAAGTAAATTAAATTAATATGAAATTACATTCATATTTAAATGTATATACAAAATCATTCTTTTAATGTATCATCAACAAAGAATAAATAAACTTGGATATCACGTGGTACATGCACTAGTAAGTCTTTTCTGAGCATTTTGCAAGCCTTGCAGAAGAGCAGAATTTTAAGTTAAAAATTCCGTAACGAAGACATTCTGCTAGACAAACACCTGGACAGAAGACTACCACAGAAAGAGACAAAACACCAGAATAACTCTGCAAAAAGTTCAGATCGATTGACTCATTCATGAACATGAGAGTGCTCACTTCTTCCTCCTAAATACTGGCAGAAAAGTCCAAATAGGACAAAATGGGATTGTATTTACCTGTGCATCAAAGGGTCAGTCAGGGAGTGGCAAAAAGGAGAAAACACCGGGGACAAGGAAAATATAGTGCCAAGAAACATGTAATACCCCAACCAGCAATCATGGTCAGATGTATCCAGATGTTAATGCAGTTTGAAACTAAAGACTACATTTATTTTTGCATTGACCCTTCTCCTGATGGAAGAATCTCTTCCAAAGCCTTCTCAGGTGCAGGAACAGCCAGAGAAAGTGAAGTTCAGCTGCCTGGAGGTGGAAGAGCTGGAAGCCATGAGAACAGTCTTTCCCATCAGTGCCTCTGTTCCCCTGGGAGTTCCAGGACCAAATCCCTTAATGTCCCCTTTTGGATGAATCCCACGTCTTTTCTAACAGTGATCTGAGGAAAACTGGCCAGTTACAACTACTAGCACATCTGATCCAGTAATGTTTTTTGCAGGAAATGGTACAAATTTTTTCTTTCCCTTGCTACGCCTCTATTTGCATACAAAAATGTTCATGTTAGTGTTAGCATTTCTTTCCTGACCAACAATAGAAAAGGAAAAAAAACCAAAAAATAAGAGAGAGAGGCAAGGTGAAGTCACTTATCATTTCTTTGTAATTTTTTATTAGAAATTAGCTTCTCAAGGTAATCAGATCATTTATCCACAGAGCTGAGACAAAGAAATAACAAAGAAATATAAAAATATGCCTGTGACAGTTTTGAAAAAGAATGAAAAGATTTGAAGGTGCTCTGGAGAAGGAAAGATAGATTTAGAAGATAGATTTAGTTATTTTTACAGTTCAGAGCTGTTAATGTTTCATAATGCTGAGAAATAAGGCAGAATTCATGTTTCTACTGGTTTGAAAATGCTGAGAAGGGAAGCTTTCAAATGTTTTATTAATGATACCTTCTTAAGCTCTTTCTTACAGCAAATTTATGGACCTTAACAGTCCACTGTACCTTTAGAGCTTTAGAGGTTTTTCTTCCTGGATCACCCAGATTGACATGAGCATCCCAAGGTTCAACACGACCAAGCCTACACCGCTGCAGAGTTTTTACAGTCAAATAAAGAGTCTGGGTCTCAGTGACAGGAGCTGGAAAGGATCCCAAAAACAAACTGGAGGAACTGCATGAACCATGAAACTGCCTAAATGTATACATTAGATTATGTGAAACGCTAACATCTCTTTTGGCCAGTAACTTGACAGCTTTAAGTCTGATACTTAAGCTTGATGCTTTTATTGTTTGGATATGAGAAATATTCATTGAAATGGATGACTGCAGGGTTGATGGGGTTTTTTTTGTTTTTCTTCTGGAAACAGACTTCCACTGCAAGTCATTTGGCTGATTCTCAAGGACAAGGTAAAAATGAGGGATCACAACCAACTGCTAGCTCCTGATTTCATTGCAAGTGAAAGGGATTCAGTCTTCCTGGAATTAGGTATGGGATAACCAAAAACAAATATATTCAGACTTCCAGATGTTCAAAATAACAATCTGGATTCAAATGTAATATTTCTGATTAACTGTGAAACTTGAAATAGTTGGAAAATTCAATGGCATGGTATACACATGCCTTCTACAGCCACAGCACTGCTTCCACATTATTTCAAATAAGGCTTAGCAGAATAGGGCTAAGGTGGAGTTGTACAGATATGCTGATGCAGAAGTTCCTAAATAAAATATAAACAAAATGGACAAAGTTCAGTGGTCCAGGATGGACACCAAATTGTAGGTTTGTTTCAGTCCCTGGATATCTTATTCAAACAATCAGATGGGGTTTTTGTGTAAAGAAACTGTGATGCTATGTGATGACATCAGGGAAAAAAGATCTTGAGGTTCCTCTTTTACTTCATAAGTAAATATAAAATTACACAGATTTCTAATTTTTAAGGAAATTAAGCCATTGGCTCCACTGGTTTCACACAGACCTCACTGGTTATAAAATCAATGGCTTTGATATCATTGAGACTGGCTGGGTATGCAGGAAACACCTATTTCCTCTGCCTTTTCTGAAAGGGGCCAGATGACAGCTAGAAGGAAGAGTTGCACTTGGCAATTGAGACATAGGTTTTGTTAGCCATTCTGACTGGAAAACTTAGTTTAAAAAATCATTTTGAAGTTCTTACATGTTATCTTCTTTAGATATCCTATGTAAGATAAATTTTATTTAAGCAATGAAACATAATTAGGGTAAAAGAGATGCAGAGTATGCATTTACATTAAAAGCAGCAACTTCCTTATCACACCATCTGCTTGCTGTTATTTTTCTAAAGCAATTGAAAATGTCCAGAAAACTAAAGTCATTAGAATTTTATGCTACTATCTGAGCACATAGATAGTTTAAAAATCAATAAAATGTTAATTACAGTCCAGTTTTTGGACATGCTGAGCAGGCAAAGTTCCCACTAACTCAGTAGGCACTGCAGTTTCTCAACACTTCTGAAAACACACTAAAAATTGGTTAGGTAACTAAATACATCCTAAAAATGCCAAATAGGTCAGCATATTTCAAAATTTTGCCCCAATTACTTTACATGTAGTATGCAACGGATTGTTAGCTAGAAACCATATGTCTGGATAAAATTTGTATGCTATAAATTCAGATTAATCACACTGAAAGATGGTGGGATAGATCAACAAAAATTCCTAAAGAATAAAAAAAAAAAGCAATAGAAAAGCAAATGATGCACTGTGGAAAAATAGAAGCTGATGTGTTCCAACAGTCCTACCTAGAGTAAGTTCTCCACATCTCTACACATGGACTGTCTGGGCGAAAAATAGTCATTTCGTTTGTCAAAAGTATTACCACAGTGTCTGTGTGATCTATGCATCTATCTGGAACTGCAATGACAATAAAACTGATAGCTGTGTGGTTTATAATGTAAGAATCTGGAACTAGTACAAGATAGAGCTGTATACCCAGCTGTTAACTCTGTTAGATACTGGTTCTGTCTCGAATCCTGTTGGGGTTTTCCTAAGATATAACCTTACCAGTAAAGTATGCTATAATGTGATTTGGCCTTTCTCCAGCCTGAAACAAAGAAGCCATAGTTTTGCTTAGGTCTATAGGTTAATCTGACTTCACTTTGCTCCACAAAATTAATTCTGAAAACATAAGAAATGAATTTTCCTGATCAGTTGTGCAAATATGATTAATAAAAGACATATTTTTTCTGTTTAAACATCACAGTGGCTTAAATATCTCTCCTAGTAGCCTGGAGACAAACTTTTGGCACCAGTGCACAATGTGCATCTGAGTGGTTCTGAACCATTGCAGAGATCAAACTGTACTTGCATAATCCAAGTTCCCATGGAAAGCTGTTTGACATTATCTGTCAGCCTCTTGCTCTTTATGATCAGTGTAGGATGGATGTGTCAGGAAAGGAATCAGCATCATAGCCCTGAACTCTGCAAGAAAGGGAGCTCAAGGAAAAAAAAAAAAAAAAAAAAAANAGAATCTATTCAGTGGTAAAAGGAGTGCTACAGAAAACAGGAATTGAATTTCATTGAATACCTGGGTCTTGTTAGAGCTGCCTGTAGTATGGTTTTTCCTTCGATGTAATGTCTATGCACACACAAAAAATATGTTACACAGCAGGAGGTCATTGCCAGAAGTTAAATGATGTGATTCCAGCTAATAAAATGTCTCATTCTGTAGTATACACTTTAAATACTTAGACATATATTGTACATTACACTCTATGCCATACAGTTCATATAAATGTGTTTTGTTCAGGTCAAATTTTAAAGGCCCAGCTAACCTCTGCACCCATTCAATGCATCTGTAAAATGGCATCTGGAAAGCCGAGTGAAGCCACATAAGGACAAAATTTTCCAAAATGGGTTGCATATGGTATGGGGTTGTATACACTGATGTCAAAGATGATGTACAAATACACCTCAAGGGTTAGAAAAAACAAGGTAAAGGGGGAACACTTCCAACAAAGTCAGGCTTTGTTAGTATTCAGTGCTAAATGAGAGAGATTTTGGGAAGAGAGCTTGATCAAGGGAACATAAAAGTCATTAGAAATGTGGCTTCTCATGGGTTGGATGCTTAATAATTTCTGAGAGGGTGGAAGGGATTCAAACCACAGTTTGCACACATTTCTGCATATGATGTTTTCTGCAGCAGAGGACTAAAGAAGAAGAAGAATGCATCTTTGCCTCAAAGAAGATGAATGAGATGGGGAAGTTGTGTGTAGGAGAAAGGGTAAGAAATGTCCTAAAGAGGGGCATTTTTTCAAGGTAGCTGCAGAGCTTACATATGCTTTATGTAAGGCATGATTATTACTTTTCCTTTAGTGTAAAGCCTCATTGTTGGCAGTTTTTCATCCCAGATGATCTAATCTTTTTCCAGTCCAGGTTTTTCTTCCCTTAGCTCATTTATCATATACTGTAAATATGACAATAATGATACAGTTGAAACACTGAGAGCCCACAGAGGGCCCACATCATTCCTTACAATGGGTACATCACACTCCTCCACAGAAAATTGTTCAAGATCTTGTTAACTTGTGTTCAGTTGGTCGTCTGTGTCTGACATTTTGCTCTGTGTGTCCTGTTACCTGGAAGAAGAAACTATTGCACTTTACAAAGTATATGAATTGCTTTGTTGTCCCCCAGGCAACATGTGTCCACATCTGTAAGGCCCCAGACTGCAAAGGCCTGTATGAGATTGAATTAGGATGCTGCCCACAGAGCCAGGTTTGGGCAGGAGAGATTTGGAAGATAGTCTGTGCTCTTCATGCTGCAAATATGGGTCAGTAAAAATATTTAGTAGAAATTAGGTCTGCATATTCAACAGGAGTGGGTAAGATCCAGGGTTTGAATTCTTGTTCTGACAACCCATTTTGGTTTGGGCAAATTCTTGCCTGTTTTCCAGTGAGAAGCCCTCTGGGGTTGTTTGTCAGATGGAACTAATGCTGAATTCCTCAAAAGAGTTCCTTCCTCCAGTCCACATACCCTTCATCCCTATCAGGTGCAGGCAGAAACACATGATTTTCATCCAGTTACCAAATCTGCAACAGCAAAGAAGAGCACTTACCTCTCGGAAATATACTGTTGCCTTAGGAAGGCAGAAGTAGGTAACAGTTCTCTGCTCAATCTCAGAGAAATAACTGAAGGAACATCTAGGCATTTCCATCAGATAACACAAGTTTCTGCAATCGGTCACATCAAATGCTGCATGCAGGTCCAGTTATTTAAATGGGAATAAAAGGACCTTGTGAAGGATCACCCCCAAAATGAAAGATCAGATGATCTCAGAGCCATTGTTTTCACATGTAGCTGGAACAAAATGGTCGTTTCGAATCCTGACATGGGTTCAGTTGTCTATGCTATAACACTGCAGCATGAACTGCTTTGTATTGTGCACCCACATCTACCCCTTTGAAGTCCTAGGATATGATTTCTTTTTTATTTTTTCTCTTTTCTTTTTCTTTTCCTGCCAACTACATGTTAAACTCTTAAAGCGGTTTAAATTCTTACACCATTTACAGTTTAGTGCCACACAATAGTTCAAGTTACTTAAGGATTCAAAGCAGCTTTCAGTTTTAAAGTAGCTTAGAATCACTTCTTAAAAAGGTTCAAATCCTTGAACAGCTGCTTGTCTTCCATGCAGGGTTGCAAGGGAGCCCCAAACATCACCCAGTTTTACATGGATTTAGGGTCCTGGACCTGTCAGTCTCACAGCCCTGGTCACAGTCATAATTTTAAATGTCTTCCAGATCAGAGAAGTCAGTGGCAGCAGTAGAAGTTTTCTGAAATTTTCACATTGCTAATCAGAATCTTTCCAAAATTGTCACATTGCTAATCATCTCCACTTGGATAGTGAGTTTGACATTGAGAATATCTTTTTCTTTCTTATCATTTACTAAAGCTTGAATACAGTTTTTTTTTTTTTTGACACTTTGGCTGGTTAAAACATTTTGATCAAGAACTTCTTTTTTTCTCTCAGTAGAGAAGCAGATTTTTGATAGGCAAGAATTAAGGATCAAAAACTTGACAAAAAACTCTTCAGTTTCTGATTATGAGGAATTCAAATGTTAGGGGGCAGATCTGAGTGTGTGCATGAGTGGGTGGTTAGTGAAACATTCATGGAAAAAAAAGTAGTGATTGCCAAACATGCTTGCTAACACTTTTGGTTGGTGAATGAAATATCACAAAAATATTTCCTGATCCTCCTCCTCTCAGTAACATAGACAATTCCCCTTCCCACTGAATTTTTAAGGGGCTTTTGTGCCAATTTTGATAATATTTAGAAAAGTACTTTTGCATTCTCACTGTTTGGGTAACTATACTAAAATTGCACTGAGATGACAGCTGTACAATTTCCATGAAGTCTATTTTTTAAAGACAAGGAGTACTTAACTGATTTCAGCCCATTCACTTGTGACTGCTTGACTTTGATATGTATGAATGGTTGAGATCCATCTGAAGGTTTGCCAAGCTGATTATTTATAACCTTTCTTTCATGAACAGATTGTCTGGTATCAAACAAGTTTCAAGTTCATTTTGTAACCTGTCCTTTAGGTGAAAAAGTCATGGCATCTCTTTTGTTTGTCTGCCCTCCTGTTATCGTAAAAAAAATAAATAATATTTGAGATCTCAGCTGTTTTGTCAAATGCAGAAACCAGATGAGAGATTCACAATTTACTAAGAGTCTGCAAATGAGGAAGTGCATGCAAGTAGGTTGACACACACAGAGTGTGAGCATACAAGCATAGGGAACAAATTTAAATGTAAAAAGAGGAAGATCATATAGACAGAAGTGAGTTTACACCCCAGCATATCATTACTAAGACTTCCCTTTGACTACCATTGCCCAGTTCTTGGTCTAGATTCAACCATTCTACCTATAAGCAAAGTTTGAATCACAGGAGACTTAAAAAACTTGTGAAATATATAAAGATAAACACATGCAAAAAAATGTCCAACCCTCCTTTGACACTGAGGTGCCTGGGGTGTTTGTTTGCCTAGCTTCGATGCCTCATTTAAATGTCTGAAGTTAGGTGGAATAAGTTCATGCTATTGTCTACGTGCTAAGAATATGGACATTTTGGTAGAATTTCATTGAACAGCTGGATGTAAGGCTTATGGGACCCACATGCTCAGCTAAACAAAGAGAGGCTGAGATATTGATTGCATCATAATATGTGGCAGAAAACACATCTGACATTTTCAAGGACCGTTCAGTCTTTCTCACAGTGGTGTAATGATGGCTGGATCTTGAGTAAGATGCATTTGGATCAAGCTGGATGATCAAGGTAGTCTGTCTGCCTCAATATCCAAGTAGGAGTTGGGTACTTCTAGTCATCCTTTTTTCCTTGGCCTTGAAGAGAACAGGTTTACTAATATTGCACCAGGCATTCACAGTATGTGCAAATGTCGTCTTTCAAGCCGCAGAGACACCTTAAACTGTTTGAAATTATTATTCTGTGAACATACCCTTGCCTGGCTTGCATTCAAGGAACTGTGTTTTTTCTGCCTTCCTCTAAGAAATCTTCACAGTTGAGGGGACTCAACTCATTTTATACCCATCCAGATAAATAAAAAAAATAATCCATACAACGAGTATTGTTTTTTAGATGCCCAGCTGGTGTGTGTCTCCTTGTTCTTGTGCCAAGATGATTACAAAGGCTATGCTGATTTCTCGATTTTGCATCAGGAAGGAATCTTTTTCTAAATCCAGGGTTTTCAAAGACAGTGCAAGTTGCTTTCCCCTACACATGTAGCGTGATTTGTCTCTTGGGACTCCCTGTATCTGTTTTACATATTCATTTTCATGCATAATTAATAGTTCAGAAATAAGTAGCATTATGGATTATGCTCTCTCCTGTCTGAAATATACAGGTTATTTTCCCTGACACAAAAATGCTTTGGCTTATGTAAAATCTATGGCTGTAGAGTAAGTAAAATTTAGTACCATACAAACAGATCAAATGGTCACTAGCAGATTAAATGGACCCTCTAGCAACAAGATTAGGAGAACTGCTAAATGTTAAAGGCTAAATTTGGAACTGTGGAAATATAAATTGTACCTCAGAACTTTGCCAAAAATATCTGATCAGGGATTGCAACACAAAAATTCCAGACAAAAATCTTACTCTTACATTGCACTCAGAATTATGGCAAGTATCTTGGATAATTATTCCTTTGATTTTACACTTTTTTGGAATAACCTATATGGATTTGGATCTTTCTGACTAGCTCCTGTCAATTTTGACTTAAAGTGAGTGTTCAGCCTAGAGTGCATAAAGTGAAGCACCTATACATGTGGTTTGAGTTTCCATGAAAGGTACTGGTGAAAAGAAGCTTCTAGATGCTAGGGCATATTGAAAAATAGGATTTCAGTCTCCCAGAACCTTGAAAATCCTTCTCTAACTTGACTATGCAATCTACTTTTAATAGCAGTGTAAATCCAAAGAGAAAACCACTAATCTGCAGCCCATTTTTTTTTACAATAGGCTTGCATTTCCCCTTTTCCTTATGGAATATCACTGTTTGTTCAAAAAAAAAAAAAAGCTCCCTTGACAAATCCAGATACCAAGTCCCTCTGGATTCTTCATGATCAGCCTCCAAAACCTATTTTCCTGAAGACATATCCTTCCTATACGTCCTGAGCCTATTGATCCTCACCTACATACAGTGGCTCTGATATACCCCTTATACTGCAACTGATGGCAGTTAAACCTTCTGGGTTGTATTAGCTTCTGCTTTGGGTCAGCAGGTAGTAGATAGGAAATAAATGGTTTTCAGAGCTCTGGGGACATTAGTGATGCTGTTTCAAAGAAGCCAAAGGAAAATAAATATAGTTAAACGAAAGAAAAGATATTTACTTTAGCTCATCTAAGCTTTGCTTTCAGGCAGAAAAAGAAGTTGGATTGGAGAAGGGAAGGAATCCAGGTCAGCAAATGATGCCCCCAGAGTCACACAAGATATGAAGTTGAGCCTGAGTATAATTTGGCTCCTGTGTTTAACTATGTTAGGCCAATAAACCATTTTTATTACTACACACAAGGCAGAGTTGCCAACCATCTCTACATTTACTGAAGGTCATTAATTTCTTTTTAAAATATAATGCATTCCTCTCTGAAAAAAATCTCATGAAACATAAATTTTAAGTTTAGAGAGATGTAGTTACAGAGGAACATTTAAAAATAATATCCACTATTATTCTCTTTTTTTTGGCATCATTTCATACATTTCAACATATATTTTTAAATGTTTAAATAAAGTCAAGGAATTAGTTTAGAAAACCACTTTTTTAAACATGTGAATTTCTCTAAAGATTTCTAAAAGCCATCATTTGGAAAAATGTGGGGTCATGTCAACAAAATGTGTGCTTTGTTTCAATAAATTCGTTAGCAGGTGGGTTGTTTATTCTGATGCAAAGTGCCAAGTTAGAGAGGTCAACGTATTTATAAGGTTCAAAGAGGAGAATTTACAGCCCCAAAGGGAGGCGGCTGGCATGAGGAATTGCTTGTACAATTGTGAGCTGTTGGAGTCAGAGCAGGAGTCCTGACCAACGACAAGTTCTCTGGCACCAAGAAACTTTGTTCATAGCTGTAGCACACATAAATTGCATGGGAGGCTATTATTATTGCTGCCATTTATTTACGTTGCAGAAGTTCCCAGAGGCCCCACACGGGATCATGATCCATCTGTGTTTTGGACCATGCAAACACAAAGATATAGTCTACCTTGAAGGCACTTTTAGCTGTCAGAGAAGTGGTATTTGAAGATATAAAGGTATGATATATTTAAAAAAGTAAATTAAAAGGAACTTTATAGTGAGATTTATACACATTAGAAGTTTAAAAATTTGTCCTTACACTTCATTCTTTTTTAGGGAGACTGGCCCAGAGAAATCTAAGAGTGAGGAGATAGTGCTCTATCAACTGCAGGAAGGCTTTTTCTCACTTCAGAAGCATCACAGGAGACATCCAGCGAAAAGCAGAGGATTGCCTTGAACACAACTGGAGGGCAATGAGAATTCTGTAAAACCCTTGCAAGGAAAAGAAAATCAATTTCTAAGGTTTGAGGTTTGGTTACAAGCCAAGAAACTGGATTCTTCTCAAGGTTTGCTGGGCTTTCCAAATCCTCTCACAATGCTAGGAGAGGTTTGCAGGAAAAGTAGGCTGACATATAGTTTACAATGGATTATGCATAGTCTTGATCCAGTTCTTAAGATTTGAGATGAAATTCCCATTGGGCTTGAGGTTTATTCAAATCAAAATGATGAGCTGTAAACCCACTCAAGCCTGTTAAAATGATTCAAATGAACCTCTGCAAGCTGAAATCAGATAGTTGTACAATAAAGCTCCAAGAAATTTCTGAACCGCTGAAAACAATAGGAGTTTTGATACGAACTTGAATTAGAGCAATTGAATTAGTAGAACTTGAATTAGTACATGTAAATTTGGGCTTTCAAAATTTATAACAAACAGAAAGTGCAAGAATAGCCCAAAGAGAAGGATTATGCAAAGCAAAAGAAAGCTATTGGCAGGTGTTGTCAGTGCTGGAGCGTCCATCAGCAGTACAACTGCTTTCACTACAGTGTCAAAAGATTAAGATGCTTTTCTGTTCTCTTCAGACTCTTGCTCCATTTATGACTATGATATTTATACTTCTCAAGGCCAAACTTTAGCATAACTATAATAATTTAATTTTTACATGACTATTATTGCTGTGTCACAATGAAAATTTCCAATCTCAAGAAAAGGAAACCACATACCCCCTTAGAAAAAAAATTATATACATATTATATATAATTATTATAACAAAAATACTATATTTTTGTTTTAATAAAATATTAGACACACATACACTTATTTGAAGGGCTTTCTTGAAATTCAATTATCATCAATATAAATGAAATCAGAGTCGCCACATTAAATTATTGACTGCTTAGAAATAAGTCAATGTAGAATTAGAAACACTCCACAAAGTGAAATATCCTATGCTCACAAGAGTAATTTTTTTAAATTTATAGAATTTAAATTAAACTTCTATTTTAAATCCTTTCCAGTTGAAAAAATACATTTTATATTTTCTGTCACATTCTTGATATGTCTATTGCACTTTTATAAAATAGAAAGAGTGTATCTGTCAGAAGTTTCTGAAATGTACAAAAATGCGTAAGTTTCTGATTGCAAACAATATATGGCATGAAACCAAAAATTTTATAGTAGCATATATGGCAAGGAGGTATTCTTGCCATTTCAGTTTCTCTATGATTTATGTAGCTACTATATCACAATACAACTAAAAACTGCCCTTAGAGTCTGTTTTTTCTTAATAATAATTACTATTACTATGAGGCAGGAGATCCTGCATTGGCGGATTGTTGGAATAGTCCTGTCTCCCACTCTGTCCATTAAGAAATTTCACTCTTCATAAATAAATGCAGCTAATAACACAAACCCTCTTTTTTTTTTTTTCTTTTTTTTTTAAGTTAGCAAAACCAGACAAATACAGAAAAGTTACATTTGCTATTAACACATGGATCGTGATGAAGTGTTTGACAAAAGCAACACTACAGCAGGAGGGAGAGAAACTTTGAGGGTAAAGTTTCAATTGTACTGTGTAGGTCCTGCTGGACGCCCCTCTCCCGGTGCCAGCTGGCTACTTGCTGCCTCTCCCTCAAGTTATTCACTCTGGCCATGGCCACATCTGGCTCCCTGACTCTGATCTGGCACTGCTGGCTCTCCTTCTCGTCTTTCAGTGACTCTTCCTATTTTTTAACTTGTTTCCTACCCAGTTAACTTCTCTCCAACGACAACACAAGTGCAACATATGTCACACTAAAATGAATTTCTGAATGCTCCTGAACTATTTAAAATTTAAACTTGTATTGGTCTGTGTACTTCCATGAATCCTTAGGTTTATTTTCTGTATGCAGCTGTTGATTGTTTCAAACCATAGGGCACTGTGTTTTTTTGCTCTCTTACTGGAGTTTCTTGGTATATTAATGGTGCCCTCTACAGAATCATTAACAAAACTAACGTAGACTGAAAAAAATCTTTTTAGTGATGATGCCATTTCTGTGTTAGTTTTATCACAGGAGTAAAATGATTTCTGCCTGAAATAATGCAATAAAACTTTGGTTTTGTTTGAGAAATATACAACATTTTAGAAATGTTTCACCATCAGAAGCAATAGCAGTGATGAAAAGACACATGAAATAAGATGGAAATGTTTTCCTTTCTTTACATGAAATACAGATCTTCAAGGCAAAAGTTGTTTCTGGAATGTGTTCATTAAGGAATGACACAGAAGCAGGAGCAGTCCAAATAAGCAACATTTAATTAAAGACTACTTAAAAGTCAAAATTTCTCATTTCCAGCCATTATAAGGGCTGACAGCCTGTTAGTCCATACCATAGGCCACTGGGAGTGTCTTAATGGGTTTGCAAAACCTTAATCCACAAGTGTGGATTGCCACATGCCTTTTTTTACAGCCCAGACCCAACCCCAAGTAACAGCTGCATGCAGAGCCAGAGGTGATGCTTTCATACAGAGAGCTCAGGCGGCTGCCTATGACAATGTAATATTAGGGGTAATAAGGTGTTTAGTAACTGTTTATGATACAGATGTGAGAATGTAGTAGCATTTGAGGCGTTCCAAATGTCTCAGACTGTTTCAAAGTATGTGTGTGGAATATATAAAGCTCCGTTTCTGAACGTATTTCCCCTGTAACCTAAAGCCATGCTCCTCCCCCACCTCACTCTTCTTTTTTATTACATCCTCTGAGTATAATTCAATTAAAAATAAAGACATGTTTTCCTACTTGCTAAAGGGAAGCATGTGTTATTCATTAAAAAATTGGCTGGCACAAATGGGTGGCCTGTAGATAACACTCTAGTTTATACTGCATTCCTTTTTTTTGAAATTAGACTTTCCCTTTTCTCCAAGTCTCTTTTCCTACCCCATTGCTTATTGATTTCTTCTTTCTAGTTGTCTTTCTATATTTATGTGGAAGCAGTACATGAACCCAGAGCGATAAGTATTCTGTGTGGTTCAAGTTAGGTTCAGAAATGGATAATTGTTTTGGCCACGTGCTTCTAGTTTACTAGAAGCTAGTTGACTTTCACTGTCAGGACAGACCCAAAGTAACATGGAAGAAGTCTGAGGAACACAAGGTCTCTATTTCCTTGAGGTCAGATGGCCTCCTCCTTCTCCAGCAGCTCCTGGGAGACCTTAGTTGGTATTCCCACCACCTGCCTTGCTCTGTTTTCTTTCAGTATCATGTCTGATATCTTCTGGGTGGCATAAGTTACACAACACTGAAAATAGGGTTCCTGGCTGACCTCCATGTTTTGCTGGAAATGAACACCCGATTTTTCATTTAGCTCCTTTATCACATTAAAGACCATAGAATCATAGAAGGGTTAGAGTTGGAGAGACCTTAAAGATCATCAAGTTCCAACCCTTCTGCCATGGGCAGGGACACCTCCTACTAGACCAGATTGCTCAAAGTCCCATCTGCTTTATGATGCTTTATGATAAATGGATTTCTCTGACATGCCACAGGAAATACCTTGACTTTTATGCACTCACATTTCGAACTGTGGTATAAAGACAAGAACACCACTGTTAGAGTTATCCTGGTAAAAGTTTGTTCACACAGACAGAAATGTTAAATCTTATGTATCATAGGCAAAGTACATATACACAATTCAGACTTGAAGAATTCCAGCCTCTAAAAAGTCGAAAATTTCCTTACAGGAAGTGGAGTTAAAAGGAAGCAGTAAAAATCCTAGGCTATATGAAACAGAGTAGGTCAAGACCTTATTAACAGAATGGCTCTCCCCACTGTCCCAGGTAAAATAAACAGAAACTTTCCTAACAGAGGTGGTGTATCCCAGTAGCAGATCACTGCCTCCTCTGATCCCCAGTGCCTGGCACTGGTTCATTCCCCAAACTTCCCCCTCTCTTTCACATAAGGGTAAGCCTTCCCCTATAGAAGATTACAGTTTTCCAATGCCTGTCAAAAAACATGAAGTAAGAAGAGTGATCAGGGCTTTGGTAATGAAAAACTTGCAACAGACAAAGCGCTACTTTCAACTTTCTCTGTTTAAGATATTTGAAATAATTATTTTTTACTCAATGTATTGATTTTCACAAACAAATCTATTAATGGGGTTGGTTTCTTGTTAAGCTGGTCAACTTTTCAAAGCCACCAGATGAAACAAAATCATAGATGCAACAAAATTATAGAAGTTCAGCTTAGACAATATTTTTGTTCTTTTTTATTTTTAGAACAAAATTATTTATTTTATCAGAACAAAATATTTTCTTTTCTAATGAATTGCAAGCTTTAAATTATTTCAATATATGCTTACTAGAAAAAGAAGATAAAAATGGATTCAATTTTTTTTATTTTACTTTTGATGTTTTGTTTGTTTGATTATTTTTTTGTATTTAATCGCTGATACTAATGCTTACTACGATGTCCTATCTAAGTATTATGGTTTCTTTTGTCTATAGAGCAAGTTTCACTAGATCTTTAACATTTTTTATGCAAAACAGAAAATAAATACTTTAGCTATTGCATTGTTAAATAGCATTTTAAATAGTGTAGTGAAAATTGTAAAGGGTAATGAAATACTGTAAAAATAGCTCTTATTAAATGAAAAATACTACTTCAAACACATGGTTAAAAATCGGTTTTAAAATGACTTGTCATAAGAAATACTGGAAAACACAGGTATTTATGCATAAAATGCCAACAAAATTCGCATTTTTGGGGATAAAGTAAATTTATTTCCTCAAATAGTTAATTTCCCAAGGACATCTGTTTCACTGAAGAAATTCCCATCAGGTATATATTGATTCATTTACCAGAGCCTTTTTTTTTCCTTTCAATAACCATAAACTCATGCAGCCTACCTTTTACACAATAAAACAGCCAATTAAATAGAGGAAGCCTATGAAAAAATTCAGACCAATTCCTTCAGCAAAGCATGAAACAGTGGTGCAGTGGAGCATCTTTCTTAAAGTAGGTACGTTTCAAGTGCACAAGCAGGAGAAGGTGATTTGTAAATAAAGTGAGATTCATACATATAATTACATTAACATATACATATACAATCACCTGAAGAAGGAATTTTGTGCCTGAAAGCATATTTATTTTTTTTCCAAGTATATGAGGTGATCTAATAAAATCTATTGCTTTTTCATACAATCCTTGACTACCTGAAAAAAGCAGGCTTTTCCCTATTAGGAGATATGGTAAGTAAATAAATATACTATTAAATTACAGAGAACTCTTAGATTATAGAAAGTGTCACATCAGAAGTCTACTCTAAAACAATGCGGGAATTTTGAAGAGTCATTCTGTGCTCTCACTTCATATTCAAACCTACGAATTGCCAAAGGAACAGCGAGTATATTTCAACTGCATAGATATTCAGCAGTCTAGCCCAGCAGGTTATTGGATTTCATACAGGACATGACTGACTGATGGACCCTTGTGCTGCATGTTGGTGCCAGCAGCTCAGCTCTCATCCCCTGACTCACACACCTGCTCTGCTGGGAGGTTTCACACGCTCTTGTCGTTGTGCTTTGGCCTCTATTTTTTTTTGCTTTCAAGGAATTCCAGACCATGACAACAAAGAATAAGAGATGAAAGTGGCCTTCTGAGTAACTTGGAAATATCTCTTCCAGTCATTTTTTCCTCATTTTCTAACAGTGAGATTTAATTAATGATACAAACCAGAGAGACTACTGCAGGTGACTAAGATCACATGAGGCAGGAAAGATGATTGCTCTCCCCAGTTCTTTGTGCAGCGATTAAAGTATTTAGAGCAGGAGGAGTGGCATTACATCACAGGTGTACCGACAGGAGGAAAAGATAAAGAACAATACAAGTAAGATCTAAACAGGTTTGAGCTACTGCATAAATGATTCTTGCTGCTTTTCTTCACTATCTACAGTGTTTCCTTGCAGCGCATGAGAAAGGAGATTGAAAATGGGATGTGATACAGCTCATTGCTTTCTAAATCTCTTGCTCCTGCTCATCTGCAACAAAAGTTATTATGTGATCAGCTTAGAAGGGATTCACCTCTTTTCTCAAACTTAAAGTGTCTTGTTACATAAAAATCTAATGTTTTTTATTCTCACCTAATCTATAACAAAAAAGCAGTGCATCTGAAATGAGCTGGAAATTCTATATGTGATGTTAAACACCCACCTAACACTCTTCTACAAGGTCTTACATCCCCAAGAAAGAACCGCTGATGTACTTACACAACCTAATAATGTTTAAAGACATGCAACTCATAATATTACTCCCTCTAGCCAAATTTCAGAATCTCTTGGAATAAGAAGCTAGTGAGCAGAGACAAATATATCCTCTGCATAAGTCATCTTATTTGTACGCAATTTTTGCTCAGTCCCAGTTCTCTGAATAAAACAAAAATAAATAGCAGCCAACAGTTTCCCTGCTCAGAAATCCCCACTGTAACCCCTGCAGCTTTCTTGAGGCCCAGAGAAGGTCTTGCTTCTCCTTTCTCTGAGGGTTCCACTCATATTCCTTTGGGGTCCCTGCATCAAAAACAGACATCTTGCTGCTAATTTCCTAAACCCTCTGCTTGTCTCCACTACAGCTGGGCAAGCCCTGGTTAGATCCACTTAAGTCAACCTTTGCATGCCAAGCAGCTGGCTGTGTTCCAAAGTTAACCCTCTAGGAAAATCAAATTATTTATACTGTAAAACCTTAAGCTTTTCAGAGACCCAGAAACTCTGGACAGGAGCCCTTTGAAGAGGTACATATTTGAGGATCACGAGATTATCATGGCAGAGGTTGAGCCTCATTTACCTCATTGAGTTGTGACTCAATATGGGACATTTAATGAAAAAGAATAAACTAAACCATCTATTTTCTAAAGCTGAGTGAATGTGGCTTTTGTATCTGCATGTACAAAGATATAGACAGGGAAAAAGAGCCACAGTGCATGGAGTCAATGCTTCAGTCTGCCTTGGGAAAGTGAAGGAGGGTGAGTCACCCTTGAGACGGTGGGAAAGAATTCAGAGAGGGCTCCAGAGGAGCTGAAGCACTACATCAAGCATCACAACAGTCAAGCGATGGTCATCAGTACCAGTCTGGGCTGGAGTTTTTCAATTCATGGTCCAGCTGGTGCTTTTCCAGAGTGCTGTACACAAGGCAAGGCAAAAATCTGCAAGAGTACAGCTGCTGAGATCCCAACTGTACCACTACAGGGAAGCTCAGAAATAATGTTCTTGTTGTCTGGGCTGCAGATGGGGGGGTGGGTGTGCCTTCCATTCAGTAACCCTGAAGCGGATGAGAGCCTTTGATGTCAGCACCTTGGAGTCAAAAACTTTTCTCTTATTCAGAAATGAAGCAGAACTGTGATGGGCAGTGGAGCCTTCCCAGTCTTTAGGAATGAGCGAACTGTCTTCTCAGCCCACCACCTCCACACTGTGTGGACAATTAATTCATATTATAATTGTCTAGCACAGCCTAGCTACTTCTGCTGATGATCAAGCACTGCCAACGGTGCATCCTAAGTGACCATGCCTCTTGATCTCATATTTCTAAAGCTAATATTTTTCTGCTTTGTGCACAATAAAACTTATCCTTGATTTAATCCTGCTGTTTAAAATCTTTGCTTGTAATTGCAAATGTACTGCTAACACACCATGATTCAGGCAGTGTAATAGAGTTTGCCAAGACTGGAGGTGGATGCTAAAGCTGGTGTCAACTAAAATTCTAGAGTGGTTGTTTTTCTGTTGGACTTTTTGCAGGCAGACCCAGAAATTGAACACAGCTGCCTTTATTGCCTAACAGTGTCTGACAGAAGAGTTATGTAGATGACAGAGATATGAGGGTTAAATAAGAACACAATAATAGTTGTTTAGTGCATTTGAGCTGCCCACAGTAAAAGTAAACCACTATATTAATGTTGTGCAGTGGGCCAATTACTTCAGCCTTGATATATTAGTGTTCTAGGCCAGACTCTGAACTGATTTAACATTAGCATAGCTCAATTGTATTTATAATCAGTGAGTATTAACAGTATATAACAGCTGAGCATCTAGTACAGTCTCTGTGTCTCACATATACAGTCACTGAAGGCTGCTCTTAGTCCTTTTCCTATTTCCACATCCGAGCAATGGCAGAATTTTTGTCAATCACTTCAGAGACATTACTTTTGGATGTGCTAATTTAATTCAGTGGGAAAGACAGATCTATAGCAGCTGGCAGCAGACAAAGGATAGGCTGAAGGAGATTTTTTTAAAGTTAATACTATTCTTGGTGGAGATAATTACAGACTTTTAAAAGTCGACCAATGAGCTCACGGAGAAGCAGCAAACCCTGTGCACATCCAAGGGGGCAGGGAAGAGGCAGCATTGTCTTCTGAGAGAGCTCTGCATTTGGATCTATGTGACTCATATAGGAAACTGGTCAGAGAAGTTTCAATGGAGCCTTCAGTTCCCTGTCAGAACTGAAATGCTCTGCAGGATCTGATAATTCTTGCCAGTGCTTCATTTTTTAAAGACAATGAGGGTAAAATACTGAATTAAAACTTTTCACCCAGCACAAATACTAGGTTGCATATAACAGAAGTTTGCATGTGTTGTGAACACTCTGGAGAAGAGGGTTATAATTAAGTTTAGAAAAATTGAGGAATGACTGAAAAGCATTCACTAAAATTAAATAAATTAAATGCAAAATGTTTTCTTAGAAGAGAGAAATGCCCAAACAGTAAGTGAAAAATGGCAGAGTACACAAGGGACTGTGGATAAGAACCTGCATGCTACGAACTTAGTACTAAGTCAACCAGATGGTGCTGCTGCAATAATTAAGCTATTCTTGGAAGTATTGACTAGTGTGTGATACTTAAGAAACACAAGCTAAACTGTTCTATGCATCATTTGTGAAGCCATGTCTGGAGAACTGTGTCATCATTTGAGCTTCCCACATTATGAGTGCTATAAAAAGTTCTAGCCAAGAAAAAGGATAGATGAAAGCCTGAAAAATCAAGTTAGTCCAGAAAATAGCATAGGTATACTTTTTCTACATGTGTCTTCTTGGGAAAATTGACAGCTTTCCCAGGTCTAACCCTTTGTTTCCTTTCACCTGTGCCTTTCCTAATGGTTTATTTCTTTGTGAGACCTTTTGATTAGGTTTGATTTGCTCAAAAGGTATTTTTTGTTTGGTTGGTTGGTTGGTTTGTTTTGTTTTCAGTTCTGGCAGCTCCTAAGCTGGTTCACAGTGCAACCATACAAACAGTATGTTAGCACTGAACAGACAGGTAGGAATCACTAGTCATAGGTAAGTATACCTGAAGCAGGAATTTTTGGTGAAATTAAATACCTTGTTCTGAGTCTTCATAGGCTGTAAGTCTTTCAATATGCATAAAGCTGTTTTAAAGATTATCGATTGTCCACATTCCCACCAGAACTGGCTATGATCCAAATGGGTTAATATTTAATAAATGAGATACGAGATGTCAGATAGACTTCTGACCATAATGACAAATTACCTCTGGAACAACCTATACAGAATGGATATGAAATCTTTATTCTCTAAAGGCTAGTTAGACTGTGGATTTGTAGAACATCTGTGTGTAGTTTAATTACATGTAAACTATACAGTTGACTGACATACATATGAATCAGCCCCAGGACAGAATGTGATGTAGGTGACACGTAAAGACAATTTAACTAATCCATGTCACAACATGGTCCAAAGGCAGGCATTACAATATAACACAATATAAATAAAAACATCCAAAAATCATTAAGTACTGGGCAATGCTCACCTACTCTCATCTCAGAGTAGAATGGAATTCAGGAGTTCCTAGGATTTTTTTAATTTTTTTTATTTTTTTAGCAGAATAAAACTACTATTAGCAGTGGTAACTGGTTCCGCTACCAATGGTGGCGGCAGCACTCTCAACAACCCGGGCCAGCCTAAATTGCAATAGCTCATAAATCACTAATGGTTCATATACTGTAGTATGCCGTTATCTGGTCAGACAGAGCTGAGGTAGTTCTGTTTGTGCCTGGAAAGATGGTCAGGAACATTTAGAAGCAAAAGGAACTGCTGCTGGTGATTAAGTGTATGGCATTCTTACTTCAGGCGATACACACTCAATCTCTCTTGCAAGATAGTCAGAGCTTTGTGCTGCTGACGATACCGTCTTTTGGGCAAAGTACAAAATTGTACTGAAGTCCTGCCCATTTGTCATTTTACACTCCACAGCACTTTCCTAGAGGAGCTACGAAACCAGTGCACAAAAAGGGGAAAAATAGCAGTTCATCCTCATGACTTCTTCCTGTGATTGGTGTGTTTGTTTTCAACCCAGCTGTCAAAACGACTATAAACCCACATATGTTATTTCTGTTAATTTTGATCAACATACCCTGCACTCACTTTAGTTAAATGCACCTAGAATCCAGCCAATAACTTCAGCTTAAAATGGTAACAATGTGATTCAAATACTCTGCAGAAAAGAAAAGCAAACCGTTATCAGAAGGTACAGCATTATCATGAATGAGACTATAACTTACTGAATTGCAGCCTTGGAAGCTGAGAAGATCCATATTGTGCAATATTAGCACTTGGAAAAGGTGATTCAGACTCCACTACAAAATTATTCTGGTACTGAGAGGACCGCTAATTAACAATCGTTTATATTTCCTATTAATTCACAACATGTATACAAAATAGCCCTGCTTTTTAAAAGTTCCCAGTCTAGCATTCGTTTTTTATAGAATCATAGAACTGTTTGGGTTGGAAGGCACCTTTAAAGGTCATCTAGTCCAACCCCCCATACAATGAGTCCCATCCAACACGACCTTGAATGTTTCCAGGGACGGAGCATCTACCACCTCTCTGGGCAACCTGTACCAGTGTTTCACTGCTCTCCTTGTAAAAAATGTCTTCCTTATATTTTCCTTTCAAATCTTCCCTCTTATAAATTAAAGCCATTACCCCTTGTCCTATCACAACAGGCCCTGCAAAACATGTTTTCCTCATCTTTCCTGTAGTTCCTGTAGGCTGCAATAAGGTGTCCCTGGAGCCTTCTCTCATAGGAGAGGTGCTCCACCCCCACCCATCTGATCATTTTTGTGGCCTTCCTCTGGACATGCTCCAACAGGTCCATGTCTTCACTGTTCTGAGGGCTCCCGGGCTGGACACAGTACTCCAGGTGAGGGTCTCACAAGAGCAGAGTAGAGGGGCAGAATCACATCCCTCAACCTGCTCACCACTCTTTTTCAGATGCAAACCAGGATATAGCTGGCCTAGGTTGCAAGTGCACATTGTCACCTCATGTCCAGCTCTTCATCCACCCATACCCACAAGTGCTTCTTGGCAGGGCTGGTCTCAGTCCTTTCATCCCCCAGCCTTTATTGATACCAGTGGTTGCCCCAACCCAGATGCAGGACACTGCAGTTGGCCTTTTGAACCTCCTGAGGTTCACATGGGCCCACTTCTTGGTCACCTGGACCCCTGTCCAGGTCCCACCACTTATCAGGTCCCCACTTATCACCAATCTCCCACTGGAGCCATTGACAACCACAGCATTAGAATTTCAGGAATATCATTTACTGTTTTGTCAACATGATAGCAACTATCCGAAGCAATCTCCTGTTGGAATTTTCCATAGCTAATTTGTTGGAAGACTGACAACAATAAACCTGGAGTCATTACAAACTTAGTATCTGAAGTTAAGAGAGCAAGAAATTATTTCAACTGTGACACATTTATTGGCACAGAGTCCTATGTTATTGCATCCAACTTGTCGGTAGTGAACTAAGTACCTTATACATCCACATAGGAACCTAAGTAGATTACCTGACTGAACAAAAAAGTTTTATTTGGAGCTCTGTAACCTCAGGCTACACTTTGGCAATAATTCTAATAAAGCCTCCGTACATTGGAAATGCTTTTGGTTGTTTTTTCTATCTGATTAAAGTGCCAGCTGGGGTGACAAATGACTTTTCTATATTCTCTGATTTGACTCATTAATCTCAGATATATATTTATGGCATAATCCATATCAAATCAGAGGTAGAGGAGGTGATGCATCTAGTTTGTTAATTAATTGTGATCAAATATGAATTTGAATTTTCATCTGACATAATCTGCTGGTACATTTATATTTTAAATTAAGATTACAAATAGACCACGTATAAGTATGACCACAACTAAGTATAGGTCACTGCTTGAACAACCAGAAGCAAATACATATACAAAAAGGTTCATTTACTTACTGTAATCTTTCAAACACAGCAGAAAGAGACACAGGAAAAAAAATAGCCCACAGGGACTCCTTTCTGCCTTGGTCAGACTTCTTCCTATATCTGAGCCAGCTGGATTAAAACAAACTCAGCTATTTCTACATTTTATTTTTCAGTCTGAATTGTTGACTAGAAGGGAGCTGTCTCAGGGCGTAGACAAATTAGATAGCTAAGCAGAAGCTGTCTAATAGAAGATGTTCTAGCCACCTTCTTTCCTGCTGCTCTCTGTTCTTGTTGTCATTGCAAAAGGATACATTGGAATATCCAGGGGAAAATGGTGGCATTGGGAACTGCTATAGGGAACGTCAGCAACCACCACCCCATGCCCTGCACCCTGGCAGTCCAGGAGACACAGAGGATGAGTAAAAATGGCTCTAGGAAGAAGGGAGACAGAAGAAAACAATTGATGGTTCCAAGGTGAGTGTAGTGAAGCTAGACAACTCACAGGACTTACTGTGAGATCTGCAGCCTGTACCTTACTGCAGAAGTCCTTTTCAACCTCACTTCAGCTGGGGCTCTTAGGCTTTGCCTGTTTCCTAACCTTAACTCTAAACCCAAGGTGTGGGCTATGATTTCTCCATAAGTCCCCATCAGTGAGTGGCCCCGGTGATGGACTTCTCCAGGAAGAATTTTCACAATCTAGCCCTGCCTTGGAGGCTTTTTCTCACTCCCATCCATTAGGAGCTTTGCCTCTGTCTTAACCATAACCCAAATTCTAATGCTAACCTTAACCCTATATCTGAGAAGTCCTAAGCCAGGTGAAGCCAAATGTTTCCATCCATTGCCTTCCTATACATTTATAGGAGACAATAACAATAGATAACCCAAGATAAAGATAACTTTCTTCCAAAATTCCATCAACTCCCCATGATTTTATTCCCCCCTAGGAAACTTATTTTATCAGGCTTAATATCAGAGGTAGATCTTGCCTAAAGAGATGAGAAACTTTGAACCATGTCATGATGGAATTGTAACTCATGATCTCTCACTGAAAAACGCACCTGTCAGGATGGAAACGTGTACCCAGATGTTTTGGAAATTTGTTGCCATCTGTCTTGTAGCTAGTGAATGGACACAATCACAAATCAGTCATTGTAAATGTGAGACCACTTCAATCTTTTCTTCTATTTATGGACAGTCTATTACTATTTGTAGCCATATTTGCCATACTTTGTAAGCCATGGGTCTATCTATAAATTCTAAGGTGACAGTCAACTGGCTTTGTGTAGTCTCTTCCGATCAAAGTAGCAGAATTTTATGAGGAAGAACATTCCTCTAAAAGGAAATAAAACTGGGAGAGAATCCCCATTTGCTGTCAAGGGCAAATTCTAACCTGCAAAAAATAACGTACTCTGTGTATGAGTCTCATTGTACCCCATAATTTAGCTTCCATGTCCTACTTCCCTGCAGCTGATCTACATTTCAGGTATTTGCAGTGTAACAACATGGTATCTCTCTCTGACTCCAGGACCACCATCAACTATGCCATATAATTTCAGTTTTCTTTATCTAACTGATCACTGATCTCTGATCACAATGTGACATGGTTTGGGATCTCTGAAAAGTAGAGAGGGTAAGACTGCATTGGCTTCAGCTGCAGATGAGTGCCCAAGCTCAAATGCAGAGTCCTCTGCAACATGCCTCCTACCACTTCCTATATGAAGCTATCAAATGCTGGAGAAAAAGTGTAGATACTTCTCCACCACACTAAACCCCTCACCAAATGTATGTACATTTATCTAACATCCTGAGTGCTGGTACTAGTACTTAACCTGAGATTTCTCCTAGCAAGTTGCTCCCTGCAACCCATTCTTTGTGACAAAACAAACCCTCTTTCTCCTCTCCATCCTGTTTACAAAGCTCCATCATCATAGGTAACAAAAAGGAACAGTATTCTATATCCAATACTACTTATTTCCCAGCATGTCACTTGCTTAACTATTCCACATGTCTTTATAATAGCCTCATGATAGAATTATTATAATAATTGGTATGACTCTCCCTCTCACAAGTATTCTATGAAACATTCTGCTGGATGTCTGCCTTGCCCAAAGCTTCACAAAATCTAGAAGCTATCTGCAGGCAAATAGTTGTATATGTTAATAATTATTTGTATTGAAGATAAATTTAATTTCAGCAAGAAATTTACCTAACCTGAGATGTGGGGCAGGATTTTCCCCACAGTAACACAGTGTACTTAGTCTGCAGCCTGCTATACAGCACTGTTCTGGTTTCCTAAATTTGTTCCTAAAACTGAACTGTCTTACAGACCCTTAAGCTTACAACTTATCACAGTGAACTTCCAGGTTTCCCATGACCACACGTCTAACTTTTCTAATAACCCATTCCTAAATGTTCCCTCTTGAAACAGAAGGATCATTAGTTTTCAGGTACTTATCATCAGGTTTCAAAGGGCACCTAAAAATAAGTCATACTGATAAGAGTTTCATTTGACAAATGTCAGGCTCTTCTAATACTTCCCTTTGTAAGACAAAGGGCAAGCCAACATTTTCACAGCTGTCAAGTAACACTCTACTGAAACACTGGAGAACAAAACTTGACAGTGAACCATTGCAGCATCTAAGTCCTCGTTACATCGGGTAGTATAGGAAAATGAGTGTTTTTCAGATTAACTTTAATGTCAAGGCCGGTAGCATGAATGTAATTATGGCTGATATTTTTATGCTGCAGTCTGACAGATAGTTAGCAATAAATACACCCTCTCATGAAGAAAATGAGCAGACTTCCAATAACAGAAAAAAGTGGGTGTTGAGTACTTGCACAACCTTTGTGTATTTGCTTTCTCTTGGATTTTATTATCCCCTTGGAAATGCTCCAGATCACTGTTTAGGTCCTCAGCCTCTTCACCTCACCTTTCAAAAGGGATTTTGAAAGCAGATCTGCTTTCCACCGTCTGGCAATGCTTGTGGCATCCCTCTCTCAGCTGAGAAAGCGAGACCTGTGATCTTCACAACAAAAAAACATTAATGAATCATGAACAGGGAGGTAAGCTTAAAGTGGTGGTGTAACCACTACACACACTGCTGAACAGCAAAGTCTGTGGGGCCATGCCAAAGAATCAGCACAAGTAATAAATCTGCTGTGGCCAACTGCAGGCTGTGGGTACTGTGGCTGCACAGACTGGGGAATGGCACAGGGGTGCACATCAGGGAGAAACAGGACATGCAAGTGCTGTAGCTCAGGCTACAGGAGGAGCATGAAATAGATTCCTCCCTTTGAGGGGCAAAGATATGTTCTTGGCCAAAGGAGAGTGAGTCATACTGATGCAGGGGAAAGGTACAAGGAGCTGCTTACACTAACCAATTACTGCCATTTTTGCAGTGCTCTATATTATAACATTAACATGGGATTTGAGTCTATCAAAAAATAGGGAACAACTCTTTTCCCAGTAATTATCCATGTTTGTTTTTCCACCATGGTAAAACTTTTCAGCTTGACTGTGGTAAAGAGAGTTTAAGGGTTTTTTTAAAAGAGGAGGAATACAGTTCAAGGCAGCAAAAAAGGAGGATACAATACACTCCTTAGTCTTCCCTATCTTTGTACTATACGTATTTATATGGAATATGGATTTATATTTTTAAAAATGCTACTTATCATAATCAGTATTCAATTCAAGGACTCTTTTAGTCAAGTAGACAGCAAAAAAGACAGGGTTTAAGTCTTATATTCATTGAACTTCAGTTCTTGTTTTAATCAAGCTACTTCACATGAATGCACCACATCTATCATTATAGGACTTGCTTCCATGTGGTGATTTTATAATTTTCTTATTGCGTAAACTTCTTCCTCCATAACATCAGGAAATTAACATTCAATATGACATTAAGAAATCTGCTTTCATTGTCTTGTTCAATAGCAACCTCTTCTAGATTAATATCTATCAATAATATTGCTGAAGGCAGATTGCGGTTCCCAAAGTAGTCATTCTTCTGTAGAGAAAATCATCCAGCTAAAATAAACTGTAGTCATTTTCAGATTGATCTGGACAATCGAAAAATGATTAGTGTCCATCATAAGAACATTTGTATAAAATTTATTTATTTAAATGAGTTACTACCTCATAAGTATTTAAACTGTTTGGTTTCAACAAGTAGTCACAACCATCATGACACATCTTCACCAAATTTCAGAATTGCTGACACTGCTTTTCAGGACTGCATATTTAAAAAGCATTGAATAGTGATATTCACTTTTGTGTGAATAGAGTCATAGGAATGAGAAATAATAAGATATTCTTGTGGTTTTATAATACCAGTGATTACTATAAGATAGGAGAAAAGAAAATTTTAAGGATCTAGTCTGCAGTGCCATCTTCTGTGCTTTAATGCAACACAACCATTGATTTCCATTTCCTCTTTAATAAATTATTCTGTCTGTGGTAAATCAAATTCTCTCAGTGTTAACGCTGGGTTTAGGTCTTAATTTCAAATAATCTCTTTAGATCTATGTGTTGTAAGTAGCAACAAGTATGTTGCAAATAGATTACTTCTGTAAAATGTAGTACAAACTATATTCTGTCAAGAAAGTCATGCTGGTATGTTTCTTTGATCTCTAAGAGACTTCCATCAAGTTCAATGAGTTCCTCCTAAAATCAACAAAAACATTTCACTGATTTCAGTAGGATTGAGTAGTTAACAGATTACCAACATTCCGCTCCACATTCCCAGTTTATCCTATCAGAAGTCCCATATGCAGACCTATCTGATGAAGCGCTAGCACCCTTAGTTCCAATTGTGAAATGAAGAACTGTAGATTCACAATGTGTCACAGTGGTATTCAGCAACAAGCAGAATCAGATGCTATATATAGGCTAGAATAATAATAATGCCTTCCAAATTTATTTGTGCAAGCATAAGTTCATTTCTGACAGTTACTCTAAAAATTAAAATGCACCAACAAGAAGTATGGATGCTCAGCCATTAAAAAAAAAAGGAAGCCTGTTTTGAAATAGAGTGAAGCACTCAGAAAGGAAACAGGAAATCCAGGCACGTACAACAAAATTCTGGGTTTGAAGGCAAAGTCCTAGCTTTTCAGCAGGAAAAATATAGGAATTTCATCTTTAGAATTGGCTCCAAATATGATCTAGAGATATAGATGATGAGGAAACTCCTTTCCATGGTCTGTTCTTACATATTTTCAGCACTGAGGCAAGCAGAACGGGCACAGTGGAGAGCAGAGTACGTGACCCAGACGCCTAGTTTTCAGCACTGTGCAGCATGTATGGAAACAAGTATGTGTTTGGCAACTGTGTTTGGAAGTCATTATTATAAAATTTGAATAAGGAATGGGTATGCAGTAAGAAAGCTCGAGGCAATAGATAGAGAAGAGGTAGACCTCTGACTTGACCAGTGGTGAAAGACAATCAGTGTCATCTTTTCTTTCAAAATTTTTGACCCATTATTAGATTCCTGATAAATCAGTTGTGAAGAATATGCTTATGGAAGAAAGGATCTGAAAGCAATAGGGCATATCTGTGATGGCTGTTTTGGAATGTGGTGAAGGACTCACCAGAAGAAGGGTCTTTTGCCAAATGAAAAGTTTCCTTTATCAATGAACAACAGGAAGAACAGTGGAAAAATAATACCTGAGAGAATACAGACAGAATGAAGCATTTTCTGCTGTTGGTGAAAATATAAAGAAAGACGGTGTTGTGCCATATTGGCATTATGTAGTGTTCATCCAAGTCTAGTGGAAGAGAGAATTATATCAACTAGATGATCAATATTTTATATATGTGCATATTTGGAAAAGGACAGAGAGAGATAAAAGACATGAGTGTTGGCTCTGCTATTGGGAAACTAACAACATAATTCATTAATTCTGAAGCAGAATAGAATATACAAGGACTGGTCACCATTATAAAGAACAGATGGGCATTGATGAATGTAAAGAAAATATTTTGGACCTTTACATACTGGCTTGGAGTTGGAGTACAAGAATTAGAAACACTTGATAATGAAGAAATTTGACATAACTGGCATCATCACAACTTGTTGAGATGCATCACATAACTGGTACATGAAAACTCTTACAATTTGGTTTATAATGGTAGAATGGATGAAAAGGGAAGAATTTAAATTCTCCAATACAGGTAATCTTATCTGTTTATTTGTGACTCAAAACCCAGGGATCCTGAAGGCACATAGATCAATGTGCTAGTTAACATAACTCAACAGAGAGAACTGGTCATTGCCTGTAAATAATGAATATTATTTTCTTATTAATTGTCTGTTGATTACGTGTAAGAAGATAAATCATACTGTTACAGGGGCTTGAATCTGAAAAATGCATTTCTCAAACTAGTGATTTCATGTATCTGGTAGGCAAACCTCTTCAGAATCCCTAGAATTATGCATGATGATTTTTTAATGCATAAGAAACTACAGGAAGAAAGGTAACTCAGTTTTGGTCTTCATTGTGGCAGATAAAGCTGCATAATTATGGTATTGAGAGTTAGTTGTTGCCTAGAAACTGGGGATCATGACCCAATTCAATAAGAACAAACACTGCCCCAAACATTGATATATTGAGAACATGTATAATGCTCCAAACTAGTTTATATTCAAAATCTAAAGAAACTGAGAAAAACTGCTTAGAAGGAAAAATGCTGACAGAAAAAAAAATGTATAAAAACCTCTATAAAAAGAATTTGACCATTCAGAATTTCCCAGTGCCGCCATTAAGAATGGAAACAACTTTAGCTAAAAGTTTGTCTTGGTTCACTGGCAAGGACAACACAAAATTTAAGGAAAGTATAACTGATGGAAAAAAAGTGAAATAGTTACCAATATAAGAGCTATGAATTGCCAAAAGTCGCTTAGGGAAACAGAGGAATATACAGACTAGCACAGCTAAATACATCTTAAAAATTATTTAAAGTGGATTGGAAACAAAATAAATTCTATAAAAGCCTGTTACCAAATGAAGAGTGAAAAATTGTCAATGATGATATTGGAAGAACAGAAGTTTTTAATAAATACTGTGTCTCTATATTTGGAAAGAAGTAGAGCGTTACATTCATACCATATGAGGACAGAGAAGCAACTTCTAGGCTATTAATAAGCATAGGGAGAAGTTAGACAACATCTACTTATGATGAGCATTTCTGAATCAGGAGGCCTAGAGGCCTTGTATCAGAGGTTCATACAGATTACGAAAATTGTGGCTTACTGATTAATTTATATTAAAGATTGTATACACAAATATTCATACGCACATTCAGAAAATGCCTCAGAATGGCTAAAATTATGTCAATACATCAAATGGTCAGGCAGAACAATACAGCTAAAACCAGATTAGTCAGTGGGTCTTAAATTTCAGCAGAAATTCTAGAAAATCTGGCTCAGGATTTATTCAATTGAAGTGGCTGCATGGTAACAACAACAAAAATCTCTTTCCAAATTATCTAATTTTGATACTATTAAGATTTTAGTTCACAAAGATCTTGTGCAGATATTAAATTCTTACATATCCCTAACTCCAGGTGAGCTGATCTGAAGGCATTTTTCCATCATCCGAAGGCACTCCACTCCAGAACTTCATAGACAAATCTGTCCAACTTTGCATCCACAATGGCTTCTCTTTCAGAAGAACTAAGTAGCCATGGTACAGTACCATATTGCTTTTTCTTCTGAAGTCAGATTTTTCATTGCTGGTTTGAGGAGGTCCACACTCCATGGTAATGGGATACAACTACTAGATGATGATATAATTTCATATTCATAATCAAATAATTTTAAGGTTGAAGAGTGCTCAAAAAAGAGCTATGAAATTGTTTGAGAACTACAGAATTGGTCATCTACTAAAAGACTTAAAGATCAAAGATCAAGACTTGAGGAGTTACCTTCAGAAAAAGATAATTATAAATGCTATTGGGCTCTTCAATGTAACAAAAAAGTTGTTAAAAGAATCAGTGTCGTAAAGCTAGGTAAATTGAAATTTGAAGTTGAATTGTAGATTATAAAAATGAGGACAGTTAACTACAGGAGCAAACTGACCATTTTGATGGATTTTCTAATATTTTTCCTAATACTTTCAGATGAATATCAGATGCTGTGCTAAAAAAACATACTGTGTGAGGAGAACTACCAATAGCAGTTGAAAATACTTGACCTGATGTATTACTCTGGCCTTAAATCTATGAAAACACATCAAATTATTCGCTGATGCTCAGAGCTTACATAAGAGCATCCACCAATAGAGTTTTCTTTCCAGCTGGCTTAAAGAGTACTTCCTGTAAGGCAATGACCTGGCCTCAGTGTACAATATAAATGGTTATAGTGTTTCAGCGCTTGCAGAAATTCAGCTACTAAAGAATAGTACATCTCATTTCAACAGTGCAAGCCACCGGAAACATATCCCCCAGGCCCTGCCTTGCCTCTCCTTTTACTACCTAAAGAAGTTCAAGGTCTTGATTACTTTCTTCAGAATACACCATAGCCTCAGAGGTCAGGAATAAAAAGTTCTACATTAAAAAAAAATAAAATTTGATAATTTGTTAGCAGTTTGCTCTAATATAATGGACTCTTGGCTCCTTAACTGATAATGATATCTAAATGATATTTTATGGGCCAGACCAAGCTGGTCCTGCACACATTTCAGTCTTGTAAAGACTTCAGCCTGTTGTGTTTAGAAACCCTTATGATTATATTTGGACACTGTTGTATTTAGAACCAGAGATGATTTAAGCTGGATACTTCAGGAGGTCCTTTAGTGCAACTCATGTCAAAACTCATCCAGCTCCAAACTTAGGTCAGTTGCTCAGCCCTTGTTCAGTTAAATTTTGTATATCTCCAAGGACAGAGATTTCAAAACCCTAGTTGAGCTACCTAGTTGAGTCTTTGACCACCATCATGGTGACTTTTTTTCCCTTGTCACTAGATTTTGCAATTTTGAGTCTCATCTTCATTGTATGAACCTCTCTGAGAAATCTGATTTAGCTTTCCCTGTAACCACCCACTTAGTTTAACTTAACTCAGCACTTAGTTTCTCCTCATCAGCTTCGTTTTTCTAGGTGGATCAAATTCAGCTTCCTCGGCTTCTTGCTCCTTCAATATCTTTATTGTAATAGGCAGCCCCATACTGGACATAGTACTCCAGGTGCAACCTCATAAATGCTGGACAGACAACAGAGAATGATCACCTGCTCAGACTGGCTGACTGCACTCTTCCTAGTGCATTCCAATACACTGCTAGCCTTCAGATCCACAAGGACCACCTCTGACTTATGTTCAACTTCTTGTCCACAAGTTCTTTTCCGGAAAGTTGTTTTGATCTAGTATGTCCAATTTGATTTAGTGTATTCTGGTCAAACCCACTCCCAATTTATTGTGCAGACAATCCTGTGGCAGGGTCAGGTCTTCTTGGGAGAGGAATAATGCAAGATGGCAGAATTTAAGGCCAAAAACTAGGCTTTTATAAACCTACTTTCTTCAGCATGTGCAACCTAAGCCTCAAATGATTTCTAACACCAGTGTTAAGCAACATCAGTGCTAAAAGAGAGTAAAAAAGCCCTCAAAACAATTACTTGCTAATAAACTTCCTGTTTTCCCCCTTTCCACTAAAAAATATCACAAACAAACAAGCAAAAATGAATAAAAAAGTACTTAACAAAATAATACACTGAATATACTTTCCCTGGTGGGGAGAGAATATAAAAATAATGGCTCAGAGCAGATGTTCAAAGGCTGGCAACCGTGTTTTGCACTGCACTGGAAAACACACAAATACTTCAGTGTTGAACCCAGCACAACAAAGGAAACAGGAAGAAGGAAAGAGAATTCTTTCTGCTTACTTTTTTGGTTTGGCAACTGAAACTATGTCATTATGAACCTATAAGAACATGATAATCATGACAAATATGGCTACTGTTATCATCCAGTTTACGAAGAAAGCTTATTCTCAGACTTTGAGTGTTAAGGGTAAAAAGCACAACAGGATCTGCCATTCTGTGTATAACAACCCATAAAACCTCATTCAGTGATTTCCATGTTCACTGCTAGCTATATGCAACTTTAATTAGCAGGCATATTTGGATATATGCCATCTTAGTTGACAACATGAAGAAAGAAAAAAACCTACATGTCCATTGGCAATCTGCCCTGATAGTTAAGCACATTCTTGATTTAAAAATGTGCACATTATTTTCAGGCTAAACTGCTCTACCTTTGATTTTCATCTGTTGAGAGTACATTTTACTGCCTGTATCTGCAGGGTCAAAGGGTCACCCACTAACGGATATCCTACGGTTGTGTAGGCACTTTTTATTTGTAATTAACTTGCCTCTTAAATACCTCTTGAGCAAGCTAAATACATGGAGGCTTTTTTACCGTAGAAGTATTTTTTGTTACTCAAACCATTTTTGTAGGTCTTTTCTTGAAAACACAGATTTTCTTTTTAATCATATTTTCTTTCCAGCAACAAAATGAAAGCAGGATTTAACAGCAACAAATTAAACTCATTAATACCTTGCTTACCTTCTGACATTTTACCACTTCCGTACACTTACTTGATTTTTTTTCTCATTATGCATCCAAGGACAAGATTAAATCTTGCAATGAAAAAAAAAAAAAAACAAAAAAAACCCACATCCATTCTCACTGTGCCTCTACAGTGGTTACGTTCTCCAGACATACAAAAAAATGTGCACGTACACCACCACTTTGGGGGCTACAGAATATTTTTACTCACATGTTTCAGCTGCAGTTCATTGTAATGTAGGAGTCACCAAGACTAATGTCCTAGACTTTTAATTTTTGAGATAATTAGGAAATTAAGATATTCTTCAGATCCTAGTTACATTGCTTGTAGCACTTGGGCTGAGATTCTTCTGATAGTGACCAAAAACATGTTCCTTGCTGCTCAAGCTTTGATAGCCATGGATAAGGCAGGCCCAGGGTTGCTGCCATAGACCATGCCACATATAAGACATCATGGAGTTAAACAGTAACTCAGCAGGCATAAAAACAACTATGGAGCCACATTCAGATGGATCAGATAGACCTACTATTTCTTGACATTAGTGGGAACATTTCCATTGGCTTCAGTGAGTGCAGAAATGCCCGAAAACAATAGATTTTTTTGTGGTTGTTTTTACATTTCAACAAGCTGGATTTAAGTTCATTAACATTCCAAATGAGATCAATAATGAATAGTTCAGTAATAATTACCAGGACTCTACATAAAACTCTATAAATTATGTCATGAGCTATACACTGCATGTGCCAATTTTCCATAAACAAGGGATTCATTCACTCTCTGTTTTCTAACAATAAGCACGTTTGGTAATTGTGACTAGAGCTATACGTTGTTCACCCAAATTTAAAACTCTGCTCATGTATTCCCTTGCTAAAATTGTCCTTCCATTCCAATACCAAGTCTGTAAGAAACAGATTCAGCTGAGGTTTCCTGCAAGGCAAAGAGGTTATCTTGAACCTCATGACCTAGATCTGAGTGTGAGCTATAAATTCACTGTTCTACTAAATTTGCCAAGGCTAAATGTGACCTACCAATAGCTAATTCAAATGACTGCAAGAAAACTGGGCTGCCTGCCATAATTTTGTTGCACATATCATAGGGCTCTAGTGGTTACCCTAAGGTTCAAGAATAAAGTGACTACCTGAAAATCTTAAAAATAAATTAAATATTGGACTTCCTGGTCATAGACAGAGTTTGAAAACTTGAGGGTAAAGAAGGTCATGATAAAGCCTTCTATTTTAAAAATTAATTTTAATCGCATTTCATTAATGCATAATTCCTGGTCAGAGTATTTGACCACACTGTAGATCAAAACCAAAGCCGGGCCAAAAATCAGAACTGAAAGGGAAGAGATACTTTTATATTGTGTAAAGAAATAACCAGCTGTGAACTTACGGATCCATTTTATTTGTGAATGCTAAACTCTCAGCAGTTGGTAAAGTCAGGAAAAAATTTATCCTGAAGCAGAATTTTAAAATCATAGAAGTTGTGAATGCTGTTCCAAAATGATTGAAGGAATTATGAATTTTACAGTTGTCAGAATTCAAACTAACAGCTGTGATTCGAAGTGTTGAAGAAGGTTATTTTATATCTTGCCTCAAAAATTAGCCTTAAAAATTCATATGCTGACCAATTTAATATCCAATTAAAACATAGTTGAGGACTGGGAAAAAATACTCAGTTAATTTAATCCAGAAACATATAGCAAGTACCAGTCTAACTGTACAATCTCATTCATGATCTTATAATTTTGAACCTGAAGTTTAAATTTTGTTCACTACTTCAAATAGAAATCTGTTTCAAATGAGCTTTTCCTCCTGCAGAGAGCTGAAAAAGTTCTTCAAATTTTCACATTGTGTGAAAATTATATTAATGGCCACTATCATTTATTTGTTCTTATGCCAATATTATTCTTCCCTGAATATATGTATTTTACTTCTCTGATGTATGTGACTTTTAGGCAAACTTCTTCTGAAGTTAAATAAACCATGCTCCTCTAATCTCTTTTATACACTAAATTATCAAATTCCTTGCTCATCACAGTATCTTTTCTCTGTAAACGATCTGAATACATCTTTCCTAACAGTGGATGGATCAGATACATTTCATTAAAATTAATGAATTAATTTCACTGCCATGGCCACACCTTTATCAGTACATATGCCATATGTAAAGGACTATTAGCTGATCTAGCATGGCTTACTTCTACACAGGTAAATGCACCTACTGCCCTGGTTTTCAGCACTGTCCTGAGAATGGCTCCCAGCCCATATTAGCCCCTGAGCCATGCTCAGGAACTACTGAAAAAGTGCTAATTGGCCCAAAACTAAAAACATGCAGGGGCTATACTAACAATTTAGAGTAGGCATGATCATGCATCAGGGATTAGCCCATGTCATGGGCTTGTTTAATTTATTTTCATAGTTGTAACTCATGATGAATGCAATTGTGTTACTACCAATGCTCCAGGTCTCCTGGAAATACCTTTCACAGCATGTCCTAGATCTGAGTTTGCCTTCCTTAGCTCACAGCCACTCTGGAGTCAGCTGCTGTATTTGCATCTTTCTCTGTCCAACTACTGTAGTCTTCCAGGCTTTTATCAAGTCAAGCCATTTGGGGTAGTCTAACTATGACATTTACAATTCTGTTCATTTCTCCAAGGGATCTTCAGAATTTTCAAGACTGAAATAATCACTTCTCTACACTGTAAGCTAGTAAATCAGATTTGTAAACTTCAAGATTGTTTACTTATATGGAGAAAGTAAGGAAATGGGCAACATAATAAAAGGTGTTTGGCATATACAAAAAGTGATTATGTGGATTACCATATCTACTTGCTAAGAGGGTGCATATGAGTTACCAAATTCACATGAACATTGCAGGGTTTTTTTCAGGTACTGAGACTCACCAATAGTTATATTCCAATAACTTTCTACATTTCCTCAATTTCATTCCAAGGTTGCATCCACTAATGGAACACCCTGAGAGATTTCATGTGAATCTGTTAAAACAGTACTCAAAGAAATTTTGTGTGTGCATTATAGGACGTTAAAATCCCAGTCTATGCATGTTTATCAAGCTTTCATTCAGAGACCACATGTGAACATTCATATTCTTCATCCCCAGGAAGTATATAGCCAAATCAGCTTTAGAATCCCATTCACCTCAATCTTTGATAAAAAAAAAGTCCCAAAGCATTCTGGTCACATTCAAATGCAACAGAAATATAAGCAACACTGACTTTGACTCTGTATTTCTTAAATGTCTTATCTCTTAGCCACCAGAGGAAGCTTATTGAGGCTATGAATATTTGAAATAAGTGATTGATAATGAAGAGGGGGAAAAGTTAATTAAAGATTTCAAATGAGGATTTTGATACCCTATGTGTTCAAACAAAGTGCCTTTCTTATATCATACAAAGCCTTACCCATATGCTAATTTCATGGAAATGGGTTTTATTATACTCTGTGGATTTTTCATTAAACAAGCAGAGACATAACCACATATACGCTTCTCTCCCTAACCCAAGCTCTCACACATCCTGTGAAAGGTGTGATAGCTACTTGCTTTTTATCCATTTTTATCCCCTGTCAACTTGTCTTTGTTGAATCAATATAAAAGAGACAGCATACTGTACAAGATGGATCCCCAGTCCAACTGCATTTCTTATGATCTGCCCCAGCACTGCTCATTTCTGATGGTCTCTAAAATACAAACTCTCCATATGCAAACTACTTATTGGGAAAGGTCTCAGGCTCATCCTAACTAACAAACCATGCCAGACTCTAAGGTAACACCTTAACATTACATTCAAAACTGAATCCGTCACCCAAGAATTGCCCCAATGCATTAAAATTCACTATTTTGGACATGCCTTCAGTGTGTATCCACACTTTAGATTCAGAAGAGTTTGTCAGATCTTTTTTTGGGGTCTTTTCCTGAACCAATTAGTTCCTCTTCCCAGCTTCAGAGGATTCCATTTGGCACAGAATGCAGCCTCCAGGACAGGAATATGCAGACTTTGGGTTTTTGCTCCTAATCACAGCCCTTTTAACAGAGAACATCACGTGCTGTATTTATGCATGTAGTCCTTTTCCTAAGGAGGAAAAAGCCAGCTCAGTTTTTAGGTATCAGAAATAAACAATCTCCCAATCCCATCCAGAGACCTCAGCAAGTTAAACTAAATTGCCTGGAAACTTCTTTTAGACTCAGGGGTGACACAACTGCTTGGGGAACACCTACATGATATCTTCTGTAGCAGCTTTCTATTCATAGCCATTCATAATACCATGTCTCTGAACACGTTTTACAGCTAAGAGCAAGCAAAAGACACTCAATTTCTCTGGCCATCCTTGCTGCATTTATTCTGTCTACTCTTTACTGCCTGAATGACTAAGAGCTTAGTTGACTTTTCTGTAATTGCTTGATCATCCAACATGAGCACTCATCAACACTACGGAACAAGTGGAATTCCGAATATCAAGCATCAATATCACACAACAAAATGGAAATGCTAAAAACATATTTCATTAACTAAATAAAAGCATGGTACAATTTTTTATTCTGAAACAGAGAGAAGTGCAGAAAACCAGACATTGTGCATCTCTCAGGAAGGCTAGTGAATCACTTATTATTTATTCAACTATATTAGAGCCAGGCTTAGTTCCTTTTGAAATCTGAGGAAGCCATTCCACTTGTTCCAGCAACAGCTCTATAAGAATATATAAACTTTTTAATGTTCTGTACGTTTGTTTGGTTTTTTTTTTTTCCCTTATTTTACCAACAAGTACAGCTGGGCATAAAAGAACTCAATTACATTTTACAGTTATACCTAGTGTCCTGTACACATATATAGGATATATAGTTATATATATTCTAGATGTAACTAAATATCTACTAAATATCATTCAAAGCATCCTACATATCCCTCAGTTGCCAATTCATAAAAGCTTCTGGTTTCTTCTAATTTTCTGCTGTATTTGCAATGACCATAGGCTTCTTAAAAAGCCTAGAAATTAAGGTTTAGGCACCTTAATCAGCCTCAAAGTGGTGTAATATGGAAGCGTAAGTCTTCCAGAGAATGCTTAGGCTAAAAATACTCATTAAACAACAACAAGACTATTTGTCATGCTGCTTCTCAGCACCAACCTCAAACTCTCTAAAAATCATATAAAGAATGTAAATTCCTGGAATTAAATAATTGTAACTGCTGCTTTTAGATAATTTCCTTCTATCCTTTTTACTCTTTCTCGGATACTTTATAGTTACGGGTTTTGGACTTTCCATTTAAGCACTGTGCTGAGCTTGAGAGCAGTTTTGTAGTCCAGACATCTCCTAAACATTTTGTAGTGATGTCCTAGTAGATGCCTTGTAGATTTTTCTAACTTAGACATTTAGTATGATGTTATATGCAAACTGAGGAATTATGTGTTTTTTTCCAGGAGTATTTGTATCATATAGATTTTGGTCTTCTAAAAATTTCCTGTTGTTTTTCAAGCTTTCATAAGAATCAAAGATTTAAAAACAAGTGTTCTTCAGTTTTGTTTGCTTTGAAATGTAAAAGATTCTCCTTGCATTCATCTTGAGGTATGGAAGCAGTAAGCTGTACCACTGCAGGCAAAGATAAATTATCAACAGTAAGAATTAAACGTGGGACCTCTGGATCCAAACACACATATTTCTAATGACAGTGCAAAGGGGCCCTATTCCACAGGAAGGGGCTGTGGCAAGGTCATCAACTTCTGTCTGTGCGAAAGAGGGATACAATACTGTCTTTAAAGGATTAAAAAAATATATTTTTCCCACTGTTTTCTGCTGAATTACACTTAATCCTTTTATAGAATTGAACAAAATGTGACTACTTTAAGAATGTTACAGTGAATGCTTTGTATGACCAGTCAGTGAAGTTGTATTGAGTTCAGGAATCTTCTTTGTAAGTATATTGATTTAAATTACAGTGGGATGCATAGAAAACTAACTAGGAAGCAGCACCTGGCTTCCCAGAGCAATACTTAAGCCAGCTCTTCAAAGATAATCGGCAAAATTATTAACCTCAAGGACAGGGTATGCTGTCTGCTAATAAGATGTATGTTATTATTTCCAAGCTCAGAATTTGAAAATATAAAGGCTAAAGAGTAGTTAAAAGTCTCCTGAGAAGAAAGGAGAAATGATAAGATGCTTCTGAGAACACGGCTATGGAAACAGACCGAAGAGGAGGCAGAGGCAGAAAGAAATTAATTCTATAGAAATTAATTCTATAGAAACAGCCTAAGATATTGGTGCTTTTCCAGAACAAGGGCGTAGCAAGCTGTAGGGGAAAGCTTCATGTGTATATATGGTGCATTTATTGGTTTAAAGCATTCTTTCTTTTATGCTTTCCTTCTAAATAGATTATACTTCTAGAAGACTATAAGTCATATATTACCTTGGCATGGCCAGAGGGAAACAGAAACTACAGGGTCCAATCCTATCTCAGATCCAGCCTTTGAGCAGGAGAACTTCAAACCAGGGGATAGCAAAAAATCTGAAATGGGATATATTCATTAAGACTACAGGAGCCACAGAATACTGGGATGCTACTACTTTGATAAAATAAGGAAAAAAACCACAGAGCTGTCTGTGTCATTACAGCTTATATTTTACATTCTAATAGTCCACAACTTCATTTTTCCTTATATGCCTCTTTCAGGTATAATTCTCAAAAGAAGACACTTTTTTCCCATGAATAAGGAGACTTTTTCTCTTCCTTATACCATGCAGCTCTTCCTCTGCTTATGGATCACCTTTAGGCTGTATTTTGACCCATTTTGGTCAGAGTAGAAATTGTGTTACTATTCCAAGATACAATGCATGTTGAGTCAGGAGGTGACAGCTTTATAACCTGGGTGATACGATGGTGAACGGGCACATTACAAAGTGGACAATTACTGTAGGTTTTGTGATATTATTTACAGTACTTACTTTGCTAACCTGAGCAGCATTGCAAAAATGCTAGTTGTTAAGACTGCTAAAACATAATGCTAGAGTTTTCTGCAGCACAAGTGGCTGGTATTCTGATAAATGACACGCATGAAAAGGTGGCCATGAAAAGCAAATCCACAGTGAATCACCCTCAACACCAGATTGGAGTAAGAGCATTGCAAAACTGATTTGTGGGCTGATGTTACCATTTAATGTGGTTTCCATCAAACTGTTCATAAAATTCATAGCTGCAGCTAACCTCCATTACTGTGTCCTTGTACATTCTTCTTGAAAATAACTTGTTTATGAAGCTTCACCAGTGCAGAAGGATACTCTGTGATCTGATGGAAAACATCACTGCAAAGCAGTGACCAAAAAGCACATTCCCTGTGTGGGCTTCAACTTCTTACTTGTACGTTGTGATTATGTGCAACAGTCTTTGTGATCATCTCTGCCACATATGTTGAGGCCAGCTTACAGGATGATTCAGGTCCATAGCACAATAGATATTTATGGAGATATCTAATTTATGAATCTTAATCTGGAGCTGATCTCTACCCTTTATCACTCTGCTAAATCTCCAGTGTCCTTGCAGAGCAAGGTATGATCCTTAAGAAACATGAACACTGTTCAGAATCCATGGAGGTGCCTGGCATGTTACCACCTTCAGGTCCTTGGAGAATCCCTGATTTAGACACCAGTACCAAATAATTTCTATATTAACATCAAAACCATTTTGTTGAAACAGATTCTATTTTCAAGTTGATGATTTCATGCAATGTTTTCCCCTGTGTTGATACTTCTCACTGGTCTCATGGGAAGTTTTTTGTGATCTCCAGCCCTTCTACAAGACTTAGGATCATGATGAAAAAATATCAGCCATATCTATAGGAAATATGACAATAAGATAGAAAAGCAGCCTGTTTCTAGAAGTTCTGAGAGAGAACATTTGGTTTTCTTGCTTACAGTAATCTTGCTCTTCTTTGTTAAAGGATTTGGGTTTTGAGTTTTTTTAGTTTGGAGTATATATAAATTATATAGAAAATATTGGGTGTTTATTCGGGGGGAAAAAGAACATTCAAATTTATTTTTAGTCTCACTGTAGCAAAGTGGGGGCATATAATCTTAGATGCCAGAATCAGGGAAATGCTTATAAAAGCTTATATTGCTGAGGTGGACACTTCACAGTTTTTGACTCATGCTTCAAGTACAGTTTTACACCATAAATTCAGTTTATGGAAAAGAGTTTAACAGTTCAGTAGCAACTTAACTCTTCCTCTGTTTTTTTTTTTACAGAAAGGGACTTCCAAGTCTTTCTCAAATCAGATTGCATGACTTGTCTAAAGGGAAATCAAACCGGAAAGCTTATGTGCCTTAATGGTGAATATGATTTTAACAGAGCAAGAAGTCATGGAAAGACCAAGTGTCTGCTATTCTATCTTTGACTACAGATCATGGAGTCAACAGGGTCTTCCTAGAAACCTGCACTACAGAAAGAAGCAAGTATCTCTCGGTACAACATGAACTCTGAAAATCTCAGCATTTTTCCTATGTTGGTAAAAGTAAAATTAAACCATGCTCCTTGGAAACTTATTATTCAATACTGAAGATTGAATATAATGCTGAAATTAGCAGATATGTATATAAATATTCTAGGCTCAGTCAGACAGGAAAGTAATTGAAATGTTTCAATGAGATCCAAGCTTGCATTTCCCTGGATAAACTGCTCAGCCTACTAGCTTGAAAAGGGAAAATACAAAGGGCAAGATTTTCATGACTGATTATGGAACCGAGAGAGTCACTTTGCATTTCCTTAAAAGGGGCCTGATTTTCATAAAATACAGTGAAGCCTTGAACCATCTCAAGCTGAGCACCCCAAGCTAAAGCAGCTAAATTTACAACTCATTTTTGCCAGTCTCTAGCAAGTGGTGCGTTTAAATTCAGTTTCATGGGGGAAAAAAAAAATCAAAGAGACAAATCCAATTTGATCATAAGAATCAAGTCCTTCTAACTTGAATTATTGATAAAATAGATCAAACCCAGGAAGGATGCAAACACTGCTGACATCTTTTCCTTTCTTTCCTTGTTTGGGCTACCAGGGAAACAGTCTAAACTAGTTTGCAACATCATCTTGCATTCTGAAATTGAAAACAAACAACAGCCTCTGCTCCGCAAAGTCCTCACCCACAGTCAGAATGACAACAGCTAATTGGATTAAGAAATGGATTATGACACCCAGCATAGTTTGAATCAGTTAATTGGATTAAAATAGATTGAACTGGCCATTTGGATTAAGGCATAATAAAACTTCTCTTCAGACAAAAGATCTGAGTAGCATGTTAAGGACGAAAAAAAAAGAAAAAAAAAAAAGAGAGAAAAAAAAAAGATAAGGGAGAAGAAATGCTTGTTAAGGGAGTAGGGGGGGGCACACTCCTCTCCTCTTACTAGCTATTTTTAATGAAGGGCACATTATCTCCTTGCCTAGCAGCTGAAATAACATTGTGTAATGGAAATGAGCTCAGCAAAAGGGCTGGAGTCATTATAAAAGATAAAAATCCCTAGAAATCTGTTTAAATGTTAATAAATAAGAAAAGGATAAAAGAAGAAACTAAACATCAAAATACAATGCTACCCGCTATGCAAAAATTCCTAGTCTGCATTCCCTCCCCTCCACATTATTGATTTTTAAATCACATTGTCTTTTTATTACTTTTCTCTAAATCTGTCACTGTAAGAACTGACACAAAATCTAATCAAAACATAAGGAAACCATCACTTTTACCTAGTTATTCAGATGGTTGGTGAATAACATCACAGCCTCTGGTCTTGTTCACAGTAATGAAATCAAGCCCTGGCCTGTGCTTTCTGTTTTTAAAGGTTTTGCTTTGGAAGAACTGCACAGCTGAAGAAAACACCTGTTTTGAAGCACTGAGGAGCAGGATGAGAATAGAGATTATCCCAACCCGTAGACCAAAACACTTTTATATTTCTAATTGAAAAATCTGCATAGAGATCTATATGCTTCTTAATACTTTCTCTTGCATGTGCCTTTTTCACCAGTGAGTCTCACAAAAATATTTCTTTTCAGAGTTTTATAGAGCAACAGACACTTTTCCTTCAGTGCCATTTCACTGAGAGTCACAGGAGAGTACACAAAAATGTTAGCCTGTGCAAAGTGCCTTAAGCCCTTGCCGTTAATGGGCATCAAGTCAAGTGCTGCCAGCCATTCCCATCCAGGGGCTGCAGAAAGCCCAGGGTGCAGAGAACATCTGCTGAACTTCTGGGCCCTCCAGGGGACCCACAGGCTTGAAGCAGCTCCAACAGTGATTGAGGGTCTGCTTTCTCATCCAACTCCCTGTTGCAGAGCAGGTGGTAGCCTAGGCTGACAGGAGGAAGGTCTAGAGAGAGACGTGAGGGAAATGAGTGAGAAAGGCACTCGGATTGGCCACAGTGTCAGTTGGGTTCCTGCTTGTTTAGTGTCCCCCTGTAGTTCCCATGGCCCACGCCAGCAGGAGGGACATGAGGTTATCGCAATTCCAGCCCATGCTTAGCTACCAGGCTAAGTTGTTTCCTTCTGAGTCTTCTTACTGGGAGTTTCATCACTCTGGCATTGCTCAAGTGCACTGAATACACCCATCAATAATCAAAAGTAGTGAGAGGGTCATGAAAACACATGACACAAGGTCAGAGATGGATTATGTGTCACAGAAGTTCAGGACTATGTGAGCAATTTTCCCGACTACACATTTTGCCAAAAAAAAAAATATCTGTATTCAGCAGCAATGTGATGTGTGTTGACTTAGCGTAAAAATCCTACCACCAACCTCAACCTTTGCAGAAGCCCCATCATAACCCAAGTAACACTGCTGTATAGTACGTGACTTAAATTAAAGGATTAATGGAGACAAGAAATAGCCATAAACTGCCATGTCAATGTGTATGGACCTTTTCAATTACTATCTCTAAATCATCTTGATTCTGTCTTCATTTCCTTTTTCATTTTCTTTCTTAAGAAATAAACAAGAAATACTAAAATCTTGGTAATATATTACCATAAGAGCAAAAATTGAGGATGGGATGATATACATTCATCAAAAAACACATTTCCTTCCATGATTCAGAAAATAAATTTTATAGATTTGGTTTGCTTTGGCTTCAGTTGAAGACCATGTTATGGATATTTACAAAACATTAGCAAGACTTTTACTTTAATATCATGTAGAGCACAGCTATACTGACCTTCTAAGGATTATGGAAGAAACCTCTTCAAGTGCGAGGGAAGTATAGACAGCAATGCTGCGTTCTTCAGTCTGGAGGAGTTCAGAGTATGCCTTTGAATGCTATTTTTGTATGTAACAATCATCCTCATTTGTTTGAACAACCAGGACTGCTCTCCCATATCAACATAAGCATCGCATGAAGGAACAGAGAGTCTTTTTAGATATCTGTGGAAGGGTCTTAGCTTTATAAAAAAAAAACCCAAACAAACAAAACAACAAACCAGAACTGGGGGCTTTAAGATTAACTATTACATTTATCTACTGCTTACCATCACCTACAGGATATTGCACTTTAGGACAGAAGTCCCACTGACTCCTCTATATGAACTTTTTTTTTTTTTTTCTTTTAATACGCTTAAGTGCTTGACTATTATTCTGGGACTCTGTGACTGGCTGAAGAGAACCAGAACCTAAACCCCTGAACTTCTGCCACCACCGTCAAGCTGAGAACCTTAGCAGCAGAGCAATAACCAAGCTGGCACCTGAAGAAGTAATTCATAGGGCAATATTGGCTTTGAGCTGTCCTCTCTTCCTTCCTCCCTGCCTCGGTGAACCTGTCCGTCAATCTGCAGCTTCAAGGTGTCAGAAATAAGCTTCTTCAAATGCTGAAGTAACCAATTAAGTTTTATTGCTTTATTGATGCCACAGATATAAAATGACTATGTAGAGCATCTGTCATAAAATGCTTGCTTAAGAATCTGTTGTTGGAGACATCAGTACTCCAGTACAAAGATGAAAGGAAGATTTAAAACGCGTGATGTGGATATGTGTTAGAAGCTAATTACATGCAGTGGGAACAGATACAAGGATGGCTTGCCATCAGCTGTGGATTGCATCTAAGATGTGGTTATCAGTGCTAAAATGTTTTCATAAAACAATCTTATGTGCTGTCGAGCTAGTCATTTTTCTATCATGAATTGTTCCTTCTAGTTATTTTTTTTTCTGAAGAAGGAAACTTCAGTATTGGATTGAGCTCTTATATCATATAGAGTGGAGTTCTTTTATGGGGAATTCACTAGTACACACAAAACATTAGATGCTGGTCTTGAACAGGGAAGTCTATTGTCAGGAGCCATTGTTGATAGTGATGGTGTTAATTTATAGAAATGTAAGGAATGAATTCAACATGAAGAATCTATGACTGTAAAAATCTGTCATGGATCAGTTCAAATGAGCATTGTTGAAAAGAACTGGACTGCCAGTATATTCATGTAACTGCCTGTGACAGAGAAAGTTTACAAAGGAAAAAAGAAACGCTAGCAATAAAAATGGAAAGGTGTCTTTTTTCTACCATATCTTTTCATCTTGATATATGCCCTGCTTCTGCATTTTTCATATGAAAGCTTAAGAGAGTATTGAAATTCTTTAAAAAGGAAAGGCAAAGGAAAAACAGTGTATATTGCCTATCAGATATAGTCACAGAGGCAGTAGGCTCAGATATACAGATTAGGGAATCTTTTTATGCTTTGGCAGCATTGGCCTCCGCATTGTTCTGTGTTGCCTAGAGCAGTATTATCTTCTTAATTTGTTATTTTATAAATACTTTGAGCACTGAAACCTTTAAAAGCCACAGAACAAAATAAAAATCCAAACAGCATAACTATTGTCAGTTTTAAAAAGGCAAGCTCGTATTCATAGCAAGCTCCTTTGAAAAGAGAAATTGTGTATGAAGATCATGTGCATAGGGACATGTTATCAATTCTGAACGATTTTCAAGATGTAGTCTTGCCTGCTGCTAACACATTATACAGTGCTGCAAATCGGATGCACCCTTAAGAAAGGTCAGAAGACAGATTTTAAATACCATGGGATTCTTCTTCTTTTTATACAAAAGGCCACGCTTTACTGAAGAGGTTAGGAAATCCTGTATTGTAAACTCCACAGTGCAGAACAATTTTGTGGCACTGAAATAGGAGGGTATATTATTTGCTATATGTGTAAATATTAAAGAACTGAAAACCTGTTCTAACTTAACATTCTAATACATTTTTCTGAAATACAGGCACGTATCTGATAAATTCACCCTCTTATGCAGGAAAACAAAAAGGCAATAGTACATATTAATATCCCCTACCAAACCTGCCCAAAGAAATACTCACTGATGATTTTCATTCCTTATTCTTTTTTACCCCTCATTTCACTTCTGCCTCCTTTTCCTTTTTCTGGTTCTATAAATACTTATTTTTTCAGGGTCAAGAAGGAGGGTTGTGACAAGAGGAGGAAAGTCTTCTATTTTTCTTATCTTTTTAACCATTTGTTTCATTCATATACCGAGCCAGAAACAGTCTAAAAATACTCCATAAATATTGAAATTCATAGGAATTAGAAAATTGCAATCTTTTTGTCCTGACCTTATCAATCCTCATTACAGTCCCTCAAAAGCATTCAACATTTCACTCTGTCAAGCTCATGGCTAAAAGACTGATGAGGAAATATTTGGTTTTCTTTCTGATTTTAGTATTTTAATAACAAAAAATATTATTTTAATAATAGAGTATTATTATTAAAACAATAATTTTAATAATGAAATGCACTCTTTTTAGCATTCTATTTGACCATGTCCTAAAACTTGCTGTGAGATTACTAATATCTTTGTGTTTACTTATTGGTCCTGACATGAAAATGCTTTCTTATTGATGCAATGAGCTTTGTAGCCACCCTCCATCCTCTAAAGTGAGAAGGAGAAAGCAAAGAATTGCTTCTTTACAGAATGTGTTTCCTGTCTTGAAATTTCAAGGGTCAAGTGCAGATGATAAATACCTGCAGGTAATGTGGTTTAACCCCATCCTGTCAAATAAGATCAGGTAAATCAAGATGTACCAGGACCAGGCTTTGCAGCAAAACCAGGAAAAGATAACTCTGCTTAGAAAGAGTACACAGGAAGGCTTCAATGGATGTATCTCCACAGTTATGCATCAATTCCCCTCTGTTCACCAAGACAGCATCAGTCACCATTACCAGACATGTGTCTGTGTGTACTCTCTCCATGGTTACACTCACTCAGAGAGCATGACCTAGTTATATATGAACCTATGCTTGAAAAATTGTCTCTGTTGAAATATCTAATTGCCTTGAAAGTTATTAAATAAACAGCAATTATGTGTTCATGCATAGCTGCAGCTATAGTACTATTTTTGTACTTTGGATATTATTCAAATTAAAATTATTCATACAAATATACAGTCTTCTTTCACTAGTGCTTTACACTCTATAAACCACAAAATTTAAGTCCCAACAGAGCAACAGAGTGCATATTATAAATACTCCAGCTACAAAATTTTCTGGTCCTGACATAGCTTCTATCTAGACAAGACACAACATGGATCTATCTGGTCATAAGAGTTTGTTAGGCAGGTTGTATACACATAGGCTGAATTCCTGGGTCAATCACAGAATTCCTGGGTCAATCACAGAAGGCAGTGGAAACATGAATTAATCCATCCTGTGCTGTAGTTCTTAATCTCAAAACCATAAAAAATTATTGCCTCTCCTAAAGGGGTATAGGAAGTACAAATCTATTAAAGGTTGTGTAAACTTGGATCTTTCTATGTTTGTATCTTTACATTTCCATGATTTCCTTCCAACTTTTTTGTATTCCTTAGTCCCACCACTTTCTGGGAATTCCTACAAATGGTCCTTCATTTCTTCTTACCTGTTTGTTTGCATAACACACACTGGTTCACTACGACTGAATCCAGCAGTGGCTGGTGTCAGGCTGTAAAACTATGAAACTGGGAACATAATGACATGGGTTTCAATGGGGATGAACCACCTCCTGAACCTTTCCTGTAACAGCAGTCTATCTCAAGATATGCATTAGTGAGGAAAATCAATTAAATTACCACCACTTAATGAACTATTGCCTGTTGGCCAAGTCAGGTTACCTTGACTATGTTTACCACAAGTGAAACAATAAGCCATAAAGGGGATAAAATAGATGCATTTCATTTCTGAGTGAGACAGGCTGAGGTATCACACGTATTCAGATAGAAATGAAAGGTATTGATTGGATTTGTTTGTATTCAGCTTTCCTCTGTAGGACAAACTACAACTCAAAAACTACAATCAATAACTAAAGTCATTCTTTGGCATCTCCCTGCATGTGACAAGACCTAACCTTCTCTTACTACTCTTCGTCTTCCTGAGCTCTGGACTACACCTTAGTGGGAATTCTTGACAGAATTTTTAAGACAAGGAACCAAATCACTGTGGCACAGTTATGCATGCAAGTATAGTCAAATGTTCATTCATTTTGGGTTAAGATACATACCATATATCTCAGCTTATTAAAGATGACCCAGTGTTAGCACTGGTGCAAGGATGAGCATTTAATTTGAAAGCTTCAGGGCTTTAAACTTTGCAGTTCCTATTATATTTAAGGTTTCAAGCACTAAGAAATTTGTGATCACGCGGTTGCTAGTAGTTCACGCTGCAATGTCAGCAGTAAGTGTTGTGCATTGCTCTACACAGGAAACGGCCATAAATGATCTGGACTAAATTTCCCCTTTTCCCTCAAGAGGACTTCCAAGGTCAGAGTTGAGGTCATTAACAGAACGGTGTGAGGAAACTCACACTGTAGCTATCTCTCATGTTTGCAGCTCATGGATAAACAATGGACTTCATTCTAAAATGTTTCAGCCCATTAATCTTCATAAATACAAATATTTATAATGCAGTAAGAATGTATTAGCCCTGTACACAGTCCCTTCCTGGTTTGCTTCCCCTTGTGCAGTTCATTAACTGTTTTAATACAGGCTCCGGTTCCAAGGTGTGTTGTGTTCACTCTTCATCCATCTCTTCATGTAAATCATGCACAGAGTATCTGAGAATGTAGGGGTCATTTTCCTGCTCGTGGATTTTGTTACGGCATTCAGAAGAACTTTATCATTCCAGCTCTATCCTCTCTATCCCAGGTTGACAAGGCCATGAGAAAGAAGGAAAAAGGCACTTTCTCCAACTGTTTGGAAAATCTTAGGAAACATAAATAAAAATAAAATAAATAAAAAAAATAATAATTCCATAAAAGCTTTTCTTGTACTGTATTCCTAAACTGTGTCAAGCACTCTTCAAAAACAGGTGCTTATGCAGAAGAATAGTATTTTCAGAACAGGTTTTCCTCTGGTTATTTTCATTTGAGCAAAATGCTGGTCCATTCTGCTCCATCAATGCAAATATGTGTCAGTATAGCAATGTACTTACTTACCACCTTATAACTGAGATCTGTATTTTGTCCACTGTGCTTAACATACAAAAACATGTTCAGCACTCACAGCTGCAAGGAATGATTTTTCATAATACAGAGCAGTATTAACAATGCTGTTGCTCTTGTAGAGCTACTATAATTGACATAATATCGTATCTAATGGGCCACTGTCAACAATGAACCGTCCATGAAAGAGCACATTCAGCACTGTAACTTTCTAGGCAATTAGTTTCACCATTTAAATTATTACATATACAGTAATATTATGGCAGTCACATATGCACATCAAGAAAAAACTGTATTCTGGCAATTCTTCACCCATGCTAATTGCTCTCAGACCTGTGGAAAAGGCAATAGAAGGAAAAAAAAAGAGAAGGGAGAAGACAAAACAACCCTATCAAGTTATGAGTCCCTTATGGAAATAGCAATATTGGTAGTCCACTATAGATAAATAGATGTTGCTTGCATTGCTTTTACAAATATATGCTTAGTTAGATTGTTAGTCTAATAACATAAAATAATGGATCAAAATTAAATAGTACATATTTTTTCTTTCACATTTCAAGCATAGAAAAGTAGTTCTGCTTATTTGTTCAGCATATTAACAGAAAACAGTCCCTCTTCTATACATAACTAAACTTTTGCATTTCACTCTGCCCAGTCACCAGTGCAGATCAGCAGTACCATGCAGTTTATAATTTAGTGCAGATTTTTTTAAAAAAAGAACTAGAATTTTGCTCTAGCCAGTTCTGTGAATTGGGCAGACCAGAAGCATACTCTGGCACCATCTAGCAAAAGCACAAAGTAACACTCATTCTCCTCCTTTCTAAGTACAGACTAAAATGGGGGTATGAAATAAGTTACCTGGGGAAGAATTCAAAATATTGGCAGTAGACCTCTTTTTTAACACAGGTGAAAGAGTTCTTTTAAGGATCCTTCGCAAATATGTACCCCCTCATGAAATATGCATTTGTGCCATCATAGCAGTAGTTAATTTCCTCTATTTCAATGCAAATAGAACAGAATATGGGATCTATAGTGGTGATTTATGCCTCTGCAGAAGGGGTTTAAAAAGCAGAATTTAATTTCTTAAGAGTAGGCTTCTGCTTTAATCTTACTTGAAATCACCAGTCAAGGCAAACAGCAACTGTCTCTTGAGGACTGGGGTGATTTTAACATTGATTTGTTTACTGGCCATAGAAAACTCACTTGACCTTGGTTTTCAGTATCTCTATGTACAATGGGAAAAGAAGATTTATATTTTACAGGATTATAGTGAAAAGAAATTTTTGCACTCTTACTGGTTGTTCTGAAACTACAACCCAATCCCAAGCAACCATTTTCCTTCCTATTAATACCATAATCAGACAGCTTCCAGGCAGAAGCTTAAATTTTTAAAAGGAAACCAACAACCAAAAACTGGAAATGAGATAGGAAAATGTGTTACTGTATTAAAGAGAGCAGCTCTGCTGTTCTTGCTTTACCTCAGGTATGAATTGCACTCCTTCCAGCTGGTTTCACATGATACACTCCTACATTGACTGAAAGCCCGGCCCATGTTTTCTAGCAACTCTGACCTTAGAAATCCCCCTTTTTGACAGCATTTTATGGAAATCTGGCCTTCAAAACATTTATTTTTTCACATACAGATGTAGATGGAGAAGGTTTTTTCATCAAATAACAAATAATTGCTAACTTTTCCAAATAGGGCTTTAGAGAAGTTAAACATAATTAGCCTGACTTTATATATCCTATTGTTTGGGTTCATGTTTAACTTTCTTCTCATGAAATTACTTGTTCCAGAAATACTTCCCTTTGTTTCATCTCACCAGTGCCACCTTGCTTGCAATTTCTGATAGTTGTTTGGGATGTTTTATCAGAAGAGGGAGTTCCTTAGTGCTGGCAAGTTTTTCAGTCATTTAAGAAGTATCTGTAAACATTGGGAAAATCACTGGAAGAATTGTTTAGCAAGAGGTTTTTAAACTAAAATTGTTAAAACCATACAAGTTATTTCAGACATAAGTCAGTAACTAAAATGTCCAGATATTTGTAAACACAAAATTTGTTTTACAAGTTTATCTATGGACTTTACTTGCCTTTCTCCATTTACCTGAAAGAAGGAATGTATTTAAATCACTATTTAATCTTCATTCCATCCTTTCTTTTTCCACTTATCCTTGTTTCATTCCATCATATCCTCTATGAAGAAAGCTTTTGGAAGATCTACTCTGGAACCAGAGCACATTTAAATTATCTTCAATAGTTTGTTAATTAATTCATATACCATTATATAATATCTGCAAAGCCCTGACAGGAGAGGGGACTTTTCTAGTTTTCTCACCTCTCCAAAGAGACACAGGCAGTTTCCAGGTCCGAGGGATTTTCCTTTCCGGATTCTCTTAGTCCCTGTAGTGCATATTCAGGCTACAAAGAGCTAAATGCTTCCATCTGCAGGGTGTAACCTCAAAATATGTTATAGACCTCTCAGCTGTTTTCTGGGCCAACATATATACAAGTACACTGAGTTATCAGTGAGGAATACACATCCATATCTTTTCTCCCATGGCACAGCAGTCCCTGACACAGAGGACTCTTAGCAGGGTTCCTTTTAGCACCAGGCTCTTCTCATGGGTGGGATGTCCCCATAGTCACTACCTCTTGCAGGGACACAGCAAGTTGAATCCTACTTCCAAGTCTGACTGCAACACTGAAGGAGCCATGTGGAGGCTGCAGCAAATTACTAGGAGAAGAAACTGCAGCAGAAAGGGACCAGCATAACTCCCATAACTGGTCAGTGCTTCTGCCACTATTTCATATACTGATGGCAGGACTTTGGCTAGGATCTCATGGAGACTCACAGCATCAGCTGATTATAGGTACATAGCTGTTATCCAAATGTAATTTTAAGAACAACGTTTGGAAACATTTTAAAATTTGATTGCACATGTTATTTAGCCACCTGCATTGGCTATTCCCTATATATAGACAAATTTCTGTTGGCTTCTTGACATGAGTGCAAAGTATGTTTGTGAATGTTGCTACGTGGGAAATTATTTGAAACATTTATTCCATTCTGCTGGAACAATCCCTACAGCTTCAGGGTAAACCAAATGGAAGGCATTTTATTTAAGCTCTGGCAAGTCTCCACACTCCAATTTTTCACAAAGTCATGATACACATATGCCAAAAAAGTTGAGATATCTGAAGTCTTTATGCAGCACAAATGTCATACTAATAATAAAACAAATAGCCTATAGTTTAGGCCTAGGTTTTTTGTACCATTCCAAATTCCCCTGTAAGATGAACACCAGAAAAATTATCTCTGGAAAACCAGACTGATTAAGCTTAGTTTCATTAATAAACTGTCAGTGTCTCACTCTAAAAGATCCACATATGCAAATACTGGCCTTCATACATTTAGATTTTTCTCTGTCACCCCAACACTGTCCTAGCTCACTGCAGCTGTGTCCTTTCCAAGCTGTCAGACTCGCATATTAACCGATATTTCATCAATTTGGCCTGAGCTGCATTTGTAACTGGGCCCCAAGGGGAAAAGCTAATGCATTAAACACAGAACATTAGCCTCCTGGAAGTCGTATTTCCTTCAGAAGGAAAGAAGCCTTCCTCAGTTGAGCTGTACAAACCAGAAACACCAAGATGGCATGGAGAAACTCATATTGCTCCTCATGAATTTTTCATGAGTGTTTCTGCCCATGCATCTTTAACATGCAGCAGGACTTTACTGACCTTTACTCATTTTCATCCACATGGTAAAGATGGGAAAGGCAAAAATGATCTTGTCCTCCACATTTTTGAGGATATTTGATACAATCAGAAAACAAAGGTGTTTCTTTTCTGTTTAAAAGGCGCTGAGGATACCAGGGAGCTGCAGGGGGCNTGTTAGTTTGCTAGTCCATAGCCCAAAGTCTACAGAATCATGCAGTGCCGGAGGTAGTTAGTTTGTAGCTGCACAGATGGTCATGGATGATAAGATTTGCCTCAGGCAGGAGAGCTGTTCTTGCTTATTCTACTGAAATGCAGCCTTAGATATCTGTAGCTAAATTGCTTTGATTTTTTTTTTTTATTGTAAACTCCTCAAGTTAAAAGGGTAAAGCTCAATTTATGAACAAGATGTCAGAAGGCGAAGTATAAAAAGCAAGCATCCCTTAACCTAGCTTAAATACAAATTTCAAAAACAATTTCATTTGAAATACATTTAACTTGCAAGCTTACCAATCGCATCATTTCCCATACAGTTCAAATCAAGACTCGGCAGAACTTTCTCATTAATGCATCAAATAATGCAGATGTCCTTTTTTTGCCCCCTTTGAAGTGACATATGCTTCAATTTATTTTTAATCTTCTAAGTGATGTTGTAAGTAAAGCCGCCCTGTGTGACATATGAAGTTACTATTTTCTTCATTGCCATGGTTCTGGAGGACTCAGGCAGTAGTGGCTAAACTCAGATTGAATCAGGCTGTTAAACTTAAATGCCAAGGAATGAAAGCCAGCATTTAATTGTGAGGACATACACAAAGGCAAATGCAATGAATTTGCCCCTTGCACTAAGACACAGAATACACTAAACACTTAAAACCCCACATCTGCACTTTTCTTTTACAAGGCACATTTTCACTGCCAGATGAAGACTTTCAGTTGTAGCTGTGTGGAACAACAGTGTCATCCAGTGGTTAGTAGGCTAACCACACACTTCAAATTTTCCTAAGTGTGCATCCCAAGCTTGCCACGTTGCTTGAGAGAGGACAGCTTGAAAAAGAGCTGGCATGAACAACTTGCCCTCTGTACTACATCTTACAGCAATATTTTGGTAATAGAATGGTTTTCTGCCGCATCAACACTGGGGGAAGAAGAGCGGGTTCCATGAGGAACCTGTCAACCTTTTGGGGACGAGGTGCAGCAGGCAGCCATTTGGCTTCAGGCTGATACAAGCAAGGAGATTTTGCAGTTTTTAGAAAGCTGTGATCAAGGCCATTTTGACAGATATTTTTAGGAGCTGACTCCAGAAAGCCATGCAAGGAGGCACCTGTGCTACAATATTTTGCCAACTTCACCTCACAGTCCAAGTGCTTCATGAACCAACACTTCCATGTTCAGCAACCTGTTGTAGGTTTTTACCCTATAGTTTGTCCAGTTGCTCAGTGAAACTTTGATCCTTCCACATGCAAGGAGCTTTGTGGTTTATATGTACTTGTACAGGGAAACAGCTTCTCTCATCTATTTTTGACTCTGCCACCAGTACTTTTTACTTCTTATGCTGGAAGAGGAAGTGTATAATCTATCCAGATGCACTTTTTCTGGGCCACCACAGTGCCAGATCTTCCCTAATCCACTTCTTTCCAGTCGTCAGAGCTGTACTTGAGCACAGCAACCACCCTGCATCTTTGAGCTTCTCTGACCTTCTCTGTGCTGTTATCAGCTCTACAGTATCCTTTTTGAGACAAAGAGACATGACTGCAGACAATATTCAAGATTAAAGATCACATTTTTGTCTAAACTGGAACTTACTTTCACTTTCCAGAAATGAAAGTAAAAATTAATAATACAGTTTTGTATCGTAGAATCATAGAATGGTTAGAGTTGGAAGGGAACTTAAAGAACATTGAGTTCCAATCCCCCTGCCATGAGCAGGGACACTTTCCACTAGAGCAGGTTGTTCAAGATCTTCACTAGTATTAAAATAAATTGATTTTTCTTTATTGGTTTTATGCATTTTCCTCTGCATGGATTTGCCATGGTCTAAATGAAGTAACTTAATATTACTGAGCTAAAACTTTCTGACATTTTCAAAAGAAAATGCAATAAATGTTCTGATGCATCCAAACTTAGGGACATAATTAAAACAAACAAACAAACAAACATCTGGTCTGTCATAAAATTCAACATTCCCATTTTATTTCAGCATAAGGTGATTTAAAAAATATTCAATGGGAAAAAGAGTTCTGAGTTCTCAAGGTTAGTTAAAAGAGTTTTCTGGATGGGAAATAATGCAGATCCTCATGGGATTGTAATGCTTTCTGTATATTTTGTTAAAGGAGGGCATATGATCACTTTGGAAAATATATATTAATCATAGGATTTATGCTTTGTTTGCTAGAAAAAGATGATGCCAGGGAAAAATAAAACCTATAGGACAGCCTAGGAGAGACCATGCTTATGATTGAAGAATTTTTTTCTTTTTGAGAGTTACCATCTTTTTTTGAGGCTTAATTTTCCTTTCCCGTGAATAGAATCTTTAAAAGAAATTCAACAGCCTCTGAGCCCAACACCCTTCTCCCTCCCTTTCTCCATGCAGACTCTCTATTTCACTGAAAGAGAGCATTGAAGATAAGGAATTTTATAAAAGTATATAAGTTATTTAGGCACAATTAGATATGTGCTCTTAAATCTGCTAGGTGCATGTTAAAGTCTCCCTAGACAGGTTATGACCATTTATATCATCATTTATATGGCCTGCCAGGACTACTTCTTTAAATTAGCTTGAAGCAGGCCAGATAAACCTAGAAGGAAGTCGGTTGTCTTTTCTTTCGGCATATAGATAGCCATTGCTTCTGCTTTCAAGGCTAACAACAAACAAGATGAGGCTAGAGATAAAGAGGACAAAGACTACACCACCTTTTTCCTTAAGAGCTCACCATGCGAGCAGCAAAATGTCAAGACGAATTGGATGAAATAGTAGAGTAAACTCCAATAGGAACAATACATCTTTTGAAAAGAAAGGCTGCCAGATAGCCTGAAAATGTTCCTTGGCTAGATTACCTCTTCCCCAGCAAAGCTCATGAAATCATCAGGCTAAGCAATCACAGATAAAATTATGGGGTAATTATGAAGGTTTTAGCCATAATACTTGAACTTGGCAAAGAAGCAAGATAAAAGCTCTCTGTTCATTAGTGTTATTAGGTTTCAGTTTGTGCTGAAAATCTATGATATTTTAAGGAGCCAGTAAGCATAACTGAGCTTGAGAGTAATTTCTGCAGGAGCAATGAAAGAAGAGAGTGTATGTGATAGCATCTCTGCCAGTCTAACTGGGTGCTGGAGGGATGGGAGGAGGCTACAGCAGGTATTATAATGCACCTCAAAACATAACATTGCAAAGAAAGTTTCAGGGAATGTGTGTTGAGAATCTAGAGGAAAAAAAAGGTAGGTTTTACATGAAGGTGACCTTCAGAAACACATAAGCAGAATATTATCACTGACCTCTGCCTACAGCGGGAAGTATGTTCCTGGGGTGGGGAGTGGGGTCACAGCTACAGACCCAGGTGCTGCCCATATGTCTTTGTATTCTGATTTTAATAAAACTGTGACACACTGATGCCTTTTTTTATTGGGGGTTGGGGTTTTTTTGTTGTTGATGGGTTTGGGTGGGGTTTTTTTTTTGTTTCCTTATGTTTTTGTTAGAGCTTGCCCAGGTGCTTATAGCTGCAGCTGTCACACAACAAAGCATATGTATACACACATATGTTCTGGTTTCACATGAAATAAGTTTTCCAGGCTCCAAGAAGAAGGGTACCAGTTACTTCATGGAGTAAAGTCTTTAGCCATCTGAACAGTAGTTAAAATAAAATTTTATTTTATGAGATGGGGAGAGAAAAGTTAATTCACGGAGATCAAGAGGCTGAAACAGGCCAAAAGTGATCTTTACTGCAAGAAGTCTTAAAAAAATATTGGCAGTATATGGAAAATATAAATGTGGGCACATAGAGGGTTAAGCCCAACATCCAATACAATAAATTTAACCTCCTGTTCCTAAAGCAAAGTTCCTCGAAGCATGACTCTGCAGTTGTTGGAAGCCAGTCCTTCACAACCAAACCACCCATCTCCCAGGCTTCAATTTGGTGGGGTGGAGATCCCCTTATTCACTTGGGTTTACAAAATCCAAGATGACACCTCCACTGACACCATGGGGGGATGGACATATCCTCTCCTTAATCTCTCCACACTGCTGAGGACAATTCAATGAGACTTTGCTTCAGAAAGCAGCAGAGAGGCAGCAGAGTGATAGTACTCCTGCCCCACGCTCCAGCGAGTGAAACACTCCAGACCCTTACAATTGTGGCCATAATTCCATTGAGGCTTTCTGGTGACATTAACCAAGCCCTCAAGTCTCTTGATGAAATTAGAGACCTGCTATGGTCTGTGGGATAGACATCGATGCTGATGTCATTAGCTGGTCCCGCCTGAAAAGCTGAGGCATTGAAAAGCAGCTTCTAAAGTAAGAGCTATTTGAAACAGTGTTTTCATGGGAAGCCAAAGAGCTCATATACCATAGCTCAGATATAGCTTTCAAGACAATAGTAGCTGAAAGCTATAACAATATGCAGAGAAATTGAATGCACTGTTTACATTATTTGTTATAATATGGTACCTCCTTGGTTTCCTCCTTGCTTTTCACCTTTGCTTGCACCAATATCAACTAAAATAGCATCACTTGGAGGCAGCAGAATCACGTTGCATAAACCCATCTGATGTGAAGCCAGGATCAAGCTTTAAATATAAGTATATTACTAATTCTAGGACAGCTACTGGACAAGGGTCGAAGTCCTCCTTACCTAAGGGTCAGTTTTGTGCCTGGAGCTCTGTTTTCACAGGGCTTTGCCTTCCATAGAAGGCTGTCTAACTGGTTTCTGCACTTTGTCATCTTAAGTGGTCTAAAAATATGCTGACAATAAAAGCTTTTTTTGACAGTTGTGTAGAGGCCTCTAGTAGGGAGATAAACAGAGGATGTAGGTTATTCATCCTTCTCCCTCCCCCACCCAGCCTAACACTCCACCCAAGTCAGTAGAGCCAAAAATGTGTCTGCTGCAAAAGCTTTCCCTTATTTTTGAAAGTCGGTTTCCTCCAGAACTGGATTACCACTGCCTAATCCCTTTAACCACAGGCACGTAATGTTGGAAATGGATAACTTGCTCAGAAACCTGCTCAGAGCACATGCGTTTGAGATGCACACACGGCCTTTTGGCTGCTCGGCATCGTGCCTGTTAGAGCAAACACTGCCCGCTGCTATTTGCTGGCTCCTGCCTTGCTTTAAGAGGCCTGTCATACCCTTCCTACATACATTACAGAGGGGGTTCTACTGAGCTGTCGTGCTCTACCCTCCACATTATGCTGGAGCTCAGCTATTCCACCTCCTGCCTTCTTGGAATGTGTTTTATATTTTAGCTGGAGAGCTTTAGTAAGGATTTTAAATGAGCGGTTTCTGCTCATTACACAGGCCTGCCGCCCTATTAAACAGATAGATGTTGCACTTCTCATTGTGCTGGAGTCTTCTGCAGCAGTTTGTGTACTGTGTCCCACACTACACTGCTTTTTATTTACATTTCAAAACACCTGTCTAATGTGCGAGCTGCACAAAAATTAAAATTACAGCCTAGCACAGGAAATATGCTAAATATTTCTGCCTCGTTGAGACTGCACTGAAATGTGTGAGAGGGAAGAGGAAAGAAAAAGCATTATTATTTCATTCAGAAAGCACACGAAGAACCAGAGATTTTTCATTAGTAGTGTGAAACGCTAAGGTGAGTTATGGTATGAGAGTAATAATACATCTCATTTGATGAGTCAGCACCGAGCAGGAAGGCAGCGACATTGTTTTTTACTCTGAGCATCACTGGCATTTGTTCCAATCTAAGAGCATCTGGGATATTGATTAAGTATAGATAGTAACACTGGTTATAGTCTAATCAAGTAACTGGAAGGCAGCTTCTGTACATACAAATACTTATACAGAAAATCATCCATGTTCTGTGCTGAATTATCATATAAAAAGGAATATTATTAATATTCTCTAATGGTAGAGAAGGTGATGATGATACAGTATATTCTGAGTCTGACATCAAAGACCAATTCCATGCTGCATTGTAATTCACTGTGAAGTTAAAGGCAGTCAAATGCAGTCTTACCTACTTCATAAACTTGGGTGCTGATATCTGCTTGATGTAGGATGGAAGGGGCCTTTAAATCTTTCAACATAGGTAAATCTCAACTTTACAGATTCTTCTTATGAAATGGTCATTGTATTTCTATTCAGACTCCCTGCAGTACCGGTTTCTAATCAGATATGTATTTTTAGTGTGCTTAATGCCTAAAAAGTCATTCTGAGTTATCTATAATGGCTAGGAAGTTTTGAGTTTATTCAAAAAGATAGTCATCATATGAAATCAAGCCCTGTCTAAAAATCACTAATACCATAGAGCAAAGACATTATTTCTTTTTGTTATTTTAATATTGACCAGCACTGGCATTATCAGTTAGGAAGAATTGTTAGATTCACAGCTTTCTACTGCATTGGAAATACAGAAGTGACAGTATGCCAGTATGCCATATGTGCATCACTTCTGTCTCCTAAGCATAACAGGGAAACAATTTATCACTATAGTGCACCCAACATGTCCCCATCTATCAGCCAGCCCCTTTATCATATGTTTGTGCCTCCATTTCAGCAGCAGGTACCAAATGTCACACTAGTATTTACTTCTGCATAGTTCTGCTGAGGTGGCTCCTCAAAAATCTTTGTACAACAAACCCCAATCTTTCCCCAGGAAAGACTTTAAAAAAATGCACAATGACTGTGTCAAGGTAGGTGTCTGCATCGGATCAGCCGCTGTCAGCAGGAATCCAAGGTCTAAGTAAACTGTTTTGGAGATGGTTCAGATGCTTGGGCAGCATCTGGTCTACAACCAGCATATAAACTTCACCTGCTTCTATGAGATTTCCACGGTAGACAGCTGGCAAGTGAGAAAGTCCATCAGCCCACAGAGCCTCAGAGACATTGGTGCTGCAATTCTACACACATCAGACAGAGCAGCCCAAGGATGGTCAGCCTTTGTTGCCAGGGAGCATCTACTTTCAACAGAGAAGTTGTTTCAGTCCTGTCAAGCTGAGAACTATTTCCCATATGCTGAAGATTTATTGGTTTATTTGTGGTGCTGTGATGGCTTACTATAATGAAATGGTGCGTTATGGGCTGTAGTCTCACTGGAGCAGGAAACAGAAATAATCCTCATTTATTAATATGAAGACTCAAAGTATTGTTAATTCCTTAAAATAATTCTTAAAAGAGGTAAATGAATCTGCCCAAGATGTTAGCTTTCAGTCTGGGGAATTGTGCTGGCGCTCAGTGCTGTAGTGACTAGAAAGTGGTCAGATATCTCTGATGACAGAGAGTGCATGGATGTTTCAATTTAATCATGTACAGAAAATTTTTAGAGATTTTAATTCAGCTCCCTTTCCATTTGCTATGAAATTCAAGGGTACTTTCATTAATTGAAAGGCTTGACAGTGATGTGAGATTTATAAATCTGGATTTTAAATTAGGTAATTTAGATTACTTGGGATAATCCAAAGCATATTCTTAGTTTGATTGGCAGAGGCTTTGTGCCTCAAAATGCTGAATTCAGGTCTTTTTTCATGGGCTTCTCAGGAAGACACCCTGGGCAAAGACTGCTACCCCAGGACAGGCCACAAGTCTCAGCTACATCTGCATGTTCAGCTGAGCCCTGGTTCAGGCTCACCTGTACTATTAAATTGTCAGCACAGTCCCTGAGAATATTTGATGAACTAGAACAGATGTCTCTGAGTCCAGCTGTGCTCAGTTTACAGGATGAGAGCAGATGACTCAAGAAGCTGTAGAGGCTCCACCTTCTGGCTGTTATCAGTCACCATTTACCACTCCAGAAACCAATATTTTATATTTGCAACAAGTAACTTGGGCTCTGCAAAGGTTCCTAAACTGTGACTGTTCATTGTAAATAGTGCAATTTATAAACCGATCTCTTTTCAACAACTGTGACACCCGGATGCAATCTCTGCCTCAGCTGTTCATGTTCTCTGCAAGCTGGAATCTTTTTGTACAAAATTTCTCCATGGAGAAATGGGGCTGAATATCCTTCTTAGAGAGGCACAAACAATTTTCCAATTTTGAATACAAATCTGATTGCTATATTGCCCCATAAGATCTATTCAAATGTTTCTAGTCCATGCACTGAACCCAGGCACAATGGCACCTTGCACTTCCCTTTATCGGATAAGAACAATGAAGGAAGACATTTATTGCAAGTGATTAATTAAAGGAGTTCATAATTTTAAAATTATGAGTTGCAAATAAACAGGCCTGTTTACTTTGTGAGGAATCTAAATGTCTGTACCAAGGAATTTTTATGTCTATTGTATTCTCACCTTGACAAATTGAAGTTATTTAAAACTACTTTGGTGGCACAACGAGAACTAATTGACTGCAGAAGGGAAGATATCATTGCTTTAGAAACAGTATTTGCCTCACAACAATAGGCAAAATTTGTCTCATTCACTCATTTTGCCCACCAGTTGTTTATGTGATGGAGCAGCAGAGTATGTACAGTTAGAAAAAGACCATTTTAATTTTGGGTTTATTTCAATATGCTTTGTACTTCTGATAATGCAGCCAGAGAATGGACTGAGAGGAGCATGCTGGTGAGGCACATCAATGAAGTCAACCTGGCCAATATATTTTTTTTTTTATATAAGAAAAGCAGAAGGTTATACAAGTAATTGCAAAAGCTGAAGGATGACAAGGTGCACTTTTTCTATCTCACTATTTCCAAAAGGCACATGTACCAGAGAGTGCTAGGCTCTGTGTGATTAGTTCTGTATTGACACATCAAACTGTTTGTTCCAGTGAATTTGTAACAAAGGCAGAGGCCAATACAGCAATTTGTTTCTCAAAAAACCTAAACTTTTATGGGACTAAATTATGGTGCAACTTCCAGAGCCACACAAAGAGAACAACAGGACTCGGGCACCCCATAAAAAAGCATACTGTGAGTGGCTGCTAGAGCAGAGTGGTTGGGGACTCAGCTTGCCTTGCATTCAGCTGCTGGGGCAAAGTAACATTATCCAGCCCTTTGCACGGGTCTCACAGCAATGCCACATTCTGGTCTTTAAAGCATAAATCTCCATCCCTGTATTATGCCTGAATTATCAGCGTTAACATGCCAACGGTTGGTTTTGGAAGTTACATGGTGTTGCTGGCTAACATAATGTCCAAACCTATAAAGTGGAAATTCTGAATATTACACCAGGATATTTATAACTTAATGTAATCTTTTACAGTAAAATTCAGTGTTGCTGCTGGTGGCAGAGTGGTGGCACAGTCTGTGCTGGGTTGGGGAGGGAGAAAGTGGAAAAAGGGGCAGGGAGGTTGAAAGGGGCAGAGGTTTTGATGAAAGGAACAGAAGTTTCAATGAAAGGAGCTTAGGTAAGAGGGTGTTGAAGGAAAAAGGAGGGCAGAAAGGAAAAGCAGCAAAGAGCTACAGATGGAAATGTTTTCCTTTCCTGCTACTGCTGGGATGGGAATAAGGGCAGCAATGTTATCTGGGTGGGAGCAGCACATGCCTTGAAGTACTAACCACCCCATATATTCTCCTGTGTGGTGGCTGGAGCTGTGGAACAGCCTGCCTCAGAGCAGCTGCCTGCTCTGGCCCTGCCTTGGGCAATTTTGAGATGTCCTGCCTCAGACTTTGACTGTCACAAACAGCTAGACCTCCTGTCTTCAGAGGGCCACCTCCTCTCTTTCCTCTGTCCACCCCAATAGCAAGAGGGTCAAAGGCACGTTGAATATATAGTTCAGTGCGAATGGGAATGGCCACTTGTGAGTTTTTAAATCAAATGTTCATTGCAAAAATTCACCTCTCCTGTAATGGCCATTTGCTGTGCCTGTGAGGCTGAAAGGCTGTGCAGCGTTCCTGCAGGAGCGTGAAAGGGTTACACGTCCAGCTGGAGGCTGTGTGCTGCTTCGAGTTCAGATGAACCCTCACAGACATTGTGCTCCTCTGGTTGTAGAGGGTTTATTTTTCACTGCACTCCAGCACACTAACATACCCCTGCTCACACAGGCACCCCCACACACATACACACACATGAGTACCCCTCTAAGAAGATTACAGTAACCAGCAGTTATAATTTTACCTAAGCCTTTATGACGTTTTTAATTAAAAAGGCTTTAGTGCTTTTCTAGCATGACATTTGATTGCACTTTAGATAATGCACCCTTGCCGATTCTGGCAGCAGTAAAGCGTTTAGAAAATATATGAAATATTTTTATAAGGAATTTTGCCCAATCTACCTTCAATGAAAGACACAATGATTTCAAACCATGTGTATTCTTTTGAATAAAACAACAACATATGCCAGAGCAAGACAGCTGAAGAAAATCACTCGCCCAAACTACTGTCCATTGTAAACTACTCTTTCATTCTCGCTGCCTAGATTCACATTTACATTTCATATAAGAGTTTACTCAAATTTCCTGCACTGTCTTGAAGTACTGACTGAAATAAAACTTGCTATAAGATGCTTCTTGCCTGTCTGGAAAAAACCATGTCTGATGTCCTTGTCATCTGTACAATTTTAATTTCTTTGACATAATTCTAATTTTCATCTCAAGCAGAATCATAGAACCTCTATCTTCAGAAACTGTCAGAATTATGATCTGGTATTATTTTTATCACTATTAATATTTATATTGCTTTGATTTATTTGCGTGTACTCCTTTATCCACTTTGTCCACTTTGGTCAGAAGTAATCATACTTTCCTTAAATGTTGCACTTTGTTAATCTCTGACACTGAGCTGTAATGCTGTGCTCTTTCCTGGATTTATGCAAATCTGAAAGGTGAAATGTTGTTACGAAGGATCTCACACACTTCAATGCTATGGATGCATTTCCAAGACCAAAGAAAAGAATCCTAGCACCACTAGGTGATAATTTTTCTCAAAATAATAGATCTCTTAAGAGAATTATTTGGTTGATTGTTAGTTGTTTGGTTTTGGTTTTGGTTTTGGTTTTGGTTTTCCTAATTAGACAATTCTGACATTTGGAACTGTTTCTATCTGAATTGAAGCAAAAAAAAATATTTCTTAAAAATCACTCTGAGGGAAAAAATCCTGGGTGAAGCAAATTTGCCCATTTTGAAGGAATTAAAACCTTTTCTTTCAGTTTGTAGCAAAAATTGTGATGAAAAACACTGAGAAAAAATTATTTTCATTCTCTTTTTTCAAAATAACACTTCAATGGAATATCTGAGCAGAAAGTTTCAGTTATGAGAAACAAATTACTAATTTCACAGTGGATTTGTCTATGACTCCATCAGGATAATATCCAAATGCTTCCCAAATGGATTTATCCTGATAGCATCCTTATGACACGAATAGTTTTCACCCTAAGGGTGAGGGAAAAGGCACAAATATTCACATCAAAACCTTCTCCTCATTTGTTGAATCACGATTTGAAATGCCAAGCCCCAGATTTTTCAGCCAATGTTTTATCATGCTTTATTTATCATAGGTTACTTTATTTACTCTGAGCATGGTTCCCACTGACTCAGGTTGTCACTCTGAAAGCCCAGCCTTGCTGCAAAGCAGACTCCAGATGTCCCCTGGTAGACACTACAATACAGAATATACACACTTACTTGCAACCTGTGAAAAAAGGAGTGATTTATGTCTCTTTCCCAGGGATGTAGAATGACCTGACCCTGCAAGAGCCCTGGGGCTCAGCTGGACCTGCCCCAGCCATGGCCCATCTGCCTACACAAAGGATGGAAGGGACTGGCAGAGGACAAGCCATGTTGCAAGAAGGAGGTGGTTTCTCAGGGGACTGCTCTAAGGATCGAGCATTGGCTGGGTAGGTTGCTCTGAATTTGAAATCTGCTTGAAAAAATTAGCCCCATGTTGAATCTACTGTCAAACTGTTTTTTTTGGAGGGGCTGGGAAGAAAATTGTTATCCCCTACCTAGGATTTTACAGGGCTTTGCAGCCTGATTGAGTATTACTCCTTGCTTTAACGACTGACCTAGCCTTCCTATGTCTGCATGCCCTTCACTGCTTTTATTTTTATAGTAAGATGAGGGTCCTTTTTAATGAGGTCTTGCTAAATGCCTGTTTTGATCCTTTTCCTGAATCTCATCCATCTCAGGTAGTGAGTGTGACAGGGACACAGAAAAAAATGTTTTGTCAGACTGAACCTGATGATCCCCAGCACATTCACCAACAGCTCGGGCTTCAAATGACAACAATCCCCACCCCTTGGCTCTATGCAGAGAGCCCTCCTCTCTTGTGTTCATTCAAGTACTTAGCTTCTTGCTTTTAGCTCATCCCAATTTTTTTGATCCTTAGGTTGATATCATGGAGCTCTTCTTTTAACTGCTCAGCAGCCCCAGCAGCAAGTTGGGAGAGATGGTAGGGACAAACCTGCATCATCGTGCTTGATGTCCAGTGACAAGGCTGTTGGGAAAGCCCTGCTCAGCCCTGTCAGACTGTGCTCACCAACAGGAGCACCAAGTCTCTTTCACGAGCCTTCTCTGAGCTGCAGTGAATTGACAGGCTCCAGAGGCTTATGACTTGGCTAAACGTTGATAGCTTTTTTGGAGGACACCACAAGCATATTTCTGGTTAGGAGTGGCCACAAGTCAGGTTTCAGATGCATTGCAAATCATGTAAATGCTGGAGTCCTTCAACAAAATGGTGGCTGAACCTCTCTAAAATGGGTGAAGCAGCTCATCTTTTCCCGTGTGCCATGCTGGGGATTCTGTGCACCATCTTTGCAATGCTTTTCCTGGATGTTTTGCTAACACTTTTCGAAAAGCATTCACCCTGGGGCAAGAGCTCTGCAGGGGATGTTTCAACTCAGAAAGATTGGCAAAGTTATGAGAAATGAAAAATTAATCTTAAAAGTACATGTTTCAGGCAGCTTCCACCATAAATACCACTACTTATACTGTTTAGAAGAGACATGGATTTACACAGTACCTGTGATTTTTGAGGTACTGCAACCAGTTTTTCAACAGGAACTTTTTCCCCTGCTTTAAAATCAAAACTTATCACAACCTTAACTCTGGAGATAACATGTTACCTCCAAGATGAAAATTTGTAATATCCGTAACACCAGTAATTCATATGACTCTCCTGCCATTATTTGTGGCCTGAAAGATATCAGGAGAAGGAGGGAGAGGAATCCCTACTGACTTGAAAGAGGTTTTTAGAACCAGCATTTTATGTAGTGCAGTCCCCTTTTTCTTAATGACCCAATTTGGCTCAAAGAATGCTTCAAGGCATTCAAAAATGCTTTAAAAGCAGCAGGTTCTCAACTATATATGTCAAGCTGCAGCCAAGAGTGAAATTTTATCACTCATTGAAAAATAAGATCATTATTATGGAAAAATCTGACACGCCCTTAATTATTGCAGCCTGAACAAACCCATTACAATAAAGCAAACTGATAAAACTCGGGAGACACAAAAGACAGGTCTGTAATAGGAAGCCGGATCAATGTGGTGTGCACATCGCTGCAGAGCTCTGGGGATCTTGGCTTTTTAATCAGAATGCCTGGCTTGTGGTCTCAGCAGCACCCCTTCTGCATTGGCTGCATGGAAAACCAGCCCAGGATGTGCTTGGAGAAAAAAATAGCATCGTTAAAAAAAAAAAAAAAACTCAGCTATTTTATGGCCGTTGTAACAACCAAAGCCCCTGAGCCCCAGGTACCTGCAACATATTCTGTTCTTAACACTCTTTAGTGTATTGAATGTGTTTGGTTTCTTTGTGAGGGAAAGGAGTTGCAACACATTCATTTCAGACACGTAGACCAAATGGGGCACGGGGGAAATAGGACTACAGTATTATTTAGGTACTTCAGTTCTGTAATTTTTCTGAGTATTAGTTGCCTAATTATCCCTGAGGAGCTGGGTTTGGGTGATTTGCTCACAGCCACACAAGAGAGCAGTGACAGAAAAGGCAAACATTGTTTCGACAGTGCTGTTGTAAAGATGAAGTACTGTGTTTAAATTCTGTGCAACTGAGGGTCACATCAATCACCTTATTTAATATTTTCCTTTCCTCTGTCTCTTAAAGAGACAGTAAAAAGGTAGTTGTAAAAGCTACATCTTTATGCCATTTGGCAGTTTAGGCAGCTTAGCCAGTGTTCTCTATAGAAAGAAATCAAGAATCGGAAAAAAACTGTACCACATGTATCAAAATGGCTATAAACTATCTTTTGGATTTCCACCTTTTAATACAACTACATGTCTCTGAGCTAAATCCCACTGTTCTTCCAGTTGTCTTTATGTTTTATGTGTTTCTGTCACTCTAAAGCTGACTGCTTATCCAGCAGTAGAACCTCCTCCTAAACAACAAACCGTCATATTTAGTACTCTCGCTCCCTCTCGTGGCTCCATATTATCTATACACCTAATCTAAAGGATGCCTTGCAGAACAATTGCAAACAAGTAACTTCAGAAGAGACAGCGTTAATCGAATATGCTGCAGATTTCCCTTTATGCAAGAGTGTGCCTGATACACTGGAAGGAGTAAAAAGAAAAGAACCTTAAAAGAAAATGAACTGGCCTCCCAACAGATTTAGGCACACCAATGGAGCGAGGCAGGTGGGTCGCAGCTTGTTGTCTGATCTGCAGTGATTCCCCCTTTGATGGAATTTATGGCATGGTGCATTTTGAAACCAGGCTGTTCACATCGCCCATGCCAGATCCTCTCCCTTTGTGGGGAAATCTAGGCACGCGGCAGGAAAGTCTGTAAGGTTCCCTCAACGAGGCTTCCAGCAGATTGATTTGTCAGATGTTGGCCACCCTGCAGATAAAGCCCCAGGGTCTGTAGGTCTCTGAAGGAGCCTGCCAAAAACCAGAGTTACCTGCCTGGGGCTGGTGGGGCTCTGCCCTCCTTCTCCACCTCCCTGCTTCCCCCAGGTCAGCTCCCAGCATCTCCCTTCAGGCCCCCACAGTCCCACAAGGAGAGCACAGGAGCCTGCCTTGGGCAGAATTCACTCCACAAATTCACAAATTCTTTTTCCAGAGGTCAAAAAAGAGGATCTTAATGTCAAGAGGCAGCGCTCCTTTCTGCACGAGTGTCTGTGCAGATCACCAGGGACATGGATACGCCATTCATGCAGGCAGACAGCCGTTGATGGAAAATAATGCAATCTGAGATCCCTGCTTCTGTTGGGATGGACAAACAGCCCTTAAAAAAGGGCTTTTGTCTTTTTTGTCTTTTGTCAGGTTTTGTGGTTTTTTTGACAAAAGAAAGAAGAGATATTTGTCTAATAAAAGAAGTGCTGTTTCTTCCATGCTCTCTCATGTTATAGAACAGATTATGAGGACATGGAGGTCTTTTACAAGTCCTTTAAATATTTCCCATACAACTCCTTTGCTTCAGATATTTAATACTTCTTACTGAAATATTTGAAAATTAGTGTATCTTAAAGCTATAAATCTCTTCAACCACGTGAACCAGGGTAAGATGCTTTCTCACCACTGAACAACAGGCAGGACCTGCTATCCTGAGCCTCAGTGTATGCACAGCTCCTGTTAAAGACTGAGGGCTTAGTGCCCAGAGCTCTCCACATCTGAATATTAGATTCCAAATCCACCATGTGGATCCTGTTAATTTCACATTGAGAAAGAATATCCAAGCTCAGAGTGACCTAACCCCAAAACCCCAGCCAAAGCAGCCATGACCTCTGAAGGAGTTTAGACCTAGATCCAGACCCCTGTGATGTACCCCAGCTCCACAGGTTGGGCATGCAACATTAATGCAACCCAAATCCCAGGAGAGAACAGCAAAACCAGGACTTGTTGATGCTTCAGCTCTGCTTCATTTATCAACTCTGGATTCAGGGCTTTTCTTATCACACCTGGCCATACCATTGACATGGCTGGAAGCAAATGTAGTTTTTCTTCTGGAGTGTGCTTGTATGTTCCTGCCTATTTTCTCCCTGGTACTGTAAACCAAAGTAAAGCAAGTTTTGATATTTACTAAAAAGCTGATTCTCTGTAGGGTGAGAACTAGAACAGAGAGGTTCATTACAGAAATCTTTGAACTCCTCCACACTGGTCATCTCTTTACCCCCTCTTATGTCAATACCTCCCATCCTGCAGCTATTTTCTGCTCCTTAACCTGGCAATGGGAAATGCTAAAATCACTCACGTCTACAATTTTTCCTGCAGGGTATGAACCAATGCCTTCTACAATATATTCATTTCTCTCTCTGCGTACAGCTGCTAAGGAAGAGAACAAAACAAGAACAAACCCTCAAACAAAGAGGTGAAACAATAGTGAGAACAAGTCTCCTGCAAATCTTCCAAGCCTGCTGCGGTTTTATTGATATAAACCCCTTTGGGAGCAGGATTTCTCATTGCTTCAGCATTTATAGTCCTGGGTGAAGGCAGGGAGAAGGATATGTATGACAGAAGTTGATCTTTAAAAGTTTCTTGTGAAATTTCTTGGGCTGCTAGGTTTGGTTTAAGAACTTCAATCATGTCCAAAACACTCCAATACCTATTGCTGACATTTTCTGAAAATTGATCGACACATCTTTTTTTTGCTGTCTGCCAAAGATGAAGTCAGAAGTCACAATCAGGTACCTGAATTTTACATGCAGACTGTAGACTTTGATCAAGGAACAAATTACACCAATTATGCACTGCCTAACAGTCTCTGTAAGTACCACAGTAGAAAGACTGAGCAGAAAGTCCATATTAAATCCTCCTCCCTACCTGATGCATTCCTCAGGTCTGCCCAGGAGTGCAACCTCACCTTGGCAGTACCCTTCCAGTGAAGGGTACTTCAACGCGGTGCTCACCCACCAGTGTTGAGGGCACAGGAACAGAAATGCTCTTCCTTTAAAGAACACATTGACAAAATACATTCCATGAAGACATGTAACCCTCATCTTCTTAGGATGAAGTTAACAACCCTTGTTCCTTCTGAATATTGTGAAATCATCCTGAAAAACCACCCTGCAGATCCAGTTTCTCTGGAGATTTATGTGAGCAAGTTTTTTCCCAACAGATTCCGATTTATAGGAAAGCCTTTGTGAAATGCCAAGCAAATTCTTCCTAAGATCAAACACTCTGAGAAAGTGAATCTATTTTTGGTGATTGCTGGCAATGCTACATATAGGTACTTCCTTTGAATTGCAGCTGCAGATAGATAAGTTTTAATTTCCTATGCAGAGCCCACATTCAGATAATTTCCTAGCTGTCTGCTCAGTGGAACTCCCACACAGAAAAAGGAGAGGCTTTTTATGGTACCTTGAGAGCAGTTTGTTGCACAGATGATGCGTCCTTCAAGGGAGGCAGCTGTAATTGCAAGTAGATGAACTCTAGAACTGAACTCTTTGCTGTGTTACAAGAGTCATATGGGAACGCTGCTGGTAGCTGAGGAGATGTGTTGCTACGGGGAAGCAGAGTCAGACCCAGTTAAAGGCCTCTGACCCCACAGTTAAACCCAACAGCAGTTCAGAAGCTGAGAATTGCTAAATTCTCAGTCTTGCCTGACTAACCTAGTGGCTGGCCTTCTCTGATAGAGTGACTATGTCAGTAGATAAGGGACAACCTGTGGATGTGATCTATCTGGACTTCTGTAAGGCCTTTGACACAGTCCCCCACAATATCCTGCTTGACAATTGGAGGGATACAGATTTGATGGGTGGACTGTTCAGTAGATAAGGAACTGGCTGGATGGTCGCTTCCAGAGGGTGGTGTTCAGTGGCCTGAGGTCCACATGGAGAGCAGTCACAAGTGGTGTCCCTCAAGGGTCCGTGCTGGGACTGGTACTATTCAACATTTTTATCAATGATACAGACAGAGGGACCGAATACACCATTAGCGAGTTTGCAGATGACACCGAGCTGTGTGGTGTTGTCATACACGAGAGGGATGGGATGTCATCCAGAGGAACCTTGACAAGCTGAAGAGATGAACCTAGATGAACCTCATGAAGTTCAACAAGAGCAAGTGAAGGGTTCTGCACCTGGGTCGGAATAATCCTCGCTGTCAATACAAACTAGGGGATGAGGTATTAGAAAGGAGCCCTGAAGAAAGGGACTTGGGGGTACTGATGGATGAGAACCTGAGCAGGCAGTGCACACTTGCATCCCAGAAGGCAANCAACCTTCTAGTGCCTGAAGGGGGCCTACAGGAAGAGGGGGAAGAGTCTCTTTACAAAGGCCTGCAGTGATAGGATGAGGGGCAATGGCTTTAAGTTGGAGGACATTTAGATTGGACATTAGTAACAAGTTCTTTACTATGAAGGTGGTGGAACACTGGAACACCAACAGGGAGGTGGTTGAGGCCCCTTCCCTGGAGCTATTCCAGATGAGGCTCAATGAGTCCCTGGGCAACCTGGTCTAGTTGCCAGTGTCTCTTCTGACTGTGGGGAGGTTGGACTAGGTGACCTTTGGAGGTCCCTTCCAGCCTGAATGATTCTATGATTCTATTCTATGATAAGTAAAAGCTAACTGTAAGTGCTTTCTTTTCAGTAAAATAGCCCATATTCCATTTACCAAACAAAGATCATGTAGAAAATGCAAAAGCAGAACAAACTCCATGTAACTTGGTCAATACACATATGTAGTAGACAAAAATAATACATGAACTACATAATTAAGGAATGTCTACATATCTCTTATTAGAATAGATGTACTCAGGTAATCAGCTTCAGCAAATATTGTTGCAGATTGAGTAAACTCCAATGAAACTATTAGCACAGAGATATTTTTTGCCAACCTGACACAGAAGCATTGCAGCCCATTTTGGAGTGAAAACTAAAAATAGCCTTAAGATATTTGAGGATTCCCTTTCTGGACAGTCAAGATGAGTGTCAAGGGTGTCTGCAACTTGTGTTGTCAAGCACTTTGTCCTGTGGTAGGGAAAGGGAGGCTTCTGGGAACTGAAGTTGTGGACTGGAGCATTCACCCCAAAAGCTTACAGGCAGGGAATAAAGAGTACATGCAGCTGCATATAGACCAGACTTGAGAGACAGCAGCAGCAGCACAGCATCTTCTGTGTGTCAATACACCAAAATCTGCTTGTATCAGTGGATGAAACTCATTAGCATGGTGCATCATTACTTACTGTTCCAACCTCATGCGAATCTGACCAATACCACTAGAGTCAAGGAAGACTTAGTTGGAAATGGTCCTCTGCAGAAGTACTCTATCACAAACAAAAGCCTCAGAATCACTGGTTCAGGAACAGCTGTGGGAGGTGGTCTCAGTCCTCTGCAGAAGTTGTGTCTTCCATCTTCTAAAGGAAAGATGTGCCTTCTGGGTTACAGCATCTTTCTTGAAAGAAAACTGACAGCCCAAGCAAGTACGCAGGCTGCAGCAACCTTTGATTTGTACAGCCAGCCCCGGGGAGGGGGACAGCAGCAGAAAAAGCAAATAACCCCACTGGAGTTTATTCTGTACCTGCTGCGTGCTTAAAAATGGGGCTTTATCTATCTGTCTGTTTTCATAATCAATGAGTTTGCAGACATAGGAACTTTTTTTCATCATATTTCCCCTGCTTTGGAGTACATGACACACACTGTCGCTATGGCTGAATAAAAGGTCATGACTGACCAGCTGGTAATATGGAATGCATTTTTACACTAATGGCAGAGTATTCTAGCTTTTCTTTCACATTACAATGACTGCATATTTACATAAACCCTACATCTGTTTAGTTAAATTAAGCCAGAGGGTGATGATCTTTGTCTGTACAAAGGAGCTGCTTTAATTTTATTGAACATAGATTTCCATTTAAAAGATCAAAGTCAATGTAGCCCCCTGCAGCAACAATTCAGTCTTACGCGTTTTTTCAAATATTCAGATTAAGAAAATAGGGGAACTGGGACTGAAAAAGCTAATGAATTTTAACAGACAATTATTCATTCATGGGGAAAAAAAAAAAAGTACAATAAAAATAAAACCTCTTTGAGGCCTGGTGATATTTTTTCCTTCCATCAAAGTGCCATGAAGTGCCCTGACTCTCCTGCTTCTGAAACTGTCAGGAATTGATAGTGGAATCAGAACACAAATTTTAGGCAAATCTCTAGACTAGTAGTGCTATGGGGAAATCACGCAAAATGTGGAGCAGTGAAGAAAACATGGTGGAGAACTGGCCTCTGTAGGTGTCATGTTAGTTTCAGGCACAGTGAACTCCTACTTGATAAAACATCAGTTTGCATATAAAGTCACTTATTATCTCTACAGAAAATAATGGTAAACATCTTGACTATGAAACTGCAATGGATAGATATTGACTCCTTCTGAAAGAGCCTGCATGTCACTGTCTAGCATCTGACTTTGGGGAATTAGTCTTTGTCTTGCAAACTTTTATTTTTGGAGGGGAATGGCTGAATACCAGCCTTACGTTTCACTGCTGAAGTTTGGTATTTGCTTACAAGTGGTTTTCTCACCTCTCATGTTGACGGCAGCACTTATTACTCCCAACACTGGATAAGTACCATGGCTACACCCCAAGCTATGGCAGGAAGGGGCCAAGCACACACCAAAATCCACTCTTCCCTGCTTCCTAGCCATACTGTTGTTACCTCTTGCAGGAAACTTGGCAACATGGACCAAACAGAGCTGTAGCATGTTCAAGGTCAGTCTTCAATCTGGTCACTGGGGAAACTGGATCTAAAGTTTGTTTTGATTCCAAGGAAACCTTTTCAAGAGATACATGTCTCTTCTACAGTACATCTGCATAATGCATGCACATAATCATTTCAGCTTGCATCAGGAACGCCCTTCTGAAGCATTCATCCTGACTACCCTTCCTCACCACGCTTTGCTTCATGTCCTGGAACAGCCCTGGCATCTGTGAATTGGACTCCATCCAAAGCTAAACCAAAAGATCTGGTGTAGAAACACACTCACTGTGCTACAGAGAGACCAGCCCAGGCAGCCAGATTAGAGCTGGTCTGAAATAAATCTCTGAAATCCGTGGAGGGCACACACTGAGTCCTCTGCACCAGTTCCTCTGTGCTGCAGATCTGCCCTACTTGTTCCAGGCCACCTGCTAATGTAGACACAGTCCAAAGAGGCTGTGCTGCTGCTTTCTAACCCTCTCACTGCTTAAATGGGTGAATAGTCCCATTTTAGGCACCATATGGTATCCCTGCAGGCCCCCAGCTGCCACTCTACAGATCAACAGCTCAACCAAATGTCTCGTGTCATATCTGGCAGCCTCACACAGACATCTCAGATACCTTAGGGAGACTAACTGGCTGTGGATGTCTATGTTTAGGCAACTGAATATCATTTTATTCAAATATCTATTCCCCTCTAGACCAAAAAAAAGAAGAAAATGAGATTAAAAAGGAGAAAAAAGATGCTTGAAATACTATGGTGAGTTCTGTAAAATAGAATAAAATAAAAATCTTGTAAAAATCTCACATATAAAACTCTTTGAGAATGTTTAAAAATAACTAAAAAGTACAAAGCATTTAATATGGCCAAATGAAAGTATCGAGAAACACCCAAACCTTACAAATAGTGTTTATTGTTCAGTAAGGACTGGATTCACTGACTTTAACAGAACTGTTGAGACACTTGATATTAAGTCACTGTGTGTATGCTTTACTGGTCCAATCCCTGAGATGCTCTGAGGCCTGCAATATCAGGATCTTTGCATCCTAAAGCTAGGTTTGTACTAATAAATCAGTACATTATCAAATTACTAAACTTATTGGGGTAGTAATAAAATACACATGCTTTGGCATGTCCTCTGCCCTGAGGATGACTGACAGAGCAGCCTTCATCTGTGTTAGCAGACACCTGGCCTGCAGAACAGGCTGGCTGCAGTTGAGCAGGGATGGTCCAGGGGCTGACCACCCGCTATACTGCATGCCAGAGGCTGGTGGCCATGGGCCAAAGCCAAAATCCTGACCTCTTGTGGCCATCAAACTGCTCAATAAAGCAGTTTATAATACATGAAACAAGTGATACTCTTGCTGGGTGTGCAATGCTAATGTTCTTGTATTCCTGTTGGCCCCCTCCCAGTCCTACCTGTATTTCAGCAGCCAGTGACAAGCCTCTACATTTGCTTTGAATATAAATAAAAGTAATAGCACACTCTTTTTAGACACTGTGGACAAAAATGTGGCCAAAATGCCACAGAAATGGGAGATATGGGAGTGATTATACACATTAACATCCTTCATGCAGCATACAACCTCTTGCAGATCTTGAATTCTAAGACAGACAAGAGAAAAGGAGGCATTGGTTTGGTCTGCCTTGCCTTGCTTTTCTGTTAGTCTGCCTAGATAGCTTTGGGTTAAAGAAAATCTTGGACTATGGATATATACTGCATGTGTGAAATTAATAATGTCGGATACCACTTGCATATATACTGCCAGCACTTTTAAATACAAACCAACACTTTTAAGAACTTGGCATCAAAAACCAGGCAGCCTGCTCTCGTGTGTAAGTTTGCAAAAGGAGAAAAGGCATTTGATGGCATTCCTCAGGCCAAGTGATCTCTTACTTAGCAAAGCTAAGGCTGCAAAACACTAAGGGCAGGCACAAACTGTTTGTATCCTAATTATCCATGTGCAGCAATGCCCTCTATATGTGAATTTCCTTTATCCAGGACTGAATACCTGAATGTTTCATATTTCTAAAATAAGTGGAACACCTTAAACTATGCATTTCTAGTCTGCATGTATGGTAAATCCCAAGGCTACTATTATAAAAATAATGCATAATATACCAAATACAAGTGTGCATTAGCAGTATATATAAATGTATTATATTTAATAGCATATATTCACAAACATTAAACAATGAATGAATAGAACGTATTTTTAGAAGTTTTTCTATCATCTTGAATATGCAGATTGAATATAGGAACTGCAGTACTGAGTACATTTTTATTTATGGGGCAGATGCATTTATAATTGCACTTTCTTAACACAGGAAAATAAGTGAAAATAATATTTTAAATCAACTTTATATTTTAGTTATTTTCTATCTGGACCTGCAGTTTATTCCAGATCCCACAAAGCTTACCTGTATGTTTAGTTTTACACTTAGGAGTAACAATAGTGAATTAACCTTTGCAGAGTATATGTTGCCAGGCTTGGACTTAACTACCTAGAGGCCTAGATGTTTATTGGCCTTCATTTGCAACACATTTTTGCAGGATCAAATCACAGCATCACAGCAGCAGCTGACTATCCTCTATTCCAATAAACCCCACTGGACTACTGGATTCTTTGTTCCCAAGTATTATGATCCTTTTATTGTTTTACTGCTATGTGACATTTCAGCCTCTCCTGGGGTATCTACAGCTTCTGCTGCAGTCCAGTGGATTCTGGTACAAAATGGATATGGGAGCAGGTTCCCATGGCGATGAAGGTGCAATAAGATAGCGTCCTGAAATGTCACGATGTCAGAGAACACTCTGAGGCACTTTGTGCATGACCACAATATGTTTGTGGCTTCACTAAGAATGCTGAGTATCATGTGAGTAGTATTTTGCCTTGTAGAGAGAAGTACAGTAGGCAATGGTGAAACAGATAACCTGCACAGATCACTGGCGAACAGAAAAAAGAGAAGATTCTTCTGTGGGAAGAAATGCGTTGCAGTGTTTTTTCAGGTACCAAAACCAGAGTGGCAATAAAAAGTGTCTTTTAAGTGGACTAAAAAGTATCTTTTAAATTGCACAGTGTTTCTTAATTAGTTGTAGCACTGTCTTGAGAACCTCTTCCTTGGAGGGGCTAGCATCGACCTCTTGACACGCAGGATTTACCATCCTTCTGTATGACTCTTCAACTCTATTAAAAACAAAACAAGAGAAACGAAACTACAAATTGCAGGGATATGAAATGGCATCAGTCTTGGAAGAAAATGTTCACGCTGCAGAATAAAATCTACTGCAAGGAGCAAAAATCCATTAGTTAACTATTACAATGCCAACCTTATAGTGCAGCTTCCTTGACATTGATTCCCATATTCAAGTATTTCTTTCTTTATAACTTAGCACTGGATACAGTCTAGTACAGCAGTACAGTGGTCAGTCTGCTTCCAAAACCTGAACTAATTTATTCAGAGCCCCCTGGTGTCTCTGAGTTATATGGTGTGGTGTAGGTGTTCTCACTACCTGAGCTCAGCTTCGAGTCATTGGAGAACTGGATTAGAGCATCGACACATTGGTTAACTTTTTCTTCTGATCAGCTTTTGCTAACCAGATGAATACTGGGATGAAATACAGGATGAAAACCTCCTTGTTTAGACTCTAAACCTTCTCGTAATGCAGAATTCTACCACTTTTAGTCCATAAGGGTGTAAATGAGAATATGAATATAATTTTCTATGTTCCTATGAGAACAATGCCAAACATTCAGGCCACAAGCTGTAAGATGAATCAAGCAAGATTCTGAATGTTCTCATATCCAGGTTGACATAATTAACACACAGGCTTTCTGACAGGAATAAGAAGTAACAATTAAAACCTAAGAGATTCTTAAATGGTAGCACATTCCCTTCACTGACCCATCCCTGTGCAGATCCCACTATATGGACCATGTGTCCATACAGGGCTTCTGTCAGGATTACAAAATGGATATTTTTAAGGTATATCATCACCAGAAATGTCAAAACCCTGGAGGTAGATTTCAGCTTTCTGATTCATAGATACAGATACCAACATTCAGGTGTCTATAGCGAGATATCTATAGGAGCACTGGATATTTAAGTTTCCACTATAGACAATGATGGTTTAATCAATAAATTTGGTGAAACCTAGACAGCACCCTAAAGTAGGATACCTGCGGTGCAAATCCTTTGCCTAATCAAATGTATCTAGTAGTGCTTGAGATGGCTTGACATATCTCATTTATCTTCCAGTTATTGGTTAAGAAAGGGCACACAGATTCTGCATCACATTTACCAGCCTCAGGCAGATGTCTCAAATCACACCAAAGGGCTCCAGATACTTATGCTTAGATCATTGGGCTCCAAGCAGGTGGTGAGCTGAATCACTTTGAAGGGTCCATTGAATGTATTTGACTATACTGGGACCTGAGATGCTTAGCACAACTAAAGATATCTACAAGAGGAGATCTAAATTTTCTTCTTGTAATCTGAAGCTCACTTTCAGACTTTTTTGGGGAAGCTATGTGGTTCAACTTCTTGCTTCCTAGTTCTGGAGCTTTTAGGTCTCCTTTTCTCAATAAGAAAAGTGCTATAATAAAAGAAGCAAGTAGCAAAATACAAATGTTTTAGCTCAAATCTGCTTTGCAGGAGAATTAAGCTTTTCACCTGTAGCTTTCAAACACTTCCAATTGGAAATGAGAGAATTTACCCTGCTTGTCAGTTATGAATCCTTGGGACATTTTGCTACTGATCCTATAGAAGACAAGATTGCCTCCATCTTCTTATCCCTCATTAAACTGTACCTTTGGCGAAACAAGCAGTTAGCTTCCAGCTCAGCTTCCTCCTTTGTTTTCTCCAGACCCCGACACTGAAGTCTCCGGACTCGCTCCTCAGGGTCAACAGTCAGGAGAAGAACAAGATCGGGTTTAAGCAGATCCTCAGGCCACTGGTACACTTCATCATGAGCTGGTGGAAGATCCTGGACTTCCCCATTTATTTCAGTGGCAATTGTGTAGGCAGCTGTGCTGTGCCAGTATCTGCCAGGAAAAAACAGAGAAAATTTAAAGATGACACTAATTCTTCTGTAATACAGAAGACAGGTGTCAATACAATGACAAGTGCAATAACAACCAGATAGGTGACACTGTGATTTTGAAGGGAACTGTAAAGAACAATTCTGTGCAATCCATTTTTTCTTAACAGAGTGATATCATCCAATGCATATTCTAAATTACTGTGAACTATTAATTAAAACATACAGCAGAAGCTACTCATTAGGCAAAGAGTATTCTAGTTACTCTAACAAAAGAAAGTCTTCTCATATAATGAAAGGCCAAAAGAAGAATTACATTTTATGTCAAAATCTAATACTCAGTCCCTTTTTTGTGATTTCCATCCTACTTCATGCAACAGACCTGGTAGATATCATGCAGCCTTCATACATAAATAAAGAAAGACTTTATCAACCTTATCAACACATTATGCCTGCATTTAACATTCCCACCACGACGAGGCACTGCATCTAAGCTAGTTAAAAATGTCATTCACACATACACAAACAACTTGTGTCTGTGTGTGTTGTGGCAGGATGTTACAGTACATCCACTGAAACAAGCCAGGTGTTTCAAAGTGCACCTAGACTTTCTTTATTACAAGTAATACTGAAAACTGCCTACACAGTTAGTGAAAACAAGAAAAGATATAAACAAAACCAAAAAGTTGAAGCATATTTCTGGCTTTACATCCTCAAAGAGTAAGTCTGCCTAAAACTTGGTCATTCTAACTCACCCCATATCTCAGACCCTTCTTAGAGATAGACATGATTGGCAGCTCTGATTCTCCTCGGGTTTGTCACAGAGCCCTGCTTTGACTCAGGCTGCACAATCCTGACTCCACTATTCCTAACAGAGGATGTAATAGTTTTCAAGCATGATAAAGCCAGTTAAGAGTATTACACTGATGGAAGTCCCCGACCTCACTGTTGTCATAATTAACACTCTTTGGAAGATTTAGAAGATTTAGTATTTATTTGGCTACCTGTAAAGTGGCACTTTAAAAAAAAAAACAAACAAGCAAACAAACAAACAAAAAACAAAAGACCTTCTGCTTGAACAACTGTATGATGTCACTGATATCAGAGGATTTCTTAAATATACAAACCTGTCTATGATCACAGGTGCCTGAGTGGATGCTTTTGCTATTTCTGATGCAAGAATGTAGTTGCCCGCAGCATAAAATGCTCTTTTAATAGGTGTTGGCTCATCATCAAATATTGTCCTCCACTGGCTGATGCAAGGTGGTGGAGACGTTAGCAGAATGCCATTCAGGGTGTCCTTCACAGACTGAGTTACAGTGGTTTTGCCTGCATTTCATTTACAGAAGGAAATTTTTATTATATTGCATATCTCTCAAGGGTCAGTACTGTGACCAATACTATTTAACATCTTTGTCAGAGACATGGACAGTGGGATAGAATGCACCCTCAGCAAGTTTGCTGATGACACCAAGCTNCATCACAAATATTCGTTTACAAATCTGGGTATTTTTTCTTCAAACACCACAAAAACATCCCAATGCTATAGGCAAAGATGCTGGAGCTCATAGATAGCTAACCATTGGTCCCCTTCCCATACCTCTCCCCCTTAGCAGGAAAATGCAGTCTGAAAGCGGGAGTGGAAGGAAGTTGTAGAGCCTTAAAAAAAAGTTATAGAAATCATCCTTCCAGTATCTGAAGGAAGCCTACAGGAGAGCAGGAGAGGGACTCTTTGTCAGGAAGTGCAGTGATAGGACAAGGGGTAATGGTTTTAATTGGAAGAGGGGAGATTTAGATTAGATGCTAGGAAGAAATTCTTTACTGTGAGGGTGATGAGGCACTGGAACAGGTTGCCCAGGGAAGTTGTGCATGTCCCATCCCTGGAGGAGTTCAAGGCCAGGCTGGATGGGGCTTTGAGCAACCTGCTGTAGTGGCAGGTGTCCCTGCTGATGGCAGGGGGGTTGGAACTCGATGATCTTTAAAGTTCCTTCCAAGTCTAACCATTCTATGATTCTATATCAGGTACAATTGAGTTTTAAAAACTGAAAAATGTTCCTATTTGTTTACTTGGAGCACGTGTTCTGACACCTGACTATGTAACACGAGTACCTGGTGATAAGGTTTTTGGTGGAAAAGCGTTGGGAGTCTGGTTCCAGGAATTATTGCTCCACTTCCTGCTCTCAAGGCCTTTCTTCCCTGCCTCTTGCCAACTTTCTGCCTTCACTCCTTTAAATGCAATAAGTGCTTTAAATGGCAATTTCTCTCTATATATCTATTTACAGTACTTTTCTAGTTCACAATCCACGTGGACATTCCAATGCTGTCACCCAATACTTTGTTTCTGAAGGGCATTTTCAGTTCTCTTTAACTGAAAATCCTGAAAACATAGTTATTCAGAGGCAACTAGTATTTCTCTCCGAGACAAATTTCTGTCAGTTTCCCAGGCTACCACTGCTTTAAGTGACTTATTTGAAAACTCTCCAGTAAAAGTATGTTTCATCATCTGCACCAGAAATTTAAATTCCAGTACTCCACTCTTCATATTCTTTCATTTACATAGATAAGGAATTCATCTGCTGAATGAAAATTTGCATAGACTGTTTGATCTTTTACAAGAGAAGACAGACTGGTATTTGAAATTGCTAATTCTTTCAAATATGTCACAGGTTTCCAGGATTCTTTGAATTTTTAAGACTTACTCCTGGCTGAAAGCCACAGTGGCGGCTCTTTGCAACAATCTCTCGTCTGCGGTTGTTCACCCACCCGTCGCTCTCACCTGTGGCATCCAACCCTTCAAAAACCACCACAGGAAAACCCCCTTTCTTCTGGTGCTCGGGACACTTCTCCAGCAGGTCCAGTACCGTTCCAGCCTCCGGGATCCGCGCTGCGCACTGCGAGGAGAGATGGGGACCCTTCACGCCCGCCCGTATTCCCACGCCGCCCGCCCCCCCGGGGAAGGCGGGAGAGACGCAACCCCGCAGTGCCGGCGGGGACTCACCTACCTCCCGCAGGCGGTGTCGGACGGCGGAGGCGGCGGGTGGCAGGGCACGGCGGAGGGACGAGGAGCCCGGCGGGCCCGGCGGGCAGCACCGCAGCATCGCCGCGAGAGGGGAACCGGGGCCGGCGGGAGGGCGGAGATGGGA
>VZRU01015413.1:0-19695 GCA_013398155.1 Pedionomus torquatus
ATCTCCCCTCTTTTGGTTTAAAACCATTACTGTCATCCTATGGTTACGCTCTGTGATAAAGAGGCCCTCCCCATGAAATAATAATCCATGTGTCCATTGAGAAATGGGGAGGGAGCAGCTGTGCCATTTTGCATTGTCATTTGTCCTGCAAGGGACTGGAGCTGTTTGTGAAGTTCCGTGGACACTGGGGCTCAGTCGCCGTCACCATTCAGTTCCCATGTCTGCACCCCTGGGCTAGATGGAGCTGTATCGCTAGCAGTGCTCAAACTAAGGGTGTTAAAGCAGCAGGAAAAGTTGGGGTGTTGTTTTCAGTGACTGGAAGAATTCCATACTGGGTAACACCTCGTACAGTATCCTGGGTGTAAGAGATCGTTAGATGCAAAATGAAAATTTATGAGCTGTAACAAACCACAAGATGGTGCTGTCATTATAGACAGCAGGAAAATTAGCAGAAAGCATCTCTGCTGACAGAGAGGAGAACTAATGAATTTGTGTGATCGTCTTTAATCATTACCAGTTTCAGCATCTCAAAGCGATGATGCTCCTGTTGGAAATTGCTCCGTAACTTGTGCTATCACCAAGACATTCTTTCCCACTTACAAGCAGGTATTTGTTAAAGATACGGAAATTTCACAGAATTAGAGGCCTGGAGACTCTTTCTTACTATCACTGAAAACTTGTAAAAGTTGTGTGGAAGGGAAAGAAATGCAGACTTAATATTTTATTGTTTCCACAGGTATGGAGCTGTTTCCTTTTCCTGTCCCTCTATCTTTAAGACACAACAAATCAGCAGGAAGCCTGCAAGATGGGCAGAGCTTGTTATGAACGTCAAGAACCAGATCATACTGGGTCTGAAAAGAGTAAGAATATTACAAAGTGCTTTAAAAAACTGTAAGTGGTAAAAAATTCTTCAGCTCAATCAGCTTGGCTACTCTAAGCTGTTTTCAGTAGCAGAAGTATTGATGGTTTCATTTGGTTCGTCATTTGGTTTTGGGTTTAGCAGCCCTGCGGTGCCCCAACACCAGCTGAAATGATTTTGGGGGAGGTCACAATCTTTCCATGCTTTAAACCTAGACTTGATTCTACTTTCTATAGTTTTGAGTTTTTTTTTTTTTTTTTTTTTTTTTGTGTGTGTGTGTGTATGTGCTTGTTTTGCCCTTTCTCCACTTGGAAGGCATAAATCAAACTTTAAAAAAAAATATTACAGCTTAAAGTCAGTTGTTGTTGGACAGGCATAATAAATGCTGAGACTCTCTGGTAGCCTCCATGCCATTTGTCACATTTATTACATGCAATAACATCTGTTTTCCCCACACACAGATTGAGGACTTTATTAACACTGTGGCTGGCCAGTGCAACAGCCCAAAGCAGGATGGATTCAATAGTTATTTCCCTCTGGGTGTCTGTGCAGAGATGTCCCATTTTGCAGCTTGAGAGAAGGCTCCTACTCTGGCATCCTCCCCCGGGAGCCATTCAGCCTGAGAGCTCAGTGAAGGAAATGGGTGGAACAAAATGAAAATGGACTTTTCCACACTCTGATATCTGTTTTAAAGGTTGTTTCTCTCTGTATTTTTTAATATATCTCTCTCATGCATTTATTACTAGAACATTTTCACAGTTCATTCCCCTTTTTCTAGGAAAGTGGCTGTCCAGAGTTGCTCCTGGGGTTTACAGCCTTGTCAAAAATCAAAATTGATCTGTTGGCTGAAGTGCTTTTGAAATCAATTTTAAACACATGGATTAGCCAGTACACCTTTCAAAAATATTTCAGTGCTTGACATTAAAAAATGAAAAGGTAGAGGAACATCTGCATGTTTCTGAGACAGTTGTCTATTGGGTTTTGACTGGCAATGCACAGCTGTGGCAAACGAATTTATGATATTTAAATAATTAATTTTCAGATATATTTTTCAGTGTGGGAACCAAGGAAACCATTATTCCCTGTGATGATAGCGTGCAGTGGTACCCGAGATGTTCTTTAGCACTCAGCTGGGTGGGGTAACCAGAGACAAGAACAATCTTTCAATGGAAGGAAATAGGATTGTTTGGGCAGCATTCCACAGGGAAATGCAGCTTATCCTTGGCTCCTTCAAAGCCTTTCTACTCCTCTCTGTGCTTCTGGTTTCACTTCTCTCTGGTAGGACAGATTCAGGTGGTCCTGGGCTCCCAGTTGTGGCTGGGAAAGTGGCAGGCTGGCTGTGGAGTGTCCAGTGCCAGAAACTCCTGGTGCCTGCTGCCCAAAGCAGGGTAATTGCTTGCTGGATTTCACACTTCTCTCTTACCCTGCTCCATCTGAGGCAGCTGAATTCAATACAGACAGATGTTGACTTTAATCTTTGCTATAAATTAATGTTTTCTCTTATTTACCAGTATATTCCTTCTGGAACAAACCAAGGTACCGGCTGCTGGCAGTGTTGTTGGTCTCAAAGTCTATTTTTAACCTTCTTCCCCTCTCTTGGCACATCATCTGTTTTTTTTCTCCACTGAGACAGAACTCAGCAGAAAGAATAAATAATAACAAACAAAACAAATTAATTAAATTCAGTGTCACCTTCAGCGCTAGAGGAAATAAAATTACTTGAAAGAAATCTGGTTTAAGTCATTAGCAGCAGTCCCTGGTGAGGAACAGCCCAGCTCCTTCTGCTCTGGGTGGAGAACAAGTCTCTCTCTCTCTAGCTCCAGGGCAATACTGTGCCCTTCCACTATTTCTCTCTGGGGTGAAAGGCTTCTCCCTCCAGCCAGACAATACCAAACAACCAAAACACCAACCAAAGCCCACCATAGCCAGAGGAACAGCCGCTGTTGATCCATTTGGGATGAATGTCAAATGAAAACAGCAATTGAGAAAAGCTACTCTTGCACCATTTAGTAAATAAAAATAATTCTACTGGAGGTATTGACTCCTGCTTTTATTTTCTCTTTCTCAAAACATCATGAAAAAAACCTAGAATTTTGTACAAAACAACAAACCTGCCATCACCGTTACTACAATTTGGCCTGAAAAGATCTTTTAGAACTTGAAGCGAGATGGGAACCAAGGAAGGGATAGCCTGTCTTCACAACTGCAAGAACTCTTCCCTCCTCAGTGCAATCCTTTATTTGGGGTGTGAGGTTCCTCAGGGCACCAATGAGCCTCAATGGTCCTGATAAGCATCAGCTGAGGCTTCCATCCACACCCTCTTCCCCGGGGCCTATTTAAGCTCAGGCCTGGAACTTTCTCTTCTTTTGTGGTTGCTGTTGTGGGTGTATGCCTCTTTTTGTGGCTAACTAGATTGTCACTAAGGCTGGTCATGCATCTTGTTCTGGGTTCTGACCTGTGGACTGGCTTCCTAGCTTGACTTTAGACCAGCTTTTTAATTGTAAGCTTGTCTGAAGATCTCTTAGTTAAATCTGACCATAATTTCAAGTTTTCACCTTGCTTAGGTTCTGTAGGATGGAGCCTTGGCTGGTAATCCATTTCTTGAGGACCAGCAAGTACTTCATTACTGCTAAGCTTCTAATAGTCTCCTCTGCCTGAAGCTTTGTATCTTTCTGATGGACTCTGTAGTACGTTGATGGTAAGTGCAGAGCAAAGTGTCCCTCGTAATGGTGAGTTATTTCTGCTGTTAGTAGGAACGATACCCCTGACTTGTGAGCTGGTACAGATCAGCCAGATGAATATTTACTGCTGAATACTGGTAGAGCTGAAGTTTGTGAGTCCCTTTTGAGTGTTTAAGAGGCTCCACAAAAAGAGCTTTTGGAAGAAGATGTAGTGTTAAGTGTGGATCAATTAATAACTTCCATAGCTGGGGAATTGCATAACAAGTCTGAGCTGTTTAGAAGCTACTTCTTTGTTTCAAAAGGCTTCCATCTCACAAATATCACTCATTACGCTGCTGAAATCTGTGTCCTCATGTAGCTCTTCAACTCACTTCAATTTTAAAGCCTGTCTTTTGATATTGATTGCATGTGGCAGGTTGCAAATAGTCTCCATTTGTCTCGCTGCTCTCTTCCTGCAAGTGGTGTGTAACACTCCTCCAGCCCAGGGTGAGAACCTACTTTCAGCAACAAGAGCAGAGAATCTCTTCAATTAGAAGACAATCCTTCTGGTTACATGGGCCTGTATCTTTGTAGGGTGATATTTTGCTTTCTGCAGTCAGGAAGATGACTCATGTGGCACATAATGGAAATAACCATTATGTGCCATAATGGCACTTAATGAGGTAACTTGGGAAGCTACATCCAAATTTTAGCATTCAAAGAAGCCTGGAAAACCATTTTGACTCTCTGTATGCTTCTTGCCTGTTTCCAAAGCTTACACAATAAGATGTTGAGCACTTAATTATACTGATGGAGCACTTGGCACAATGGAACCTAACTTTGATGAAAAGCAGTACCAGAAATCAGTAACTATGCCACGAGTGATGAATATTGAGCCTGAGAGTGTGTTTGTGTTGCTCTCCTCACCCTCTCCCAATGATGTGACTTTGTCAGAGGCTGGTGCTGAGCTGTGGTGTGTTTGGGATGCAGCTGCCCAGAGGTTTATGAGCCCTAACTTACTGTAGAATGTGCTACCTCAGTTTCCTCTGGAGTTAAGGAAGTTTTTTCCCTCCTGCAGTACTGTGGCCGTGCATATATGAATGTATCTAAAAGGCTATGTAAGTGTGCAGACATCACTCAAATTCTGAAATAAATTGATTGCATGAGGCAGATGAAATAATTAGTAATTGCTGTGCCTTTGCTACAGCAATATCAATGTGTTCTGCAAGGAACAAGATTTCTGAGATATATAGAGCTTATTATAAATTTCTGAGTTTGTTTTTTTTTTTCTCTAGAGAGAAATTGAGATTGAATCAGAGGCAGAATAATTAAAAGGGACCATCTTGACCTGGGAATGTATGGTTTGTGTGTGGCTCCTGGTTGCATATGTTAAATCAGCTCAGCAGTGAGAGAGATGTCAAGGATTGGCTCACACAGAAAGCAGCTTCAGAACCTACTCTGTAAACAGAGCAGCGTTGCGAAGCTCAGAGAGGAAGACACTGCTTGGATTGGAGAGCCTGTGAGTGCAGGCGGCGGAGAGCAGTGACTCCACACACGGCTCCAGGCTTTGCTCTCAGCTCTGCGAGGTGTGAGCAAGAACTCCCGCAAGGCAGAGAGTGGAGAAACGGATGCTCTTTGTTATCTTCACTGGTCACCTCATTTGGATGAGACTTGAGAAGGAATATTTGCTTAGGTACAGGGTGGAGAGCATGGGAAGATGATTTGAAGTCAAGGAACTGTCTGAAAGTGCCTAAGCCTGGTTTTCTGAGCAAACAGCAGTGCTCAAAAGCAGAGGAGGATATTAAAGCAAGGTGCTCTCTGGAACCAAGCAACCTAGCAAAGCTAAGACGGCAGCACTTTGGGAGCTCTTGGCATCATAATCCTAGGAAGAAGAACAACAAATTCAGGAACACTATTGATTCAAAAGTGAAGCAATAGCTATTGCCAACTAAGCCACATCTGCTTTAAAACTGAGGTTGGGACACTGCGGAAAACATTTGGAAAGGAAATAACCTGTGTTGGCCAGGTCCTGGGAAAGCAGGTGGCCAAAAGCAGGGCTTTCCTTCCTTGCTCCATTGTGGTCTCTGGTTAAGGTGTTCTTGTCCACGTGTGGAAGAGGCCTTTGTAAATTACTTACCAGATAAAAAAGCAAAGAGCCCATTTTGAGTTAAAGTGTGGGCTGATTAGCAACCTCCTTGAAGAATGTCTGGCCAGGACACGGAGGATTTTGGAGCAGAAAACATCTCGGAGAAATCTAGGATGTTTCCTAGCCTCCCACCGTATGACATGAATGACCAGCTCCTTCCTAGGGAGCCACGGAGTGCCTGGTGCTGCTTGGCGTGGACCCTGGTGGTAGTTACCATGAACTCCTTGGTCTTTTTAATGAACTTGCTCCTGATGTTTGTTATCTTCACCATTTTCCTGCTTCCTACCATTGTGGTGGTTTACTTTGGCTTCCAATGCCACTCTCGGGTAAGTGAGCTTTGCTCCACTTGGCTGCTAAGAGCCACCTCTAAGGCAGGACCATCCATAAGGGGTTTATTTTAGAAGAGTGGTTGTAAAGACAAGGCTGGATGCCCTGAGCTTTGGGCTTGTTTTTCATAAGGGATGTGTATGCATATAGACTTTCTTCGGGGCAGCTATAGACTGGGCTGATGAGCAGGTTTGTGCTGGTTCATGCTGAGCTGCAGGTTGTAGAAGGGAGCAGACTCTCTGCTTGGTGACAGAGTTATTGGTGAGGCTGGCATGTGCCTTCGTCTAGGGAAGTACAAGCTTTATGGTTTCTGGACTGGTTGTCAGTAGCCAGAAAGGCTCTCGCTGGAGAGGCAGAACATGGACAGAGGCTGCCTGTGACTGTCCAGCTCCTTGTGGACTGAGATGAGAGCGAGAACCCTTGGTCCCAATCTCCTGTGCTGTGCTTTGTACAGTTATTCAACTGTAAAGTGGTGAGAGAGAATCTGTAGTACTTCACCACACGCTTGTGTGAGATGCCAGTCTTGTGGGCACATCTGAGTGGTGGCAGGAGGCAGTTACCCACTTTTACCCATCCCTTCTTCCAGTACTGTGGGAGATGGAAGCTTAATTGGGCAATAAAGTTATATTCTGATGAAAATAACAAGCAGCTGTGCCAGGTCAGGTGAATACAGTCCTGGGCTTGGCAGAGATGCTGTTTGCATTTTAATGACATAATATTTCTCTATTTTCTGTGACCCCTGTTACCTGAACTCTGTAATTCTCTCAGGTCCTATGCAGGCTCTGACGGGGTTTGTTACTTTCTATTTAAGTAAGTCTTCCACAGTTTGTTGTATTTGATCAGCCTAGTGACTAATTTCTAACAGAATATATAATCCTCTTATGCCAGTTAAACATTCAGATGTGCTCACAGATGTGTTGTACACCAACAAAGGAGCCTGCTTTGTCGGTAAGGGCTCTGGCTGTGCGTATATATTTTCCAGTTGTTTACTGTCCTCTGCACATTTCAGTTCACTACTTTACCCCTAGAAGCTGCAAACGTGCGGTAAAAGTGCCCACTCTGTAGGTGGAATCTTACTTTGTTCCACTCGGGTCCTTTAAAGCCTGGGACACAACAGTGTGTTAAGACATACCGTTGGCTGGAGGCATTTATAGCTGTGACTGAGGGATGTGCTGTGATTTTTCTAGTAAAGCCATTGTATTGTGTTACCCAGCTGATGTCCCGGCGACATGAGCTGTCAGCCCACAGCTCCTCATCCCCAAGCTCCCTGACAAAGGGACTGTGCTGCTATTGTATCCTCAGTACTGATGTATTTGCTGGCCTGACAAGTTCACCTCTGATTTTTATTGCCCTGAAATTATGGTAACTCATAGAACTGCTGTTATTGGAAAGCCTTCCCTGATCCCGCAAACTAATCAGGGAGACATCTCTCATGGTAACTGTTTTGTAAAACAGGGCAGACACAAGCGCTGCTGCTGGTTGGAGTGAAGCATAATTTGTAGAGAAAATCACGTACCTCTGGGCCAGGCAATTCCCACTGTGGCTCTGACACCACCTGGAAATGCTTTGCTACGGGGTGCAAGTGTGTGGAAGGTTCTGAAGGGCCGACAGAGAGTGAAAGTGGTTCAGAGGGGTCCTGATCTCCCTGATAGTCCTGCAAACCTCCTTCATTGGGGGTCACAATGCTTTCTTCTTACAGTGTGTGGCTGTTAGGATTTTTGCATGCAGAAGGGCAGGTGTGTAGAATAACTTATTTTATTGAAGGGTAACTCCTCACAAGCAATAACCTAAATAAGTTCTCCTTGGGAGAAAGTTCAGTGTGGGCCTTGGTAAGATGCTGGTCGGCCTCCACAAGTTCAGTGCAGATGCAGACACTCTAAGACTTAGGGTAGGTTTAAAATGAGATTGCTTGCAAAGCCCTTAAATTTTTCCTGTTGTCTTAAACTGGTCCTTGGAAGTCATAAATACGGGCTTCAAATTGGACCTGAAATAGGGAAAACAATGAGGACCGCCTTCCAGAATTCTCCTTTCCAGCTTTGCTCTGCTCGACCCTCACCTTGGAAACCCTCAAGTTCTGCTTTGTGCACACAGTGCTCTCGGCGTCGAAGGCTTTGAGGAGATGTGAAAGGTTTCTGAGTGCGGTCGGGTACGTCAGCAGTGAGAGCTGCCGTGTTGCTCTTGGCTGTCAGGAGTCTTTCAATGCAGACTTTCCCTTTGTAAAGAGGTTTTGCAGCGTAAAGAGGGTTTGCAGCCATATGGCTTGAGGAGAGCAGTCCTTTCCCTTTGGGCTACTGCTTTTCAGTGCCTTCCTAGTAACCAGAGGCCCATTTCTGCACTGCACATCCATTAGATGGATTGTATTATTATTTTTTTAAGTATTAATGTTGAAAGAATATGGCAAAAGGCAGAGCAGCCAGGGGATGTGGGGGTTGCCTGTAGTGTTTGATAATGCAGGACATCTGAGTGGCTTGAGTCGAATCTCCTGCTGCCAGGATGAAAGGAAGGCTTTAAATGCCACTCAATGAGGACCAGTGAATGTGCTGGATGCTTTGCAGCAGCATGGGGTGAATGGGTTTTCCTGGCAGATCTCACAGTGGGAGGAGAAGAGGAGGTAGAAATGGGTACAGCGTGTACCACAGGGAACACAAAGGGGTCTGTTCCAGGGCAGGAGTCTGGAGGGTCTCCAGCCAGCGGGTAGCTATGGAATGACCAGCCTCTGGCTGCAGAATCGAAAAACATCTTGCTGTATTTTATTTACTTTGTTTATAATTTCCAGGGTGTTGTGCCACCCACACTGATGCGGCAGCAGGAGGCCTTTTTATTTGGTTTCTGCCCATCAAATGCTAAGCTGGGCTGATGACTTAATAAAGATTAGTGCTCTCTGCTTCGGGGTCAGTGTGCAGTGCTCTCTTATCGTAGCGATGCTGAAATAATTGAAAGCTTGATTAAAATGTCTTGTCAGTCACATAGCGTGGCCTGAAGATTGCTGGGCTCAGCTTGGAGAGAGGGAAGAGGGGTGTCTTTCTGTGGAAGCACTACAAGCTCAAGGGTACTTTGGTTGCCAGGTCTGTGACAAGCTCTGTGCCTCTTCCCACAGGTGCTGCACTCGTCTGCCCGCTACTGCAGAAGCATCTTGGATGACAACAGCTCTTCTGCCCTCATTATTCTTGGCTTTGTCATCATGTCCCCTCTCATCGTGGTGGCCATGGCCATCTACTGCAGCCTGGCAAGGCGTCTCCGCCTCTTCATGTGCTTCCAGCCCTACAGCAGGGCTGTGTACAAGGGGGTGAAGTGGCGGTGGTATGAGGAGGGAGGCCTCTGCAGCTGTGCCAAGGGATGGAACACTCAAGTCAAGGCCTGGGTATGAGTTGGCACCACCTGAGGCCCCACCATAGTCAGCACCTGCTTCTTCCTGCCCCATCCATCTCCACTGTCACCTCCCAGAATCACTGTCCTGAAGTCTCTGCAGATGAAGGCCAGGTAGTACCTAGATGAGAGAGGAAAGACATGTGTTAATAAGCCATCTCCTCTAGCTTTTTAAGGGTGTAAGATTCTGCCCACCCTGAGGGAAATACAGAAAACGAGATCTTGACAGTAAAGACAATGCTGAGCCCTGAGAAGAAGAGGGTCTTCTCCCAGTACCTGCTGCATTCAGAGCACAGCACTGTGTGTTTGCAGTGGTGACGTGTTCTGCCTCAGATGGGACACAGAGTTTGTGTGTACAGGGATGGAACGGTAGTGAGACTTTGCTGCACACCTCAGATTTGGTGTCTTTGGGAAATGCAGCCCTTGGAGCATCCAGCCAAGAGGAAGCAACTGTGATTTTTCCCAAGTGTTGGACTGCCGATGTTCCTAACCTCTTGTGAAGGCATTTGTAGGCCACAGCCTCTGTGATGTTTGGGATCTATCACTTTCCTACACAATGGATATTATTCCTGAATTTAGCAATCCCTCTTTTCCGTGCCTATACCAGTGCTTATGCTCCTTTTGCTGTTCCTGGTGTGTCATAAATCACAACTGAGTGAAAAGCATAGTGGCTGTGAAAGGTCTGGTGGGTAGGGAAAAGCATGGCAGGTGGTGCATGATTCCTTCCCTTGATCCCTTCCTTTCAAATCATGGTGGGTCTCTGTAGCGTTCAGTCGGTGGGGTCTGTGTGTGCCACCCGTCACCGTGAGCTCTGTGTTCCCGCTGTCTCTTGTTCCCCTGTCTCCCAAATATAACCGTTTCATGTGTTGTGTATAAATAAAGATCTTGCCAAATCTCTACCGAGGGAGTTTGCTCTGTCTCAGCTCTGGCTGGATCAGAAGCTGTTGTACCACGGCACTTATCGCTGTAAGTTCAAATGTAACTTCTGTGTTCTCTCTGAAGATTGATTTTTATTTTTTTTTTTCCCCTAGTCTGTGCAGTGACCAGATGTTGGGGAACAGCTGTCTTCCCCCTTTGTTGTGCTTGGAATATGGTGGGGAAAGACACACGCACGCAGGAGGGGAAAAACTTGGAGAAGGCACCAGGAAGTTGTTCTGGATCCACAGGGTTAATAAAGCAGCTCTCCTTCAATTAGTCCCTTTAATTAAGAGCCAAGTTAGAGTCAGGAGCACATGATCATCTCATGTTGTGCTTCTGCCCATGAGAAGTGAAGCATCTATTGGAAAAAAAAAAAAAAGGAATTGCAGTTGCTCATACTGCTGGCTGTGTTCATCACAGTTGTGGCCTTCTCCTTCCTCCCTGTCTGCTGCTGTCAGTCTCTGTCTCATCTTGAAGGGTTAAAAGGGGAGAAAAAGTTGTGAAGTTTTGACAGGACTGAGGGAAAACAGAGGAAAGTTCCATTTTGTGACAAGGAAATAGCTGCAGGATAACAAGGTTTTGCCCAGAGGCGGTGTTTGCTGCTGTGTAGAGAGATCTGATACAAGCTGTGGTTCCTTTTTCTCACCTGTCCTTTCACCCAGCTGCTCTTAGGAGGAAAAATCTCAAACCTGGCTCTGGTGCGAGTACGGTGGTCAACCACTGCTGCCTCTGCAGAAGACATCAAGAGCTATTGGCAACAGCCTTCCTAATAAAACAAACATTGATTTAATTTGTGATTTTACGTTGCAGAGAGTTTTAATAACAAGGGGGAAATGAAACTACCTGAAAAGCACGCTTCCCCTCTGTAGCAGAACAAGTTTCATGCCAGATGGTTCAAGCTGTCCCTCGAGGGGGTCCTGGCACGGGCAGGGAGCACAGCAGTGCCATGGCTCTGATGGGAAACTGGTTTGATCCTAAATTTCCTGCAGAGAGCACAGAGACATCCCAAATACCCTCATTTTTGGATGGAATCCTGAGGGTGGCTGTGCCAGGCAGGGGCTGGGGGAAAGGGTGCTATCAACCCCCCCCAGCCCCTTCGGAACTCTCAGATGAGGCTTTGCTCCCTGAGTTCTTAACCCAGCGCTGAGTTTGGAGCACAGCTCTGCCTGGCTGCAGGCAGGAGAGGGACAGAAAGGAATGTATTTGACCTCTTTGGGATTATTTTTTTTTTTTTTAAAGTCCATCTATGTATGGATTTAATTTCCCTGCAACGTCCTCTCCATAATTCAAAGCCATGGCACTAACCTGGTACTGATGGATCTCAGAAGATGCTAAAATATATTCCCACTTTGGTGGGAATTTGGAGGCTTCGGTCAAGTGTAGTGTTCATTTGTGCTTCCCTGCTCCTCTGTCATCACTAAATGGTCCAGATCCAAGGCCGATGAGATCACTGGCCAGATGCCACATCTTGGTGGGTCTTTAATCATGACTTAGTCCTTCACACCAGGGCTGGAAGCAGCTGTTCTGGCAAAGGGGAAAATAGAAGAGAGATGGTCGTGGAGTACTTTGGAGATGTGTGGCCGCTCCTGTGTGGTACCTGGGAACGTGCAGTGGAGAGAAGGACTCCTAAATCCACACACAGAGGACAAAATCTCCTAAAGGCATCAGCCTGAGACGACTTCTTCATCGCTTGTGAGTACAACCCAGCCTGGTGAGACACAAAATGCTCTCCATGGCTATGGAAAACTACCCAGAAGGGCGTGCTGAAAACCTTACTCTGTGCTTTGCAAAATCACCCCAAATGGGAGTGTTTAATTTCTGCTGTGTGAATTCCCAGGATAGAAAACCACCCAGAAAGAACCCAAAAGTGCTGACAGTGGGTGCCGAGCAGTGGGTTTGCCTCAGGCCGTAGCAGGGTGTGTTCTCAGGGTGAATGTGTGAGACAGGGCTGCTGTGAGGCAGGTTGATGGGAGGTAAAAGAGAAGTGTAGCTGCAAGGGAGGGAATGACTCCTCATTTGTCAAATTTTCCACCTCGCAAGGAAGGGCTGTTAGAGCCTGTCCAACCTGACGCCACGGAGCTCATTACCTCACCCCTCCGCTTCCATGGGCAGACTTGGTCATGGGCCTCAGCATCACTGTTTATGGAAACTTTATATAAAGATTATATATGGATTTCATATGTCAGAAGTGAACGAACAGGATTCCACAAGCGGCAGGGGGAAAAGTTTCTCGCAATGTCCATCCCTATTAAGGAATTTCTGCCGTTTGTACCGTGTGTAGGAGCTAATGAGGAGTAAGCCCAGGTGCTCCTGAGATAACAAATTCTTCTCTCAGCCAAGTATAGATCTGGCAAAGCATTATCAAAATCAGCAGAGACGCTCTAGGTTTGCAGGAGGGTAAATGAGAGCCTGCTTCAGGCCAAAGGAATGCAGAGCCTGTACAAAGCACAGGGAAGTTGTAGGCCAGTGAGAACCAGGAACTGAAGAACCAGGTCCCTGCCTCCCTGTGTTTGCCAGCTGAAGCCTCTCAGCCCAGCAGAAATCCTGGCTGAAATATTTAAGCCATTTCCCGGGGCTTTCAGCTGGGTATTGGTCCTCTGATGCCTTCAGTTATTGGAGCCCTCAGCTGGGGACACTGCAAATAAGAACCATCTGTCAAGCTGAACTGAAATCAGGACGATCTCTTTTCAGAGCCAAGGACAACACAGCCTTTATTGGAAGGATGCTGAATTCCTCCTTTGAGGGAGGCTGGCGGAAAGGGAGCTGGAACCTGTGGCACGTACCATGAGAAACCGAATGCGACTCATCGATCCAGGCTATTTCCTGAGCCAGGCTGAGCGTCCCACCTGCTCCCCAGGGTGCTGTGGGAAGCTCAGTCTGGGGAATGATCCCAGCTAAAGCCCTGCAGCGTGTAACGAAAAGAAAGGATTTGGGCTCCAGGTTTCTTTTTTGGGATAGTGCCCCCCTCCCCCAGGACACAGCAAGGTGCGTTAAAGGGATCCAAATTCCATATGAATTGCCAGCACCAAACCCTGGGGGGGTGGGGGGTGTCTGCTTCTTCCTAAGAGTCAGATTTACGATTCTCTCGCAAAGTTGGTTATTGCTCTCAACATCATCCCGGGCGGTTTAATACCCCTTGTGCTTAGTTTTCTGTGCACAACTCTCTTGGCTAATTTGGCAGGGATCTGCCTGGTAGTATCATTCCACTGACACATGTGCTGGGCAATTCCTTTTGCTCTCTATATTTATGTCACTAACTGCTTAATTATAACTTGAATGTCTTTGGGGAAGTTTCCATTGTCTTCCTCCACCTCCCTTTCCTTTCTCTGGGCTAATTATTCACTGATGATTGGTTCCAGCTCTGCTGGAGAATTTGGTTAGAGTGAATGGAAGTGATTAAACAAAGAATAACCAGGGAGAGGCTGCCAAGGGCTTCTTCACTGAGTCCTCGATCTTCCCAGCACATAAGTGCCTGCGCAATGGGTCACCCACCCAGTCACTGTCCTGGGAGTAATTCCCCTTGGGACCCGCCTGGGTGCTGCTGGTGAGAGCTGTGCAATGGCAGGGGACGAAGGAGAGAATGAGAGCAATAATTTAACCTACGTTTGTGCAACACCAGCACCTCCTCCTACGTCAAACTAGTCCCTCAGAGCAAAAATGCCCAGACTTTCTCCCCACCTCAGGTTCAGATCAGCTGCTCCGTTCTGCGCCGCAAAACCACCCGCTGAGTCTGTGCAGGGATGCTCTAGAGGAGCGTGAGCTGTGGGTCTGTGAGCTGTGACACCAGATGTGGGGCCAGGAGACCCGACCAGGCCTGACGAGGACCATGGTGTTTCTTGGGTTTGCACCTAGAAGCACATAGCTGGATTGGCCTCTGGTTTTTTGCCTCCCCCTCCAACTGTCTGTCATCTTCCAGGGTAGATTTAGATGACATCTCAGGAAGAACTTCTTTGCTGTGAGGGTGGTGAGACCCTGGCCTGGGTTGCCCAGAGAAGCTGTGGCTGCCCCATCCCTGGAGGGGTTCAAGGCCAGGCTGGATGGGGCTTGGAGCAATGCGGTGTGATGGGAGGTGTCTCTGCCCAGGGCAGGGGGTGGCACTGGGTGATCTTTAATATTCCTTCCAACCCAAACCGTTCTATGAGTCTGTTTCTATGAATTTCCTGTCGTTTCATATATTGTTCACAAAGGTGTGAGACAATGTGTTCTGTGCCCGGAGGAGCAGCTCGTCCCTTGTCTGCCCAGGCCTCGAGATGGTGCTGTGGGGCTGAGCCTGGAGGACAGGAGTGCACGCCAGTGCATCCAGACTCTAACCAGACCTTTTGATTTGGGACACCTGGTCCTGGATGCTTGTGCTCTTCACTGCTCGTGACTGCAGCCAGCTCCACGGATGCTGGGAAGGCATTCCACAACTGCCTTCCTAGCTTCTTGTGTCCCCAACGAGAACCTCCAGACCCATGGGACTGGGTGGAAGTGGCACTGAGCACGTAATGGTGGGATCAGTGTTTCAATTTGAGCCTGGGCTCAGTCAACATCTGGCAGGTTCTCCTTCCAACCCTGCTCCTGGGTGTTGGTTCTGGGCTGGATCCTTTCTGACCAGGGAAGACCACTCCTGGCTTACAGCATCACTCACCGAAGTTTTGGCCAAATTTGGTCCTATCGATCTGGTGAGAGCTGCAAAATGCAAAGGGGGAGGGACTCTGGTATGATCCTGTGATTTATTGCGGGTGACTTTTGTCAAAGAAAACTCAAAGGGATGAGTGTGTCCTGGTACAATGCACACATTTTCTGCCACCCCCAGCAGTCACCTCCCCGGCAGTCGTCACTGCTTTCCCTCTGACCTCAGCCAAACCACCTCCCGCAGCTGGACATGACCAACTCCCCCAGAGCTGAGCTGCCCATGGGAATAATCCCTTTGTCCATCTGCAGCAGCAAGGTTTTTAGGGGCTGATGTCGCTCCCATGTGAAAAAGCACTGCAGGGGCGGGCTGGGCAGGGCTCCCGGGTCGTGCGGTGACAACCCAAGCAAAGGATCGACACCCCCCACTCCATGGGAAAAATAGGGACATTTATCCAACCAACAAAAGAGACACCTTTTTGGGAGAAGAGCCGTGAATTGTCCACATTGGATGCTTAGTGCTGCAAGGGCTGCTGGCGCTGACGTGGTTTTGCTTCACATTGATCCTCTCTGCCAGCACATGAGCTCATGGAAACGCTGGCCGGAGATGTGGGCAAAGCGGGAGAGCCTGCGATGCGTCAGGACCAGGGCGTGCCGAGGATGGGTGCACCTGAAGGCCAGAAGCAATTCAGTCCAAGGCAGCTTCTTCCACAGCTCCTCCTGCTGCACATGGCAAAGTGGCCAGGGTGACGGTGCCACCAGGGTCGTGGAGGAGAGAAGGAGGGACAGTTGGCACCTACGCTCATCACACCGAATGGGAGCGATGACTCTCTCAACATGTGATCTGTGCTAATAAAGAGTTAGTAAATAGGTAGAACTGACATTGTTTTTAAGTACAATTCTTCATTCCTTACTAGTGTAATAAAGGCTTCATGAATCCGTTGAAGCCTGAACAGGACAATGTGGACTGTAGATAGTTGAATGCCTCTGTTGCTCATGCAATTAGACTATATAATTAAAAATGACGTATTTTAGGAGCAACAGGAAAAACCTGATGTTTCAATCTGCTAGTTTTTATGAGACCTAATAACGAAAGTATTTTTCACATTTTACCTCATCTCTTTTGGATGCGCTCCGGGAATGCTGGTGCCCTGGCAGCGCTGCCCGAGGAACCTGGCCTTGGATTCCTTCCCGGCCCTAACGGCTCCTCTATCCCGAGCCAACGGCGAGGAGGAGCAAAGGGTGTTTACTCAGGACGTTCCCCGCACCCAGCGATGACTAAGAACTACTGAAAGGGGCACTGGCCCTTAAAGAGCATCCCCACTCGGAGTTGTCTGTTGAGCCGTGCCAGCTGGGGAGCATTTAAGGAGGCTGACGGTGGTGCTGGCTCTCGCCGTGGCTCCGTGGCAGCAGGGACGTGGCGCTAAAGGAGAAGGTAAATTCCTCCCACTCACCTAAAAGCACTATTCTGTTCCTGCTCGTCAGCAGCCGCCTTAATAAGCCCTTGTGCTAAAATTACTCTTTTGTCAAGGCTGGTTTTTTAATCGGCGTGGCAGCGAGCAGGAGGCTGCTGAAGTGTGTTAAAGCCTTGGTGAAGTGCTGCTCTCCTGACAATATTATGTCTGTTCTGCCCCTGATTATCAGTGCGAGGGCGTAATCACGGCTTCCCAGAGCCTGCACCTCTCTCGTCTCTCTCCAGTGAGCGTGAAGAAGGAGTGAGTGAGAACCTGCCCGAGGAAGATGGTTTTAGATAACAGAGGGATAACTGCAAAGAGAGGGTGCCTGGCCCAGCTTGGGGACAGAAAGGGCAGAGGGCCAGGAATGCGAAGGGAGCTGCTGGCTCCGAGAGCCTTGTCTGCAGAGGAAAACATGGGAATGTTGTCGGCTCTCCTGGGAGTCCCCGTGAACACAATCTGCACCCGGGATCTGGTGTTCCTAAAAGCCTTGCTGCTAATGAGCTGCCCAGCAAACCCCCTGCGTCTCCAGGGCCAGAGGCTGAGCAGAACACAATTAAAAGCATTGAGGGTTTCCCTCAGGCACAGACCAGCCGTGACACACACACCCCCCCCACACCCTTTCATGCCACTGAAGGTAACTTCCAGTGACAGATATTTGGGGAGGAGGAAGAGAAAACATAGCTGTCCCTTTTCTTTTCCCTTGGTGTTTCTCATCTTTGTCAGGCTCTGGAAACCTGGGCTTTTGAGCAGCTCTGCTGGCACAACTTCTTACTGGTGTCTAGGGGGGAGCTGAAAAGCCTTTTCCAGCCCTTTTAGGTACTGGAGATTGTTTTGACATCCTGTCTCTGGGGCTGCTTTGTATGACAGGACGTCTCTGCGTGAAGCCATTTGTTCCACCGTCGGCACAACTGGTGGGCTCAGCATCATAAAGGTCAAGCCGACCATGATGGGAAGGACCAGCCAGAAGATGCTGACGTGCTTCTGCCCCCGGAGACTCAGTGGGCAACCCTCCAGCAGGTATAAAGTAGACAGGATGTGCGGGGCTGGAACTGGTTTTCAATGGTTCGTGTGAACCTCAGCGAGAGATAAGAAGTGAGGCCAGAAAAAAATAAAAAAAAATCTCAAACAAACCAGTCAGGAAAACAAGTGATGGTGTCTGGTTCGCTCCTCTGCTTTCAGATGCCTCCAGTTTCACCGTGCCTGCTCTCATTGTTTCCCAAGTACACAGCATAGAGCTAAGGAAACCAAGCCCTAGACCCTAAACAGATGATCAGAAGCAAAAATAGAAACCAGGAGAGGAGACTTCCTCCCAGACATGAGTTCAGCCTGGAGAAGAGAAGACTGCGGGGAGACCTTCGAGCAGCCTTCCAGGATCTGAAGGGAGCTCCAGGAGAGCTGGAGAGGGACTCTTGGTCAGGGAGGGGAGGGACAGGACAAAGGGGAAGGGTTTTAAATTGGAAGAGGGGAGATTGAGATCAGATATTAGGAAATTCTTTACTGTGAGGGTGGTGAGACACTGGCCCAGGTTGCCCAGAGCAGCTGTGGCTGCCCCATCCCTGGAGGGGTTCAAGGCCAGGCTGGATGGGGCTTGGAGCCACCTGGTGTGGTGGGAGGTGTCCCTGCCCATGCCCTGGATGATCTTTGAGGTCCCTTCCAACTCTAACCATTCTATGATTCTATGATTTAACTTCTTCTTGCTCCTTGCCATAATTCTAGTCACACAAATGTGGCAGCCAAAGGTTGTGATGCACCTTCGGGGTTGTCTCATCAAGACAGCGGTGACTGAGAACAGAGTGTGTTATTACACCTGCACTGAAAAAATACTGTTTGGGATTTCCTGGAGTAGGAATATTGTAGTAGCAGAATTCCCACATTTCCACCAGAAAGGGTACTTAGAGTCATGTTTGTCAGTGATGAAAAGTTAACCCTCACCCTGCACAGCCACCAGCTTTTCAGTACAGGGGTTTGGCAAAAAAGGGATTATTTACATTGGATTTTAGGGGCTTAAAGGTGAAATCCCAAGGCAACGATACTGGTGCCCCCAACTACCTGTCTCTATAGGCTGTTGCTGTCAGTAGCAGGATATGGGATGCTGCAATCCTCTCTGGAGTCAGTATTTTGCAGCTTGCTGAGCGCTTTGCAATCAGTAAAAAAGCACCAAGTGATGCAGCAGTGGGGGCTCTTGCCACTGTGTGATTTGGGAAAGATGCTGGGGGGGGATGTTGGAGCTTCAGTGGCTGTTATCGTTAATATGCACTGAAAAACTCCATCTCCAGGAGAAGGAAAGTGCTTCTCCTTTGTGTTATAGAGCAATAAAGATGCAATCTGAATCATTTCACTCAGAGCCTCTACTAACAATGGTTAGAAGGAAAACCTATCAAACAGTAAGTCCCCTTTCTTGTCCCGGGAATGACTAGAAGGACACCCAGAAGCAATCCTTCCCGAAGCTCGTGCTGACCAGAGGGGTTGTTCTCACCTGTACCCCCCCGGGGCAGGGGCTGTTTGGAACAGATGCACCATCTCACTGGATATGGCTGTTCCAAAAAAAAAAAACCATGAACATTCTAGAGACAAAAAAAAACCTATCTCGATCCCTCTCTCCAAAGCCTGGCCAAGTGTTTCTCTGGCAGAAGACGCTCTCATGAGGTCACTGTTGGAGTTCTTCCTGCCGTCTAGATCATTCACAACCAGAAACAAAAACATTTCTCGTTGGGCTTGAGACCCCTCGTGTGCAGAGTGCCTGGCCATGGGTATGGGACACGTCTGTCTTTGCAACCCTGCTGGCATCCTCCTTAACACACCTACGTCGGCTGCAGAAGGATTGAGGATGTCGACCGAGGCACACGCACGGCACAGGCTCAGTCTCCAGCTTTCGGGCTCCTTTCAAAACTGCAACACAGGAAAGTCTTGTCATCACTGATTAATGAACAACTGGACCGAAAATCATTCCAGGAATCACTGCGCTAAAACTGAGCGTCAGATTTTTGATCTAAAATCCTGGAAAATGGTTGATTCCGGTTAGGGTCAGAGGTCTACCACAGAGGGGTGCAAAAAACCTGCATTTTTGCTGGATTCTCCAACTGACAAAAGCTGGTGAAAACTGGGGCAAACAGTCCCTACTCAACACCTACCCATAGACTAGTCTGAAGTCCCAGGAGAGAAGAGTGAAGAATTCCCAGAATTTCACTGCTTTGGAGATTTGCAGTGAATCCTGTGCAAGGAGAGAAGGGCTGGGTATCCTGTGTGTGTAATGATACAAGCAATAACACACACAGCCCCAGGGGAAGGCTGCAAATAAACAAAAGGACCCTTTTTTATTATTTTTTTTATTTTTTTCCCCAATTCCAC
>VZRU01015413.1:30104-47965 GCA_013398155.1 Pedionomus torquatus
TTCTTCCCCTGGTAGCTGGACTGCTGCCAGCGTCTTGCAGGGCCAAAGTTTTTTTATCTATAGGGATATATTTTGTTCAGCCCAGCCCAGCTGCCTGCGATTGAATCCGCGCTCCTGGGGCAAGCTTAGCTCGGGAGAGGAGCAGCGGCAGGGGTGCTGTTTGTGCCTCTCCTCCAGCTACTCCTGTCAAGATGGATTTATGACTTTAAAAGGAGTAAAGGGGAGGGTGGGGGGGGGAGCGGTGTGGAAGGAAAATTGCCTACAGGAGCCAGAGCTTCCACCACAGCCCAGCAAAACACATAAAGCAAGCAGTTGGATCTCAAGGCATGAGCAGCCTTAAAAGTGGCACCCTGGGATCTGGTGGATCCTTGCACGTAATATGACTGATCTTAAGCCTCTCCTCTGCCTTCACAGAGCCGAGCTTTTGGATTTAAGGTAGTTTGCCCAGGACCAGGCTTTGCTATGTTGGCCAAGACAGTGCTTTCTCTTGGTCTGTGGCTGCAATTTGCTGCGGGACAGGACACACCTGAGAGAGGTGAGTGCTTGAAAAGGCAAGGCGTTCCTTTTCTGTCTTTCCCCTATTTAATATCCCCTGGTCCTTTAAGCGTCTCAGAAAACCTTTTCAGAATAAAAGCTGGGTTATAGTGCTGCTTTAGGTGTCTATAGACACCTATATATATGTGTATATATGACATAACTATATTATACCTGTATGTTATTTTGCTGGCACAAAGACAAAACAAAGAAAACAACTTTTTAAAATTGCCATAATAGAAAGAAATTTTATCTTGCTTGTTTCCAGTAGCAGAGGGAAATATGTTTCAGAAACTCGCAGTTTAGTGCAATCGTATGGAGAAAGTCGTGAGCCCTCAGTGTTACCCATGGACTGAGGCACACCGACCAAGAGAAGTAAAACCAGTCATTGAACCTGGTACCTGCCGCCTTGTTCTCTTGCTAATCTCTGTAATTCAATCCCTGGCTTTCCTCTTTAAAAGGCTTTCCCTTGGATACTGTTCCAGGAGAATGGTTACGGGTCTGTCTCGCGGAACTGACAGCGGGGAAAGGGACGCGGAGGAGAGGAATGTCTCATTCCTGGTTCCTGCGCTGGTCGTGCCGGGCAGAAGACGTATCCCTCAACGCGAGGGCGAAGCTGATGCCATTATATTTTGCTCTGCCTTGTGCTCACACGTAGAAAAAAAGTTCTGTTCTTTGCCTGCAGGGACACTGCATCTGGTTTTCACTGCAGCCGGGAAATGTTGTCCAGTGTGAGAAGTGAACCTCTTGACTCTCTGGACAGGAGGTCCTCAGAGAGCAGCCCAGGCTGCTGGGGTCTCATCCTGCTTCTGGTATGGAGCAGATGGTGTCTATTGTTCAGATCCCCTTACAGGGTACTGGATTCTGCCCCAGTGAGACAGGCTGGTTCAGGAATGGTGCTGCTGTCTCTGGTGTGGTTGCGGTGCCCGATGTCCACCCGGGCAGAAGTTATTCCTACTGTCATGCGTTTCTGCTGCAACGGGAGTGCATGTGGCAGCTCCCCAGCCCAGGCTGAAAGCAAGGCTGAGACCATCAGAGTGGGTGAAAAATCAGGCCGTGGCTCTCCAGGAGGATTGTGCCCTGCTCCAGAGGCAAAGCTGTGCATGTGGTGCTATTGATGGCTTTGGCTTGCTCGCTGCTGAGCAGCCGTGGAGGAAAGGAGCCACAGCTTTGATGTGGGACCTCCTCAGCTCCTCCCAGGTGCTCCCTAATCTGACCTTGAGCAAACAGCCCGTCTGGCAGCCATCCTGGGCATGGGCTGGCTCTTCTCTGGAAGTTCTCCAGTGGTGTACCATGACCACACAACGCGAGGAACTGCTCGAGAGGTGGGGATGCATGTTCATAACTCTGTTTCCAATGGATGTGACTGAATGTGAATGATTGGGGCTTTATTCTCAGCTGCAGTGGACAAAGTGAGGAAGCTACTGAGTGGCCGGTGGTGCTTCTACGTGCTCAGGAAAGACGAGGTTTTTCAGAGCGATGGCTATTGACTTCATGCACCAAGGCACAACATCAAGGCAGAGCATCGCATGACCACCACTTTCCTCTTTGGGTCTAGATTCAGACCTGCTGCACTGGTGTGAATAATGAATAATGATAATGAATAATGACAGGACCAGAGGAAATGGTCTGAAGTTGTGGCAGGGGAGGGTTAGATTAGATAGTAGGAAGAATTACTTCACTGAGAGGGTAGTCAGGCACTGGAACAGCCTGTCCAGGGAGGTGGTGGAGTCACCATCCCTGGAGGTGTTTAAGAAACGTGCAGATGTGGCCCTTCAGGGCATGCTCTAGTGGCTGAGGCTGTAGGGGGTTTTTGTGTGTGTATGGTTGGACTCAGTGATCTCAGAGGTCCTTTCCAACCATGATGATGATTCTGTGAAAGTATGACTGTGTGATAGTTTGGGCTTTGTTAAATGAAACTCAGGTTGTCATTACCTGGTTACCCTGCAGGAGCATCAGCAGAAAATGATGAGGATGTCGCTGTCCCTGTGGGTGCAGCAAGTGACAAATAAACACACATCCCATCCATATGCACTTTGGAGAGGGCCCTGGGCGTACTGATCTCCGAAGCACAGCTCAGTATCTGGCATAATTCCATGATTTCAGGACCCTTGAGGCTCTAAATAAAAGAGCAGAGATAGTGAAACTCCTGAAAAGATCATAAGAGATGGCAACCCAGCTTCCTTCCTGCCAGAGGAATTTGTCTGAAGGGCCATTTCTCAACCTACAGCCTATAATCTGTGGCACGGACGAGCTGGAACCTGCATAAGCAATTTGGGCTTTTAGTCACACAAGTATATTTTGCTTGGTGGGGCTCAGATGCTAATATAGGCTGGTGATGCAGCCACCTCCCATGGCAAGGGCCTCTCTCCGACATGGTTTTAAGTGTCAGAGACACTTAAACACCTCCTGGCTGCCTCGGTGAGACACCTCTCTTTCTGGGAGTGGTGATGCCTTTCTCCTCCTGCCTCTCACTGTGATCCCGAGGGGCCAGAGGGAAGCACAAACTGCCTTCTTCAGCCTCCAAACCTGGCTCCACTTGTAGCAGAGCTTGTTTTTTTTCCCCTTGCATGGCCAAACAGCAAGGAGGGAAGACAAACATGCCATTTCAAACACAGTTAACTAAGACAGGACATGATCTCTTTTTTTGGCTGTAAAATCCTTTGTGCTCTTCAGGTTCCAAGTCCCGTGTAAATCAAGCATGTGTTCAGGTCCCAGCAGCGGATGTCTCCTGTCAGCATCTCCATGTCAGACCGGGAAGTCCAACCAGCTGTTTTTCTCCTGGAAAAGCCAAGTGTTTCAATAGGCAGCGCTGTGACTTTATGGTGAAATTTTGCTCCCATATCGAGATTTTTGGTCTGGGGTCTTCTAATACCTTCTCGGATTCTCTCTCTGTGTCCAGGCTGGCCGTTGGCTGTTCTTGTCTTGTCAATTTGGTCTCTGCTGAGGGTTGTCACCTCCTTATCTTCTGGTTTATGCTTCCTGTGCACCTGCTCTTGCTGACAGAATGTGGGGAACTGAAAGGTTTTAGGGAAAACACCACCAAAATATCGGTATTTTCCTCATACTGAAAGACTAAACGCAGCACTGCACCGGCTGCTAGGAAATTACTAAGAAAATTAACTCTGTTGTGGCCTAAAGGCTTCAGCAAATATCTGAATTTCAAAATCTCAGATCTCTCTCGTGCCAAGTAAAGCAGGGCAAACAGCATAAATCACACCGTGTGATAACCCCAAGTAATTTACTCTAATTAAAACTTAACTTATTTAAGCTGAACAACTGCTGTTTCTCAACACCTAGAGTTAAGAAGCGCATGGGAGCGGCCGCGCCGTGAGGTCTGCGGAGTTATTCCTCAGCTGCTCAGAAGCAAAGGCTGCCGGTGGAGGAGCTGGGGAGGTGCAAACGGATGCCCCTTCTCTCCGAATCCCACCCAAAAGTGAGAAATCTTCCCTCGGCACCTTGCCAAGCGGCCCATCTTTTTTTTTTTTTTCTTTTGCTGTAAAGCAAAGCAAGGAAACGGCTTGAGAACAGCATCCTCTTGCGTAATGGGGGGATTTACTGGTAACGAATCTCCTCTGCCCCACCTCAGGCACGGATGGCATGTTTGCGTTGGATGAAGGACAAAGAGCAGGACGAAAGATGAGGGAATCAAAACCCTAAACCTGAAGGGAAGGACAATGGAGTGTCCGGTCCCTTTATAAGGGTTTCTCTTCTCCTGATGTTGCGGGATCCTTGGTCTAGTTTTTTTTAGGGATCCTTTCTGCTGACAAAATCTAAATGGGAGGAATTCGCTTCCATCTTCTGCAGGGCTGAGTGTCAAGCAGAGGTAACTGTGATGGTATTTATCTGTCTGAAGGATTAGCCTTCTGCTCCACCCACAGACAATCCCTTCAGCTCCAAAATATCTATACCTGCCCACCGGTGTAACTGCTGCTTTTGTTAACCAGTTATTAACCAGTTGCTGTTAACCCGTGCTTTCTGCCCTCCAGGCAGAACATCGTGCTGTCAAGCTGTAGCTCTTCCTGAAGAGCCTCCCAATTAACACAGCTCTTTCCAGCAAGGTATGAAGGGTCACACCAGTGTTTAAAGGATGGTACATCTCTGTGCCCCAGAGCTGCAGGGCACAGTCAAGAGTGCAGTTTGATGGGGGCTTGTCTCTGGGCTCTTCTTTGATGTTCTTCTCCTTTGAGCCAGGTGTTCCATGCTGGTTTTCACCCATGGAGGTAGTTCTGGCAGTGGTGGGATTTTGCTTGCATCTTTCCCCTAGTGGTGAATTCCCTGTTCCCCTCCCAGAGGGCTGGTGTGTGTGACCCCGTTTCCCGCTTATGAGTGCTGTCCTTCGGCCATTGATCCCTGCCCTGCCAGGGTAAGAAGCTTTCACAGCTATTTCTTGCAACACTGGGGGAAGGAGCGACGCTCCTCATATTGCTGAGGAGCAGAGGAGAGAAACAGTGATTGAGCAACCCGGTCTGGTGGATGGTGTCCCTGCCCATGGCAGGGGGCTTGGAAGTAGATGGTCTTTAAGGTCCCTTTCATCTCTAGCCATTGTACGATTTCTTCCTGGGAGGCAGCAATCCTGTTGCCAAGATCTTCTCGCTATGGCTTGCCAGCCAAGTAAGTGGCTTGTACTTCTTCCAAGCGGAGGGGAAAGCACAGAGCAGTGGCTACATGTGTTTGACTTGCTTCATGCAGCCAGAAGCTCTAAACAAAGCCCTCCCTGCTCTGCCCTGCTGGAAGGCCGGTAGGAGGGAGGGAGCTCTAGGAACCGGTGTAGGTCACAGGTTCAGCTCCGCTGTGTGATGTGGTGATGAAACTGCGCGTTGCTATGGGCAAGCACGAGAGCTCGCTGGACTTCGCTTTCATTTTCTGCCCAGCTCTGGATGCCAAGTTGCTGGGTGTGTGTGTCTGCAGCACAGGGCTGAGCAGAACTGGCTGTAAAATCCATGCAGATTGCAGGTCCCACTCCCGTCTCCTCCTGGCATCTCTTACTTAGTCACCTCCAAGTAACTTTAATGTTCTCCATTTCTGTAAGACATGCAATAAGCACGGTCCTGACTCACACATGTCCCTCCTCGCTCCCATTCTGTGGGCATTCCCAGCATACCTGGCCCTGTCTCCAGTTTGCCTTCCCCTGCCATTCCTGAGCACACAGTTGTCAACATCTCTGCCACGGGACAGACCCAGGCACCCCTGCCCTAGCAGCACAGGCAGGCATCTGAACGGTACCCAGTGAAGGAAATTAACAGAATTGTAAAGACTGTCCAAAAGAAAACTGGATGAAGAGGATCAAGTTCCCTGTGGCTCAATCCTGAACAGCTTCTATTTCCCACCTCGAGCTCCTTGTGTTGTGCCCTGAACGGCTGTGCTCTTGCTGATTCGTGATCTTCCCTGGGCTCAGATCGTTACGTTTCGCTGTCAGGATGTATAATCCACCCCTTGGACCCACATGCTGTTCCCCTGCCCTGGTCCTTTCCCTCCATTTCGTCATCTCCTACCTGCCTCTTGGCGTGGTGCCCCAGTGGGGGCTCAACAACCCCCTGCTCATCTCTGCCGGGCTCGTTGCTGTCTCTGGGCCTGCCTTGACATGGCTTTCTGCAGGGGGAGAACTGTTTGCATGGGCTGTCTCCTTGGAGCAGTTAATTTTATGGGAGCCTTTCCATTAGGCTGTCTACTGCCTTGTGGTTTTGGCTCCCACTCGTGGCTCCAGCATTCACCCACCGAATCCGTCTGTGCTTCCGAGCCCACAGTGCTCGGCCATCCCACATTCCAGATCCCTTCACTGATAGAGGAGCCCAAAAGTGTTGGCAGGGATCTCTGGTTCAAGGTCTTTCCTCCCTTCTTGCACCTCAGAAGCCACCAGAAAGCAGGGTGGTGCTTGAAAGAATTCCAAGTTCATTATTGATATTCCAGCTAAATCTCCTGCTCTTTCTAAGAGGGGTAGAAGGAGGAGTCCCTCATGTGACTGTGCTTCCCGCATAGCAGTTTAATTGAAATGGTAAGAAAATGGGTCAAATGGAGTTGGACCTCAGGCCACGCCTTCATAAGCATGTTCTGCCTGACATCCACATCCTCCTCCATGCATGGGTCTGTGCAGCCCTTTCCCAGATGTCCTGTCCCGCAGCCCCTTTGAGGTGCTGCTCTGAAGGCTGTCTGGGAAAGGAGGTCAATGTGTATTCAGAAAAGCAAGAAAACATCAAATTAGTCCAGCATTTCAGAAGCGATACAGGGAGGAGCTCCTCCACTGCAGGTGTTCCTGCCAGCAGCAGTATAAATCAGGGAAGCTTTCTGCCAGGCGTGTGTGGACCGTAGCCTTTGAACTGAGAAGCAGCCAGTTCTGAGAACCAGCCACCTCTCCTGGGAGCTCACAGCCAGCAGGTTTTCTCATCAAGTTTCTTTATCATCCCTTTCTTTTCCAGATACAGCTCATTTTTCTTCCAGGCACTGCCCTTGTCAGAAGATGGGATAAACCTGTCAGTTGTCTCAGGCCCAAAAGAGTTGCTTTTGACCTTGGCAGTCGCTCTCGGTTTTGCCATCAGCAGTTTGCTCCTTGCTCTGGGGCTGCCACTCGTTAGCCCAGAGCAGCAGCTCTGGTTGGCAGAGGCTGCTCCCTGGCACGGGGCATGGTTCAGGCTGGTGAGGAATGTTCCCAGCTCCTGGAACGTGTCCACCACGGAGCAGCAAGTACTCGGGATCGGCCTGGTGTTGTGCAAGACACGGTGTCAGTGCAAGCTGATGTAGCTCAGAGGCATTTTTTTTTTCTGCACTGAGAGTGGAATCCAGGACTTGTGGGTTGTTCTTTTGGCTCTACCCTGATTCCCGTGCCTCATCCCACTGCTCTGGCCGTTCAGTTTCTCTGTCACAGGTTAATAGCCTCTGCCTGGAAAGACTCTCGTGAGGTTTTCTAAGTGTGGAAGTGCAAGGTGCGCTTCGGAGCCAAAGCTCCCACTGTTCCTCCAGCAGCAGGTTCAGGGGCATTTCTTCTACCCTGCCTGTCCCTGCTCTGTTCCAGCTCCTGTCCTCCTGCAGGACCTAAGCATGAGGAGGTGAGATCAGAGTCCTGGGAAATTACTTCCCTTCACTGCTGCCATGGTATTTTTTGCTCCCACATGTTATGCATCTAGAGTGACTTTGGACAAGAGGAAGATCAGGCATTCATCCTGCCCTCATTCCATGAGGAGCTGTATTTTCTCAGGAGTCAGGCATGTTTCATCTCATTTTTTCGGAGTCTTTTGGCCTGCCTCTCCTCTCCCATGACTGACTTTTTCCTCTGAGAGGCCTGAGGTCTGTTCTGGCCATTCAAGTAGCCCCTTGAACAATAGGGATGATGCATGTGAGTGGAAAGGAGGAAAAAAAAGTAGCTATTGTTCCTCCTCACTGTCTTTTCTATCTTTGCTCCTCTCCCTGCCCCTGGAGAGCTCACCACAGCAGGGAGGTGAGATGCATCTTCAGCCTCACCACTGCTGGATGGTGATTGATGTAGTTGAGGTGCAGAACATGTAAAAGGAGTAGGCTCCAAAAGGCCACGTGTGTCTGCGCTGGCGTTTGCCAAGAGCACACAGCAGGACAGGGCTGTTTGCTGGGAGTCTCTGGCTGTGTCAGCCGACCGAAGGATGTGAAATAGGGCAGCGACAACACTCGTGGGTTTGAATAGTGTGACATCGTTCACAACGGACCAAGCACACCAGCAGTGCTCAGAGCTGCTGCTGCTGCTTCGCTGAGGTGCTCCAACTCTTCCTTTGCTGTCTCTTTCCAATCTTGGCCCTCTGGGGTCGGTGGTGTGTTTGAAGCTTGCTGCTGAGAGGGTCCCATGAGCAGATCAGCACAGGGATGCCATCCTGCAATGCCTCCAAGAGCTCCTTCCAGCTCCACCGCAGTGCTTTGGCTTCTGTCCGTGGACAAGGTCTAGCTGAGCAGCTGTGATGTCCCAAAGCGGGACTGAACCCAAAGAAAGCGGTGGGAGACAAATAGTCCAACACAGGTGACAATCCTGCTGTTCAGCTGGGTCTCTACCCAGCAAAATTCTGACTGAATTCTGAGATTTGGCACTAGATAACCAAAATTTCTTAGCAGGTGCCTGTGCAGGAGTGGGTTCACACCATTTCACTAACACACCTCCCTCTCTCTTCTCCTGCTAGGTCCCCAGCCAGCTATTTCCAATGCAGAAGGAGACCTCCTCTTCTTACTGGACAGCTCTGGCAGCGTCTCCTACTATGAGTTTTCCAAAGTCAAGGAATTCATGTGGGACCTCGTGCGACCTTTCACCTTTGGCCCCAAAGATGTCCAGGCCAGCATCATCCATATCAGCACTACTCCCACCATGGAGTTCCCCTTTGACCGGTACCTGTCCAGTGGGAGTCTGCAACAAGCCATCCGGGACACTCAACAGCTCATGGGCGACACCAACACAGGCAAAGCCCTCTCCTTTGCCAAGGAGAAGCTCTTCAGCAATGAAGCTGGTGCCCGACCAGATGTGCCCAAGGTACTGGTTTGGGTGACAGATGGTTTCTCTACCGATGACATCTCCGAACCCATGCAGCTCCTGAAGGACATGGGAGTAACAGTCTTCATTGTCAGCACTGGACGGGGGAACTACCTGCAACTCTCTGCTGCTGCCAGCCAACCTCCGGAGAAGCACCTGCACTTTGTGGATGTTGATGACCTACCCATCATCACAGAGGAGCTTCGAGATGCTATCCAAGGTATGGTGGGGCTGGGTTGGGCAACTGGGAGTTTGCAACAGGGCTGAGTATGAGTTAGTGCCTGGCTCTGCAGGGCAGGTAGCGTCAGGTTTTTTACCCACAACGCTACAGATCCCAGTATAAATCAAAGATTTAGGAGGTCTGGGACGTATCTTTATTCCCCTTGGAAGGTCCTATGACTCACTGGGATAAATTCCCTTCTTCAGACCTGCTAGTGAGCAGAACTTGTGTTTGTAATGAGTTGTTCAGTTGTTAATGAAGGAAGGAGGCTCAGGCAGCATATTGTCTGGATTCCTTAAAAACCCACAGGACTTTGAAATGAATCATGCAGGTCACAGACATCCGGACAGCTCAAGCACGGCATGAAAACGCTCCCACCTGCACAAGTTAATTGTTAACTAAAGGCTTCCTGAGCAGGCAGTGATTTCACTACAGTTAGAGACTGCTGGCTGGGGGAGCAAGGTGCCTAAGACCCTCGGGTTCGATTTTCACATTCAGGGTGAATTTTTCCTCTCTGAAGCGCTGCCTGGCTGCCTGCCATCGGATGGAGGCGGAGGACACACACGTGCTGGACGCACTGAAGACGTGAAACGGGACGTGTACGCCCGGGAAGGGTCCGGTCCTATCAGCTCCTTTAAAACTCCTCTCTAGGGTGGATTTGAATTCCTATATACATCCTGATGTGCAGGCACAGGGGCTGGCACACACCAAGATCCCTAACTCCTGCCTACAAGGGGCTGGCAGTCATGGGGCGTTTTTTTCTCCTCTCACAAAGAGCAATTAAGGATGGCGGTTGCTGTCAGCATTAAGACTGTCGGAGAGGAATGTTTTTGTTCCATAAATCCCCTGTTGCGACGTGTTCTGCATCCGCCAGATCTATAGCCTGACTTGGCTAGAACAGCCCTTGGAAGGAAATCCCAGCCCTGACTTGTTCGGCTCCACAGGCCAAGCGCTGCCTCTTTGTTGCTTGCGTGGTTGTGGCGGTTGCTGCGCGAGAGAGCAGGAACAGGCAGCAGGTTTGATATTTTTTTTTTCAGCGGTCCTGTGTTCCGAAAGCATCCAAGAAAAGGGGTCCGAGGAGACCCAAGGCCCATAGTCTGGGCCAGGAGACAGGCGTTTGGAAGCCAGGAGGAATGTCTCCGGCTGATCTGCATGCTGCGCTGCACAAGGCATGTTCTTTTTGAACGCCATCAGGGTGGGAGTGCCCGTGATTGGAAAGCCTCAGCCTCCCAGATGCCTCTGGATTTGTTTGGAAAGCTGAGGGAGTTACTATGACTTTGCAGACTTTCCATTCATTTTCTGGAGGTTCTCCCTCCATTGGAAATCCTGTTTTAATTCTCCATTTGGCTTCTGCTACGTGCGTTGGTTAGAGCTGGCTTTGGAGTGTCCAAGTAACCCTTTCCACAGAGTCCTCTGCATGTAGCAATTTCTTCCTATTTCCAAACATGGTCATTTAACAAATCTCACACAGGGACTATGTTCTCCTCCAACCCTCCAACCTCTCCTGTCTGAGTGTGGGGCAGTACCACCAGTCCTTCTGCTGCACCAGGTGCCGCACAGACCCCCCCCCCAAGATGTTTCCTTTCAAGTGGCTGCTTCAGCTTCGAGTGCATCCTGAATCCAGATGGTCTAAAATAGCATCCCCAAATGCGAGATCGCCTGCGTATCCTTGCAGCACAAGATGGTCTTGATCATAAGATCTTGAAAGGCAATAAATACTCTGCTGTATTGCTGAGAGCAATATTCTGTGCATCCACCGGGTCTGAACTTACCAGGCTGGGATTTTAATGAAAGGTGAGGTTCCCACATGAATCCAGGGGCTGATGCTTTAAGCAAAATACCAGACCATGGAAAACATCACCTGAGTTAGCCTTAATAAAGCCACCTATGTCCACTGTTCCCCACCTGGAGGAGGCAGGTCTCACCACCACCCTTCCTGCTTCTGGCTCCTGGGAGAGCAGTGACAGACAAGATCTTTGGCAGGCAGAAGTGAGACCTTTCCAACTCTGGAATGGCCCAGACTGGTTTCATTACCACTGCTACCTTATCTTCATCTCTTGCTACTGTGTTTTAAAAGCTTTTTGTAGGTGCACAAACAAGCTTTGTCAAGAGTTCTTCTCCTCCCTCCTCCTCCTCCTGGGGGAGGCAGACCTTGGAATAGCTGCAGTAATGTTGCTCTGCAGGAGGGTGCAAGAAGGGGGCTGTGGATGGATGTGTACATTCACTCCTTTTTCCTTGGCACACAGTCCTGACACAAGGAGTCTGCAGAATGCAGCAGGCTACAGTTCCTGACAGTTTTTACCTTTTCCCTTCCTTTTCTCCCTCTTTTCTCCCCACCCTTCTGAAGGGGTTTAGGGGGAGAGAGCAATTGGCTGCCTGGTTGGGGTTAAACCATGACAGCCTAAACCAAAATATTATCTTGCTGCTTCCCTCTGGGAAAAGGAGGTCCTGTGATACACACCATGGGGCATCTATTTTCTGGGGCTTTTTGCCCTCTTTACAGCACGAGGCACCTGTGATCTGGCAATAAGAGGCAGAGCCATTTGCTGTGGGCTCCTGCAGCCTGTCCCTCAAGTGTTTCACCCTGTCACTTGAATCTGCCTGCTTTATTCATGGTGTCCCCAGGCTCTGCCTCCAAACTCACTTATTTCCATTCTTGAGCTTTTGGCAGGACTTCTGGCGCTGAGGCCGCTCCCCTTGTTCCTTTGTGGCTTGGCCAGTGGTGGTCTGGTCGCGGGGCTCACGGGAGGGTGAAGCATCCCAGTCCTGGGGTACTCTCTCCTCCGAGCTCCAGCCAGGGTGGGGTGCTGCTGGCAGCGTGTGGGGACGGGAGCGGGCAGGGAAACATTCCTGCCCGCCTGGGAGAGCCAGGGAACAGCTCAGAGGAAAAACTGAGGCTGCTTTCTTTGGTACGGAGAAGTTGGCAGGGACCTGGGAGCAGCTCTGAGGAAGAGAGCTGATCTTCTTCCAGTTAAAGGACGAGTCTGAGAGTGCAAAGCTGTCCCACTGTGGGTCTGGGCAGACTTTTGTGCCTCCCTTTAGCTCCGTGTAATGGGCAGCCAGTGAGAGCTGCTTACACTGCTCTGCAGTACTTCAGCTTGAGCCAGAAGGTGCTGTCACAGTATTTCAGGTGTAGCACTGCGCTTAGCAAATGCACTTCTTTAAGATTCAGGGTCTTTTCAAAAAAACAAAGACTTTTTCACAAAAAAAAAAAAAAAAAAGTGCATCTTTATGTCTTTGTATGTTACTTCTCTAGAGCTAGAAACAACATCCTGTGTGTTTCCATCCCTTTGGAAGACCAGAGAATGGTGGAATTCTGCCCGAGATGGGCTCAGGAGGGTCAAGTAGGATCAAGTAGGGTCAAGGTGGGAGAACTGCAGAGCATCCGAAGAGGTATTCGTGTCTCGAACTCAAAGGTGGCACAGCCTGGGAGAGAAGCCTCTGTGCAGGGGGGGAGAGAGGGGAAATAGGTTGAGAGTGGCTCTGAATGTTGAATGTCACAAAACAATGGAGCTCTGTGAAACTCTGCAGGGAGGGACTTCAGCTGGGGTGAACGCAGCTGGCTCAGCAAATGCTGGGCTGTCCCCAGCTGCTGCCCCTTCTTCCCAGACAAGGGGTACAGGCCCAGGGCAGGGAGAAATGTGTCTTTTCACGCTCCGGGCTGCTTCTCACACATGACAAAATCTAGTGGTTTGGTTTCCCTGGTAGGCGATTCCCATAGGGAGCTCGGGATGAGCTGACCCTGGAAATTTTGGACCCTGGGTGCCTGAATTCTGTCTCCAGCTCTGTCACAGGCAGTGCCAGTGCTGCTTGCCGTGTTGGGTATGCGGTAATGTCTTCCTGGGTGTGGGAAGCTGCTGTTTGGGCAGGCACAGTCACTCCCACACATCTGTTGGACAGTAACAGCTGCCCAGAATTTGCTGGACCTCTCCAGATTCATTACTGGAGGCAGAAGGCAGGCTTGGGTGGGCAGGGACGTGGTTCCTGCGGTGCCAGGACTCTGTCACAGCAGATCATCAGCACCATCTGGCCTTAGCGCAGAGGACAAGGCAGAGAGAATGGAGAGGGGAAGCTGAGGCTTCGCAGAGCAAGTTGGAGGCTTGTGGTGAGCTGGTTTGAGGCTGATTGTGCCCGGGAGGCAGGTCACAGTAGTGTTCTGGAGCTGAAAGCTATCACACAAACACGAGCAATTTGTTTTAGCCAAAATCCCACCTCATGGTGGCTGGGACATAAGCGTTGCCTTTGCAAGCCCTGCTCAGGGGAAGGGTGTTGTAGGAATGGCGTGAAAACCCAAACTGCTGCTTCAGTTGAAATGTGGTTTACAGGTTTTTTTAGCTTTATGTTTGTCTTTAAGGACTTGGCTTTGTGTTCCTGAACCTTTCAGACAGGGTCTAGTTCACTGAATTGCTATGAAGGGGCTTGGCTACCCCCAGGTGACTTCAGGTGTCACCTCGTGCTGCTGTAGGCTACAGCTCACATCCAGAAGGTCTCTAAAATCTCTGTTTTACATGTGCTGTGTCATGTCAGCAGTGAATGATCTCTTGCTACTCTTTCTCTTCCAGATGTTATCCATGCAAATCGTCTCCATGCAGTAGATATCACCTCAAGCAGCTTCCGTCTGGTGTGGCCCAAACTCCTCTCCCAAGAAACCGGCTACTACACCGTAGAGTATGGCCCAACAGACGATCTAGCAAGGAAGAGGACAAAGCAAGTGTCTGGGGCTCACACCGGCCTCGTGCTCAGCAACCTTGCACCAGAAACTACTTACGAGGTGGCACTCATTCCTGAGTCCAACATCCACTACTTCCCTCCCCAGACAACAAGGGTTACTACACTGGCAGGTAAAAGTGCATAGTTGTGTCCAAGGGTGATCTTCTTCCACCTCCTGGAAGCCAAAGATGGTGCAGGTCAATTATGGTCCTCTGACAGCATTCTTATGCCTTGAATTCCACGCTCACTCATATCTTTTTATGTTGCTTTCAGAGGAAGTAACCCCAGTTCAGGTTCTCATCTCGGAGTCTGGGCCACACAGCTTCCATGTTAGTTGGGCTCCTACACTGGAGAGTGTGGTGGGCTATCAGATCCTGTACGGACCGCTCCCGGGGAACGCGGTGAAGCTGCTGGAGGTGGACGGCAAGCACAACAGCACCACGGTGGAGAACCTGACCCCCAATACAACCTATCTAGTGACAGTGACGGCCGTCTACAAATCGGGGAAGGAGAAGTCCCTGTCAGCTAAAGCATGCACTCAGGAAGGTGAGCGAGCAGAGCCCTGCCGATAGGAAACTGTGGGCGGGAGGTGTCTCTTGTTTCTTCACACAGATCCATCTGCCTCTTGGGAAAAGCAGAGAACTCAGCCCAGTTACAGGGGAGGGGTGAGAGAATGGGAAAGCTGCAGCTTCTGATGAACGGCACTTAGATGCCATTAGTGTATAGTAGGTGTATAAGGTGCAGGACTGAAAGGAAACCAGAGAGGCACAATATGGGTGCTATTACTGGGTGTTCACTGCCAAGCTACTGGTGCAGTCACAAGCAGAATGGACTTGGAGATCCCTGGATCTCCCTAAACAAGAAGAAAAACTGCCTTTCCTTCCCACCTCCTCGGTGTCTCTTCTTTAGTGTGACTGAGCATCCGAGGGGTGCAAATTTCACCAGCGGAAGCTTCTGTTCTGAAGAGACACCTGTAAAGATATCACAGGAGGCAAAATCTAGCTCTTATCAGAACTCGGGAGTGAGAAGCTCCGAGAATGACAGCAGCTGAGGGTGTGGGAGGTGGTCAGCCAGTGTCTAACAGTGCCAACTAAAGTGTTTTGTGCTGATACCAGGATAAAGTGAAGGACTAACTAGGCTGAGCTCCTCCAATGCGGGGGTGTAGACGGGCTATTGTGTGTCTACAGCAGAAAAAGATCAGGCTGGCTGGGAACCCCACCGCAGCAATCCCCTCCAGAGGAGCAAGGGGCTTGGTGGTAAGGATGACTCCATACAAATGGCCCACAGTAACATGAATCTTCTTTCTCTAGAGGGCTCCAAAGTGAGGCACCTTCGCTTTGAAGACATGGGCCCCAACACCCTGAAAGCCTCCTGGGATTCTGCCGATGGCAAAGTCCTTGGTTACAAAGTCAGATGCCGGCGGCAAATTGGCCCTTCGTCTGTCCTTAGCGTTTCGCCGCAGATCCACAGCGTGCTCCTCACGGACCTGGCTTCAGGCACCACCAACAAAGTATGCGTGAAGCCTGTGTACAAGAACCAGCCGGGCAAAGGGCTGTGCCGCATGGTGCACATGCAGCCAGGTGAGCTGGGGCACAAGGCAGAGTCCTGGGGCACTTTAGCCGAGGGAAAGTGTCCTGCAGGGCACTGAGATCCAACACAGAGCAGCCCTCCCGGCTGAAATACTCCCTGCTCATTCAGCTAGCTTGACATCACGGTTTCATCACAGCTCCCAGCCCAAAAGATACTGTCCAAAGATGAGCTCTTTTCCCTATTTTTGAGAGCGATGCTCCTCCTAGTGGCGTTATGTGTGCAGGTGGGGGGAAAAGTGGGCAGTGGAGACAGTCCTGCGAGTACTTTGGGATAACGAGGGTGGGAGGGAGGACAGCTAACAGCTGGCACGGGCACTGGAAGTACTGTTTAAAAGTCATTTGAAGCCTTGGCTACTCCCCTTTTCAACGTGGCAGGGACAAGCTAAGTATTAAATGCAGCTGCTAAGGCACAACACGTCTGCTTCCCTCCTTCCACTGCTCAGAAGCCACTTTGTGTCACGAAACACAAAGGGGTTCTTATGAAGGAAGAGCTAAAAAGCAGCTGCATGACAGTGCAGAAGCACAGCCTTTTTCCCAGCAAGAGGCTGGAGGGGTAGTGAGGGTGACCACAGGGAGATCTCTGACTCAGATTCGGAGAACTGGTGGATAAAGCTGATGTTGTACTTTTTGTGTTCTTCAGTGACAGAGGCCCAAGGATACAAGCACAGACAGAGAGCATGACAGGCTCTGGAGTGAACTGGTTCCCAGCAGAGCAAGGAATCTTGCTTGGACAAAGACTTGGACAAAAAAGGAGGGATCAGGGGAGGAGACTGGAAAGCTCACGGATCATCTCCCAGCTTGCACTGTCCCTGGAGGTGTCCTGGTTGTCAAGCCACAAGGCTGTCCTCAGCCAAGTTCTCCCAAAGCCTAAAGGTCTGGCTTGGCTGGATGGAACAAGCAACCTGACTAATAGATCCCAAACCTGTACCCTCTTTTATATAAATATTCCTGACAAATAACAAACCGAAGGCAAAGTGAAGAATCCTCACTATTGCTTGCTTACCGCCTGTTCTCTATTTATTAAATCTTGATAGAGTTTTATTTTTGCAGCTTATGAGCGTGTTCAGGACTTGGCTGTTTGCTGTCCTGGCCTTTCATTCTGGTCACCTGCACTCAGACACAAAAAGATCACGTGTGGCCAAATCTGTTCCTGTTGGCAACAGCCCTTAAAACTGATACGCTTGACAAAGAGCAGCTTTCCTCCAGCTCACCCAGCGCGCTCAGCCGGTAGCTCAAATTAGGCATCCTGGAAGTATAGCGTCTCAGGGATGGAAGGGAAAAAGCATTAGGAAAAAGAGGAATAAAATAACACCAAAATATGCAGTATGCAGTGGAGATCGGGGCAAAGCCACCAGGATTTGAGAGAAGAGGAAGAACAGAGGTCGTTAACCCACTTGGCCTTTGGCCAGGACGTGGAGACACTTTATAAAAGATGTTCTGCCTCTTACGAAGCGTGAGGGCAAGTGTGTAGGGTTCCTAGATGGTCTCTGGTTTATGGCAGAGCGTGGTCGGTGAGCTCTGAGGAACAGAATGAAAGGGTAGGGCTGTGCCAGGCCAGCGCTGAGGAGCACTGTCAGGTCACTCCAGCAGGAACATTTGCCCACCGTCCCCCTGCTGAGTTCTCGAGTCTCACCAGCACTCTTCCACTCTCCCTCTGATGCTGGTGTTAAAGTCCTCTGCTGTGATGACTGACAGATCCCAGCTGGACTTCCAAGGGTTCAGTTCCTCCAAGGCCATCTACCTTGGGATTTGGGATCAGTCTGGGAGAGCAGGAAACTATAAAACCTGGGAATTGGCTTCCCCAGCAGGTTATTCCAGAGCTCAAGGAGTTAAGGTTTAAGGGGTTAGGGTTAAGTCAAGAAAAGCCAGACAGCAAGACCATCTAAAGCAGTGTTGCTGTCTCTCATTCAAATACACACCTCCTTTTGCCTGGATTGTGACCACTGAATTGCTGCGCGTAGCTGCCACCGGTCTCACCAGTGGACATGAGTTCTGCTAGAACTCATCTAGTTCTTCTAGGGAAGCTCTGTGGAGATTAATTAGCCTGTTTTGTGAGTAATTATGGGGAGTAAATCTCCAGCACTATCATTCCAGGCTCTGTCCTCTTCACTCTGAAAACACCCAGTACATCGTTAGCGTCTTGTCCTGGGCTTCCACCCAGGGCTAAGCTTGAGCTACACTTAAAAAACAGGTTTTTAGGGGAGAAGACTAAATCTAATTCCTTTCCTTTGGCCCCAGGCAAGAATTTGCTGTCACTAAGCTACTCTTTGGAAAGGGAAGCTGAAAAATATATCTGTACTACCTAGTGATAATAAAGCTGTTAAAGCAG
>VZRU01015413.1:56562-88880 GCA_013398155.1 Pedionomus torquatus
AACTTCGACCCCACGGGCCTGGAGCGGGCGGCCAAGGCGGCGCGGGAGCTGGACGCTTCCCGTGCGTGAGGGGCCCGGGCGGGAGGGCGGGCGGCGGCGGCCCTTTCGGTCAGCACCTCGCCTGAGGAGGCAGAATGCCAGGCACCAGTATAGGTTAGGGGTGGAACTGCTGGAAAACACTTCTGAGGAGAGGCAACTGGGGGTCCTGGTAGACAGTTAACTATCCAGGAGCCGGCAATGTGCCCTTGTCGCCCAGGGGGCCAGTGGAATCCTGGGCTACGTAGGGAAGAGTGTGGCCAGTGTGCCACAGGACTCTGCTCTGCAGTGATGAGTCCACAACTGGAGCACTGCATCCAGTTCTGGGCACCCCTGTGCAAGAGATTCAGGGAACTGCTGGAGAGAGGCCAGTGTAGAGCAACAAAGGTGCTGGAGGGATTGGAGCGTCTCCCTGAGGAGAAAAGGTTGAGAGACCTGGACTCTTTAGCTTGGAGAAGAGAAGGCTGAGGGGAGACCTTATTAATGTAAGTGTGGGTTGAAGGAGGATGGAGCTGGCCTCTTCCCAGTGGTTCCCAGTGACAGGACGAGGAGCAATGGGCACAGACTGAAACACAAGAAGTTTCGTTCAAAAATGAGGAAAAACTTCTTTGGGGTGAGGGTATCAGAGCCCTGGCAGAGTCTGCCCAGGGAGAGTGTGGAGTCCCCTTCTCTGGAGACCTTCAAGCCCCTCCTGGATGCAGTCCTGAGTGATGTGCTCTGGGCAATCCTGCTTTAGCAGGGGAATTGGATCTCTAGAGGTCCCTTTGAATTCTGAAAATTCTGTGATTCTGTGCCTGTGTGCCCGCAGCAGCAGATCCTTGTCTAGGGGCCCGTAGATTGAGCCTCTGGGTTTCTCTGAGTGACTTTGCTGGGGCCTGGAAAGGAGCAACTGGTAAAATAGCTGACTTGGGGTCCCGGTGTACTGAGGGGATCACTGAGGGGTGTATGGCTTCAGTGCTGTGCATTTGGCAGTCTCTACGAATGCTGGGCTGGAACGAATTATCAATGTTTTCTTCTCCAGGAGAAAAAAACAAAACCTTCATATGATCAATAACCTTTTCTCACTGAATTTCAGGCCATGCAAAAGATGCTCTCAGCCTTGCCCAGATGCAGGAGCAGACCTTGCAGCTGGAACAGCAAACAAAGCTTAAGGTATGTTGGGACTCATCGTCTGTCGTACAGCCAGCCCACCTCAGGGCAGCTGTCAGGTTTAGGAGGGGCATAAGTCAAAGTCTGAGTTTCTGACAATCTGCAGTAGGTGCTTGCTTTTTCTTGTCTTGTTGCTGTTCAGCTTCAACAAATCATCATTATTTGCCTTTTTTTTTTTTAAAGAAAAAAAAGTTATTCTGGAAGGTGAAGTGCAGCTGATTTGGCCTATTGTCAGACATATTTTATGGGTTTGTTTACAACTTGTACATTCTGAGTGGTTTTGGAACTGGTTGCATGTCATCAACATTTTTAGAGAATGATGGGGGTTTTCTGCAGAGAACTGTAAAGTATTTGGATGGAAGACAGAATTCTGCTTCTTTTATAAAGGAATTTGCCTATTGTTTGAGTGTAGGTTTGGTTTTCTTTGGTGTTTTTTTTTTTTCAAGATAGTATTTACTCCTGAAATGGATAATTATTAATACTGTTATTAATTATTATTGTCTTACAGTTGTAATTTGTAATCTTACTTTAGCTTTCTTGTGTCACTGGCCAGCTTTGCAGGGGACCACTCTGATTACAGATGGATTTCTTGGAATGCAATTGTCACTAGCATTTCTCTATAAGGTGATGTATTGAGCATGTTTCTGATTATCTCCATATCTTAATAGGAGTATGAAGCTGCCATAGAACAACTAAAGAATGAGCAGATACGGGTACAAGCAGAAGAGAGACGAAAAACACTCAGTGAAGAGACGAAACAGCATCAAGCAGTAAGGAAATGAGTGGGACTGGGTGGTAGGAGACCTTGTTTGCCTCCTCCATTATGGAAAAGGCAACAATGCATTAATCACCGCTTTTGGGGGTGGGGAAAAGAGGATGTGGGGCTGGGCCCATCTTCTACCCAGGCTTTGTAATGTTGAACTTGATTTGTCAGAGAATCATAGAATCACAGAATGACAAGGGGTTGGAAGGGACCTCTGGAGATCATCTACTCCAACCCCTCTGACAAAGCAGGTCCTCCTAGAGCAGGTTGCACAGGATTGTGTCCAGGTGGGTTTGGAATGTCTCCAGAGACAGAGACTCTGGCACCTCTCTGGGCAGCCTCTTCCAGGGCTCTGGCACCCTCAAAGGAAAGAAGTTCCTCCTTATGCTGAGATGGAACTTCTTATGTACAAGTTTGTGCCCATTCCCTCTTGTCCTCTCACTGGACACCACTGAAAAAAGACTGGCCCCATCCCCCTGACACCCACCCTTGAAGTATTTCTAGGTGTTGATCCCCCTCAGCCTTCTCTTCTCCAGACTAAAAAGCCACAAGTGCCTCAGCCTTTCCTCGTAGGAGTGATGCTCCAGGTCCCTCATCATCTTTGTGGTCCTCTGGTGTCCCCTCTCTAGGAGATCCTTGTCCTTCTTGAGCTGGAAAGCCCAGAACTGGGATTTGTTGTTCTATGTAGCTTTGTCATCTTGAGCTTTTGTTACCAAATTCTTGAACATCCCAAGGGACTGGTGATAGCAGTTATTCTTCTTGTGTGCCCTTTGAAATTTTCCTAAAGGAACTTTCAGGGAAGTGCTGTTGAATGTGCTGAGATACATTTGTTTGTGTTTAGCAGCTTATGGCGTTAAAAGATTGAAGATTGCTGGTTTGTTGACCGTGTGTGGTCATGCTCAACAGTTAGATATCTGTTAGGTTACTTGAATTTGAGTCTTAAGCAGCCTGCAATCCTATTTCTTCCAAGTTTGATCCTTTACACAGGAAAAAAATACCTTAAGAGGAGAAGTGTTGCAAATCTGAGTTACCAGAGACTTTACCGTGAACAATGTTGGTGCCTTCTGATATGTTTTAGCATGAAGTACTGAAATCAGGGCTAGCTTTTGTGCTAATAACTCAGATATGGCAACTTTTTATTTTGGCAGCTCAGGATACTAGGGGATTGATTAATTCTAATAGATTTTTCTTGCATGGGAAGGCGACTCAAGCCGCTTGTTTGGCACAGGTTGCTTTTTACCCCATCAGAGTTTGGACTTTGAATGGGGCTGGCTCGGGAAGCGGCCTCACAGTCATCCGCTCCATTTCCGTGTTAGCTTTTGAACTCCTGGAGTTCACGGGGAATCATTTGAAGTCAAAGCAAACTTGGTCGCAATTTACTCCTGAAGTGCATGGCTTTACAGTTGTTGAGGAGATAACGTGTGAGTGGTTCTGCCTTCTGTGTGTTTGGAATAGAGAATAATGCCCTCCTTGCTGATGGGTACATGCCCCCTTCCAGTTGAGTGTAGATGATATGGATTGATTTGCCAGTTGCAGTGGAAAATCAAAGAGAAATGAATGAGGAACAAGAAAATCAGTCAGAAACAGGGCTCATCTGACAGGCAGCATATCTTGATGGCTCTATTTCTTGCAATCACCAGTCCAGAGTAATGTGTTTTAGAATGTGAAAAACATGCTTCTCCTAGTAAAGCAAATCTCCTTTTCTGGGCCAAGAAACATTTAATTTTTGTTTTTATATCTGTGATACCTTAAAAGGAAGTCAGACTATAGATTTCTCAGCATAGAAGAGTTTGTGGTGGTGGGTGAGGATATCTTGCTCTGTTTGCATTCACATCCAGGATTTTTTTTGTTGTTGTTTGTTTGGATTAATTTTGTTTTTCCCCCCCTCGGTGTGTTCCAAACCTCACTGCCCTCACAACTAGGGTTTCTCTTAAATGCCTAACCTATATATTCTGAATATTCTTTTTGAAGAGAGCCCAGTACCAGGACAAACTGGCAAGGCAGCGCTATGATGAACAGATGCGACAGCAGGTATGAATGCTTCCTCCTCTAACCCAGCTGGGAACAGTATAAGTAGCTTTCTTAAGCCCAAGTGGTGATGTGGAGCCGTGCCCTCTGCTGCTGGCCAGGTGGCTGGTGCCAGGCATGGTTGCCTTTCATCTCTACTATTTGCTTGGCATCAAGAGCCTTGGCCAGGCAAATCAAAGGTCAGGAATTGGGACAAGGTGACAAGGAGCGTGGGCTTAAGAGTATGAATATGGGAGATGGGGAAAAGAAGAATGCCCATCTCAACGTAAGCATTAGTTTTTTGGAAACATTTGTAGCCCTTAAGCTTGCACAAATCCCTCCTTGACCGAGATCTTACAACTTTAACTCATCTCTTGCTGTCCCTCTGCCTGCAGCAACTTGCTAATGAGGAGAACCTGAGGAAGCAGGAAGAATCTGTACAGAAGCAGGAGGCCATGAGGCGAGGTAAGCTGGTCGTTTTTCTTCAGCTGGTGGCAGAGTGGGTGGGCAGATGAGTTCTCTGTACTGATTTTTTGACTCCTTGCCAATATTGGTTGATGTTAGAGTCCAGTGTTAATGACGTATTGGCAAGTAACAGGTAAATCCTAATAGTACTACAACTACCAGTTGCTTCCAAGATAAGTTTTAGCAGTCCTAAATGACTATGGTACTTGGATTTCCTAATGATCTATCAGCATCTCTTGCTATAGCAGCTGAAATTCTGATTTTTATACTGGGACAAGCTAAAATAGAACCAGTTTTGAGGAAGGAAGAGAAACAAAATAGCTCCTGGGAGGAACGGTTGAATCTGTGTCACCTAGTCACTGTTCACTGTTTCCTGTAGAAAATAAAAGCTGATTAATGATGTTTTAGTCTGAAACTTCCTTTGTTTCTCTTTGTTGTTGTGGAACTGCTGGAAGTGCTGAGTTTTTACAACTCTAGTGGGACTCCAGTAGGGGACAAGCCTTGCAAATGTCAGGCAATTGGAGGATGACCCAGTGGGACTGGGAGGCTGGTTTTCTCCCTGCGGAGAGTGGACTGCGATGTTGCCCGCTCCTTGCTGCCATCTAGTGCGTTCTCACTGTCGGTGTCTTTGAGGGAAGTATTGGAACAATCATATAATAAAGCTTAAAGGTAAAACCCTGTAGGAGAGGGTGATTTTAATCTCGTAGGATCCACCTGCTCATTGGCACCACGATACAAATGTCAAAGTAGCCTGTCTCGCATTCGGGTGTCGAGATGGGTTATCGGGTCTCAGTAGCTGGATGATCCAGTCAGGATTTATTGCAGTGATGCTGAAGACTGAGAGTGCTGGCTGTAAAGTTTTCATCTCATCCTGTGGGTTGCTCTTACGTTTCTCATTCAATCTCCATTCGCAGCAGTCCTAACATGTCTGTGTGCCTGAAGTAACAAAGCTTCTAAAATCCTGTTTGGGACAGCATTTTAAACTGAGTTTTGCTTCTCTTCCTTGCAAGCAGTCTGTGTTACACTGTGTGTAGGTGTTTGCCCAGAGCTATCCTGCGCTGTCTGTAGCACCTCACCCTGCCTTTGAAATGCTCAGCAGCAGCAGTGCCGAGCACTGTTGTTTTTTCCCTCCATTGTTTTAGCGCATTTTGACTGGCTCGTCCCTGACTAAAGCTTGTCCTCAGCGATTATTCTGGTAATGAACTTTCAGACCTGAAGGATGATTGTTGTCTCGCGGTGTGCCATCTGGAGAAGGCCACCTATTTGGTGTGCGATCCCTCTGAGCACAGAGGGAAAAATTCCTTGGCTGTCTTCCGTAGTATCGTGCGGGTTGGCTGCCTTTTGGGGCAGGGTGGGAGGGAATTAAGATCTTGAAATTGCTGCTGTGTTACTGCACACAGCTGTTGTGAAGCCAGGATGAAGCAAGGCATCTTTCTCACTTGCCCTGTTGCCTGGGATTAAGCCAGCCCTAAAGATTGTCCTTTGTTGTTGTTTTGGTGTTGGTTTTTTTTTCCAGCTACCGTAGAGCGAGAGATGGAGCTGCGGCATAAGAATGAAATGCTGCGTGTGGAGGCAGAGGCGAGAGCCCGGGCCAAGGCTGAGCGGGAGAACGCGGACATCATCCGGGAGCAGATCCGCTTGAAAGCTGCTGAACATCGGCAAACGGTGCTAGAGTCCCTCAAGTAGGTGCAGGGCATGAGCTGCCTCGGTGCTTTTGCAGATTTCTCCCATTGCATAGGAAAACTTGTTTATTCCTCTAATCTGAGGGCTATCAGAAGTTCGTTTGTACCCTCTTGTACTCTAAACAATGGCAGTTATGTTAAGGAGAGCCCTTGTCTTGCTACATTGTCATCTGAATGTGAACTAAAAAAGCTATAGAGTTGTGAGTTTTATATGTTTTTTTCTAACACTACTTCAAGGCTTATTTGCTAAGACTGAGACTAGGTTAATCTGAATTCTTTCAGTTTCCAAACATATGAGATTTTGACTAAAAAAGGCTTTAGCGTTAAGTATCCTCTTTTATAGTTCAGCACCAGTAATGTGTTAAAGAAATTGGTATTGTCACAAAGCAAATGCTTTTTTGGATTTAATCCCAGATGAGGTGTAGGCATCAGATGACTGTAAATGTATTTGCTGTGCTTGGTCATGTTTCAGTTTCCAGGTGAGCCCTCAGTTAGCTTCAGCTGTTTCAGAAGATGATCGTTACAGAGCATAAAATTGTTCTGTAAATTATTTCAATTCAGTCTTTGAAATCCCTTTCTCTTCTCCGGCCTGCCTTGATGTTTGCGTACCATAGGACAGCTGGGATGCTCTTTGGGGAAGGATTCCGTGCTTTTGTGACAGACTGGGATAAAGTTACGGCCACGGTAAGATTGTGATGTGTCGATAAGTTCCTGAAAAGTCTGCCATTAAGTGTGTGTTACATTAACTCCTTGCTGTGCTGTGTTTATAAACTGTGAACCGTGGCGGGGATTTGCTGCTCACTTAGAGCTCTCTGCCATCCTCATTTAAGGATGTGCTGTACTTCTGATCTTTATTCAAATTAATTCTCAGCTTCTCTGCGTAGATAATTTGTTTCTCACTGGTCATACAAAAGTTCTGGCTGTGACAGAATATAATAATAAATAAACAGCATATAATTGTCCTTTGAATTTGCAGGACGGGATCTCACTTTGCTGTTTATCTCGCAGCTTCATATCTATTTTTGATTATAGCCTGGAGACCACTTTGAGAGCTCTTGTGTGTGCTAAATAAGTTGATTAAAAGCTGGGCCAAGATCGCTTCACAGGACAAAAGAGCACGGCAGTAGCTTCTTATGGACCAAAAGTATTTTCTCAGTGTACTACTTACAACAAAACTACAGTTAAAATGTATTTTTAGTAGCATAGCTTGTTAAAGCGGGTGTTTTTTCTTAAAGTAAGTCACCACGTTCTGCTCCACCCTGGGTTTTATACACATGGGCTGATACAAAAGATGCTTCGCTTGAATGTGCTGGGGAGAACGAGACGTGCTTTTTGTGGATCCTTTTGTAATCTGGGGGCTGTACCTGAAAAGCTTGAAGCATTCACAGCCTTTTCCAGAGTAGTGCTTTTAGCTGCATATTCTTTTGACCCAGATACCAGTTTCCTTTGTTATGGTCATTTTTGCTTCTGACAAGCTCTTGTGTTGTGAATTTGGGACATTTCGGTTTTTTAAAAAAGTGTATTTTTGGGAAGGAGGTAACACAGCTGGAATTCATATTTTCTGTTGCTTTGAAAAATGACTATAAGGTAAGAATGAGCCAGTTATTTTAGGCTTCCTCTAAATTAGTCCTGGATTTTCAGCTCTTCCTGCCTATTGTAAGGGCTGCTCTTTTCCTACCTCTTCTCATCCATACAATCCCAAAGGATCTGCTGAAAGGTTTGGGGGGGTTGTTGCTTTTTTTAGTGGAATTAGCTTTGCTTATCAGTCAGAGATTCATTCCTTTGCTAGGTACTTCATGATAAACAGATAGGCACTGTAATCAGCCTGATTTGTGGAGTTAGATTAGTAATTGGGTGGTTCTGTGAATGTGAGTTTTGAGTAATTTTCCTCTTTTGACACACAGCTGTCAGTCTTAAAGCTGCATTTCTCTGTATCTTGTAACATAAACATCAGTGAAGTCCAAGAATCTGAAATGCTTATCTCTAGATGGATCTGATGTATCAGCCTGTAACTATGCTTGGCACTGGATGCTGTAAGAGTGTTTGTGGTCATCTCTTGTGGTCCCTTGTTTATAGAGAGAGGCTGCTAAAAATTTGGGGTCTCTCTTGTGTTCTCAAGTCTCCATAAACCGAGATGAATCGGGTGTGGAGGTCGTCTTATTCTTTGCATCTTAGAACTTAAGGTTCTGAACCATTCGTGTTTGGAGCCAAAGCAAAGGTGATGTCACACGTTTAAGCAGAGAGAAGCTGAACAGATGGTGTCTCATGGTTTATTGAACAATGCCATCCTTGTTGTCCTTGAGGCTTTTGACCTTCTTCTCTACTTGTAGAGAAAGTCTGTTCGCTTTAAAAGCAGTTGTTGCAGGTTACTCTTTAGTCTGTCTGGGCTGTAAGCTGAACACAACTCATTACTTGCACTCAGAGCAGTTGGCCTCTTCCTAAACACCCTTCACTTTAAAACCAATGTCCCTTTCCCCTTGTATTTCCAGGTGAACAGGACTTTAAGTAAATCAACTGACTCGCTTGCATATGTACAACCAGATGGAAATGGAGGCTTGTGTTTGTGTAACTCTTATAAAACTTTATCAGTGCTATCAGTCTCTGAGAATTAAGGAAACAATCCTGTACGTGCTAAAGATTTCTGTAAAGTCTTGCTTTCAAATCCTGTCCTGAAATGGTACTCTTAGCAACCTCTTGGAGTCTCTTGCATGTTGTCAGAACAGCTGCTTGTCTATGCTGACAGTGAGCTGTGGTGGGGAGAAGCTGCCAGTGGGGTTCTTGGTTTAATACGAGCCAAGTTAGCGCTGAACCAAGGAGCAGCCATAAACCACAGAGATGTCTGGAGTCTTTCAGCTTCACTGGCAAATAGATAAAATTCTGAAGAGCCACGCGTGTTCTGAGCAGAGAGAATATACTTCTGAGTACGTGACCATGTGCAGTACTTGTGCTTCCTCTGCCTTTTGCACCGCAAGAGGCAAAAGCACTAAATGCCTTGTGAACAGGCAGTGCGAGAGCTTGACTGTCTGAGCAGAGATAAAACATCTTGCCAAAAATAAACCTGTATTGCTCAGCAGTTGTCCTGCATCCTAATTCCCCACCACAGGGGCATACTGCACACAATACCGGTTCCTTGCCAAGTGTTTTTCCTAATCCTACCCCCTTTTTCTTTGCAGGTGGCAGGCCTAACCCTGCTGGCGGTGGGTGTCTACACTGCCAAGAATGCCACGGCAGTAGCAGGGCGATACATCGAAGCACGTTTGGGCAAACCTTCCCTAGTGAGAGAAACCTCGCGCATTACTGTGCTGGAAGCACTGAAGCATCCTATCAAGGTGAATTTTAGCATTGTTTTTGTGTTGCGCTCAGCCATGAGGATGCAAAACTGCTTTTTGTGGCTCTATGTCAGGCAGGAATCTGCCTGTAAGTCTGTGAGTAAATGTACTGTTAAGAGATGGCATGGCTGGGCTGAGCTCCTTGCCATGACGTTATTGTCCATGAGAGCTGTCAAAACTGTGGTTAATTTCTATGTGTCAATAGTTGAATTTCTCCTCTCTAGGTTGGTAAGCGCCTTACCAGCAAGGCTCAGGATGCCCTTGAAGGAGTCGTTCTCAGTGTGAGTACTCTATTTTGCTATCTTGGTCTGTGAAGGATGATTTTTGGAATCTAAATAAGAAAAGCTGTTTCCTTACACTCGCTACAAAAGCTGTAATTCCAGTAATCCTGGAAATATAGCACCCTTGGGGCACTGAGACAATAAGTCCCTGCGTTCAGTGTGACATGCATTAAGCACTCTGTTAACCTTTTTTTCCTCTCTGCGAAGCAGTTGGAAGTCTTAGTTCAGCCCCTGCCCTGCTGCATTCTTTTTCTCTGTGTGTTAATATACGGAGTTCCACGTGTCTCATCTAATTAGTTAAGGGTTACTGAACCTAGACCTGCTTCTAGACCAAAAAGCTGAAGTGTGTGCTTTTGCCCGTCTTGTAAATTATCCTTAACTTGCTAATTAGGGCTGCTTCTGTATATTTGCTTCTGAGTTTGATTTCTGGATATAGGGCAAATTTAGCTTTTTCTTCCAGAATCTCTACAAATGCAGTAATAAGTACGAACACAAATGTTTATGACTTTCATGAAAGAATTAAACTGCAAAGAACTGCTTATGTTTTGACATATCCCCCCCAGGGCATCCAGTAGGAAGTGAATATTTAGGCGTTCTCAATTCTTACAGTAGTTACCAGGCTGCTTCCTACACTGCTGCTTTTTCTTACACAAGAATTGTAGCCAAGTGGCCAGAACTTTAAATTGAGTAAATCCTGATGTATAAGTGTAAATGACCCTGGTCTGAACTAATAAGCAGCTGAAGTTAAAGCTTAAAAACTTGAGACAGCAGGGGTGCTGCCTGATTGCTGGGGCTGAAAGCTGCAAGTCTCTTGGTACTTTCTGTTCCTTAAGTTTTAACCCTTTTCTTGCAGCCCCAGTTGGAAGCACGTGTGAGAGACATTGCCATAGCAACAAGAAATACAAAAAAGAACAAAAGCCTATACAGGAATATTCTTATGTATGGTCCCCCCGGCACTGGAAAGACCCTCTTTGCCAAGGTAAAACTCTGCCAAGGCTTTGACAACCTGCACGTTGCAGGGGGCTCTGGAAGCTTCAGGGTCGAAGCAGCCTCCCTAGTTGGAAATCTGTTGCTGTAGTATTGCATAAACTCGGTGTTCTTGTGTCTCTGGGGAGGGAGGAAAGGGCACCCAGCCTGCTTCAACTCCAGGGCAGTTGCTTGGATTACAGTGCTAAGCGTAGGCAGAGGAGCCCTTCCATCTGGAAAAGGCACTTGGCAACTGTGGCTTGTGAAACTGCAACACCAGCCTCCTGGCTCCTTCCCACCTCTGCTAATTTGATGCACTTGCCTAAACAGAATCTTTCCTGCTGCCGTGTACTAATCCCAGAGCAGAGATAGGTATGGCTTTACTGTGCCTGTGTGCCACCAGCATGGTTTTTGCATTAATTTGAGTCAGGATTAGCCTTTTAGCCTGCTCTTCAGTGCTTGCTCACTAGATGCGAGGTTTCATGTACTTGTTTAGCAGTGGCAGATTTGACATGCTGATCCAAGTTGAATTTTTTTTCCTCTATCAGTACATTAAACCCTTACCCAACAGTTTTTTGCTGCCTGTTCTGACAGTGTGCCACCTAGTTTAGATTTCTAAAGCCAGTAGAGAGGGACAGGTCTGGGAAATGGCAACAGCAGTAGAAGGAGAAGGAGGGAAAAATGAAAGAGCAAAGCGATTGGAAGGTGAAGTTTATTAAAGGGACCAGAAGTTCTTTCTTAGCGCTTTTCCCCAGTAACATAGGAGCTCCCAGGGGATGGTGGTGGTAGCTGGGAAAGATGGGAGTGGGTCAGAAGGAAGGTGGATATAAGGGTGAGAGCGCTAAACTCACTGGGTTTGTTTCCTTCCAGAAATTAGCCGTGCACTCAGGCATGGACTATGCCATCATGACAGGTGGTGATGTTGCCCCCATGGGGCGGGAGGGAGTGACTGCCATGCATAAACTCTTTGACTGGGCAAACACCAGTAGGAGAGGGTAAGTAAAGGTTCCTCAGAGTCCTGAATTTGGTTTTTTGCTCAAAGAAACTCACTGCCATGATAGAGTTCTGACCCCTAATTGTTGTTTGTTGTTAAATGGTGCTTTTGCATGGATGAGGTAACATTGACCGAGGCATAACATCTCCTGCAGTTCTCCTAGGATGGGTGAATTCTTGCAGCTCAGAAATATTTAAAAGGCTGGAAGATTTTACTCTTCTTCTCCCTCAAACCCTTCTTGTTTACTCTGGATTTTCCAGATCAGACATAGCCTGGTGCTTTGCTGATCTCACCAAGCAGATACTACAGATTCACAGAATGCTATGGGGTTGGAAGGGGCCTCTGGAGATCACCTACTCCAGCCCCCTGCCAAAGCAGGTCCACCCAGAGCAGGTCACACGTGTCCAGGTGGGTTTAGAATGTCTCCAGAGATGGAGACTCTACCACCTCTCTGGGCAGCCTCTGCCAGGGCTCTGCCACCCTCAAAGTGAAAAAGTTCCTCTCGTTTAGATGGAACTTGTATTGCCCACTTGAAGGCTTGGACACGTATCTTTGAGTGGCAAGTTTTCTGATGGTAGTTAGAAAACTTAACACAGATGGAGATGTAACCAGGTGTTTACGGTCTTGGGACATTGTGTTCCTTCTTAGAATTGCTCAGATTTTAGACTCTGGTAGTGTTTGGAGCCATTGTCTTCTTGTTTACTTTTGAGTTTCAAGCAGAGGTGGCAAATTATAAGAAATAAAAGAGGATTAGGGGGAGATGGATATTAAAGGCATTGACGTTAGATAGGTGTAGAAGTCTCAAATGCTGTGCTTTTTCAGTCACCTTCAAAAGCAAACTTTTATTTGCAGAAAATCATTCATGTTGAGGCTAAATCTTGACTCCCTTACTTTTTAAGAGTATGTAGTTAATTTGTTCATGCTGCTGTAAATGGATTTTTTCAGGCCAGAGATAGCTCCTTGTCCAGCCAAGATATTAGAATTCAATTGGGAGCTTGCAGTGGATGTCAGTTTGGGTTTTTTGTGCTGTTCTGATTGCAGGTCTCCTGTAAATGTGGCTAACGGGTGATTTATGTGTTCTCTGATTGCTTTAGATGGACATTATCTTGCAGTGTCTGTTTTAATCCTTGCTGCATTCATCATCTGAATGTTTCTATTTCCCCCTTTCAAAAAAAAAAAAACAAACCCAAACCCAAAACTTACAGAGCAAATGTCTTAAAGATTTAAATTCCTTAAGCTTCTCCTGCCCTGAGGAGCTATAGAAGGGAAGGTGTAAGAATTTAAGTGAGCTTAGAAAAAGAGGTTGGAAGAGGCATGAGGGTACTCGGCTGTGGATAAATAGCGTTGGATGCTTCTGCTGAAGAAATGCTCTTTCACAGGGTCTGAGTTTATTCTCTGTTCTGATAAAAACTTCTGTGCATTTGAGGTTCGTACACTTCAGAAAGCAGCGATCGAAGGTTACATGTGTCCGTATGCATCAGTATTCGAAGCTCCAGCGACACTCAAGTATTTAAGTAGATTTTATTTGGGATGTCCAACAATGTTAGTGCCGTCTTAACTTTAGTAGCTGAAAGCCGTTGTGATAAAAGACGCTTCTCTGCAGAGACTGCAGCTGAGAATGTTTTCAGAAAAACTAAACTGGAATTGAGTAAGAGATGTTAATAGGAACTGAACTCCCTTGAAAGCAAACTGGTTTTGAAGCTGGGCAAGAAGGTAATACAAGCTGTGACAGCTTTATGAGCAACTTGGCTCTGTTATTGATAAACATCTTTAGACGCTTTGTCTCTTGGGAAGAGCACTACCCTTGGGTTATAAGTGAATTTATTCCTGTGAATTATTCATTGACTTTATTAATTCACTTCTCTACAGGTCATAAAACCATTATATTATTGCCAGTGTGGTTTGGAACCCAACAAAATAATAAAGCAATTCGGAGGGGAGGACTCTGGTTTCAGGATTTTAGAACGATATAAGGAAGAAAAATGGCAGGAAGATGCCACTGGCACCAAAATTTTTTGTATACTTGTGTACTGTATTGCATGCCATTCCGCTCCAAATAAGAAGGAATCCTAAAATAAACACTCTCACAAATACTTGGGGGGCCAGATCTAAATTTCCAAGATCTGCTCCACCTTGCCAGTAACATGCCAGCACTGCTACAAGCCTTTTGCCAAACCATATCCATGAGAACTCCCATCTAGATTTAAAAATCTGGAGAAGCTTAAGGTCATGCCCTTGAATTGCTTCAGTTCATTCCGCATTTGAACGGTGGGGATACAAAACTGCAGAGGCCTGGAGTCAGATTTATGGCCTCAGGTGTCATAAATTAATGCCTTTTTGTTATCTATTGGGATGGGCCAGCTGTAGGCAATGGAAGTGTTGCTGTAGCTTGAGAAATACTGCCTTAAGAATTGAATTTGCTTGTGCAATCCTTGGGGCTCGCAGCTGGTCACAGCTAGGGGTGCCTGGTAGTGGGACAGGAGGATCCTGGAGCCCTTGGAGCTTCACTCACCTGTCTCCTGTTACTGTGTAGTGCTTTCCTTTTACAGACTCTTGCTATTTGTGGATGAAGCCGATGCGTTCCTGCGGAAGAGGGCAACAGTAAGTACTTGCCCTGTGTCTGTTATCTGTGTGTGCTGCAGAATTAGTCAGCCAGCAGCCTCCCTGTTTAACCTGATTAGCTGGCTTCCACGGGCTAAAGATTAAAACTGGCAGGTGCCCTTCCCCTCGCCTAATTCAGTGATGCAGAGACGAGAAATTAGTGACTTGCAGATGAATGGAATGAGCATCTCAAGACTGACTTGAGAATTCCTAACTGCAAAAAAAAACCCAAAAGGGTGACATCATCTTTTTGGAGGTTTTGCAAGTGACTGGGCAGGAGAGAATGAGGTGTATCTTGAAAATAAGAGAAAATCGTTCACGCTGCAGAGCTGGTAGCCTGCAGGGTTTGGGTTTTGTCCCAACAGATGTTTATCTTGGGAGGTTTTCATAACAGAACTGCTTTTCGCTCCATTAACAAAGCCACACTGGCACTTTCCCCCATGCAAATGATTTATGTTTTTAAAGTGAGTTGTCATACTGTATAATGAATCTGGACCTGCTACTTGAACTCCAGTGGTCTATTTAAAGAACTATCCCTAGAAAAATATTTTGAATGTAGAAGTGAATTCTTTGTTGTGGCTTATTTTCCTGTAAGTATCTTATTGGACTTCTAAGCTAAAATAGTATTCAGTGGGGAAAATCACCTGGGCCAATGGTTAGGACTTTGGGTATGAAGTCAAGAGAATCACTGAATCATTAGGTAAATAGTTAATCTCTTCTGGAATCTTTTAATTCCTAACTTTTTTTCTGGGTATATAAACTGATCCTTTTTTTTTTTTTTTTTTCCGAAAGTATGAGAGTGCTTTGGATTCTGCCATTCTGCTTGACAATTAAAGAACTGTTATTTGTCAATAATGCTGCTTAAAGCTGTGACCTGTCTTAGATCCCCAAGCCGTTGACCTTCCTCTGGGTTTCATCTTCGCAGGAGAAAATCAGTGAAGATCTCAGAGCGACTTTAAACGCGTTCCTGCACAGAACGGGGCAGCACAGCAACAAGTAAGTACTGAATTTCAGCTCTTGCTGAAATTGGTATTGAAGTTGGTATTTCCCTGAATTGAGGAAAGTTTGTAAAGGGTCTGTGATGTGCCAGTGAGACTTGGAGAGGTGTTATCTGTGCTAATGAGGACTCAGGGAAGAAATTCTGTGTAGAATTTTATTTTACATGCTAAATGTAGCTTGCTCTTTCTTTATCTTTTCCTGGGACCTGGAAATTAGAGCTCAGAAGGGCTGTACACAGGGTAGAGATCAGTTCTTGTAAAAAGGGTTTTTGTTTGGCTCACATAGACAGGTGTGCAAAAGACATCCTGAACTGCCTTTTGGGACCCTTTCCCTGCATACGGTACGTGTTGGTGAGCAGTTCTTATCTGTATTCTGTGTGGCTCCCAGCAATGTAGGGAAATTCTTTCCTGAAGCAGGGGTGGTATTTGAGCATCTCGATTATCCTAATGAGTACATTCTCTTTCTTGATCACTACTGTTTTTTAAACAAGGACAGTATTGAGCCTTTGAACTTGTTAAAACCGATGCAGCTCTAACAGGTAGTTACTTGTATGTAGCCTCTTTGTACCCTTCTCTGTCACAGTGAGGTGCCTTGGAAGGTGTGCCTTTCTAAAATGAGTGGGCTGCTAGAAAGCAAGGCCTCCAAGAACCTCCCAAGATCCTTGGTTTTCTCTTGGTTATTATTAAAAAATGTTCTACTTGCTGTTTGCGAGAATAAATACAATAAATATATACTGGCAAAATACATCTCTTCTGCAGGACTCAGAGCATGTGGTGCTTAAGATAGAAAATGCAAGGTGAAAACTGTAGATATCCTGAGCTCCTGGAAGTGTCTTTTGCCCCGTACCTGCAAAGATGGTAAAGATATTTAGGTGGAACTGCAGAACTTCTAGGAATAATAGCGTGCATGGTTTTGCTTTAGATAGTTCTCCCTTTTTCTAGGAAATAGTGATTTTTTTTTTTTTTTTTANCGAGCAGACTTATAATTGCACTGCAAGGCAGTGTCTGGCAGGGGTTGGTGAGGGGAGGATGATTCTTTCCCCTGATGTTAAATTGCTGTAGCAGAGCTCAGGGCGGGCTTGTTTGGTGCCGGTGGGTGCTGTGCCTCCTCTCCAAACGCTTGGGCTGTCACTGTGTCAGATGTTGAATTCAACCCAAACTTAAACTGTAAGTCATTCGAGGAGAGTGAGCGCGTCCCTGTGATTCATGCACTGCTTTTTACTTCTGAACAGCCTTATTGCAGCTTTGGGCAATACGGAGTTCTGTATCCATGAATGGGGAGTTCGCTTTGAATCAGTCTAATAGCGCATGTAAATCTTGCTGTCCTGGTGAGACCCCGAGGAGTACTGTTATTTTGCCAGTGAGTTGTCACCAGCGTTAACTGAGTGTGGTGAATTGCTGGCTTAAGAACTTTCTGCGTCTTCCTACTGGGTACTTGGCTGACTGCATCTTTAGCTCTTTTGTATCGTTTTCCTAATAAAAAGGAGCAAGGCCTGACTATCAGGTTGCCTGTCAATCCTTTATCCAGGCTGTGTTTCTGCAGGGGCTTGGGGGAATTCCGTGTTGGTAGAAGAGTAAGGGTTTCATGCCTTTGTGGCTCTTGGGTTGGCAAAGTTACCTTCAGAAATGACAGCAAAGAACACAGCCCCCCATAGACTAGGATTTAAATAGACTGCAAGAATGTCGATATTCCAATAGCTGTGGTTAAAAGCCCATTTCAAATTATAATGCACTGTTAAGCTGGTAACATCAATTAAGGCATTAAAGTAGAATTGGCGAGGGGAAGAGGCATCATTACAAAGCAAAAGAAAGGGTTTCTGGCTTCAAAATGCGGCAGGAGAGAGCAGGACCTGGAAGCTGGCACATTTGTACCGTGTAGAAAATGCCTGGTAAGACAGACCACCTTTGTTTTATTGTAGCTGTGGTGAACTCCTCTCTCTCTGCACACTTCAGACTTGGCAGCAGGAGTGTGTCTTCAGACTTGCTTGAAGGAAACAAGTCACGTTCTTCCAGCTGCTGAAGCATGATTTCTCCCATACACAGACCCAGCGGTGTCCCTCCCCTAATTCTTGGGCCAGGATGAGTCCATTCAGTGCTCTCCAGCTTGTTGAGCTGGCAGAGGTTTCAGAAATAGCTGTTGGCATTCAGTTTGGCAGCCCTTTGTACCTTCAGAGCAGGACTAAGACCTCATGATTCTGGGGTGATGTGCAGTTGGCAGCTTGAAGTCAGTTCCCCAAACTGGGATTTAAACTGGAGATGGGAATGGGCCAAAGGACATCTCTTGATGTTGTCCAAGCTCATTCAGATACAGGGGTCTCTGGGAGGTTATACTCTTGCTAAAAGTTTGTGATATTCTGAACTTGAGTGACATGTGGGTAAGACGATAGATTAGGATTCTGTGGCAGACTGGGGAAGGCTGATATTGGAAAGCTAAGTACTGAATTAAATTCTAAACAGCTTGAACTGCACTGCATTTCGGTATGCTTGAGGTGCTGTTCAAAGCTGTTTCTGAGGAATCTTCAGGCATGTTAGGTAATGAAATGTCTTAGATACTGGCCAGTTCCCAATGTTCAGACTGGTTCATTGATTTTTTTGCCTTTATGTTTTTTTCAGTCTGTCTTTCCTCTCTCGTTTCATACTGCAGGTTTATGCTTGTTTTAGCAAGCAACCAGCCTGAGCAGTTTGATTGGGCTATCAATGACCGAATAGATGAAATGGTGAACTTTGATCTGCCCCAGCTGGAGGAACGGGAGCGCCTGGTGAGAATGTATTTTGATAGGCACATCCTGAAGCCAGCCACGGAGGGCAAACAGTGAGTATCCCTGCAGGACTCTCCCACCCTATAGGATTCTCTTCCTGGGTTTTTTGTTGGTTTTTTTTTTTCATCTCCTTCTCTGTGTATTCTGTGACACTGTCTGTAAACCCCCTTTAAACAAGTTGTGCAGATAAGAGCAGGAGAGATGCCTCTTGGCACCTTATCCCAGAACAGGATGCCATCCTGGAATTTCATGCCATGGTTTGTTGTGCCCTTAAAATTTAGGAGGCCAGTTACTGCACTGGGGGCAATAATCCAAGTAGAAATGCTGATGGAACTCCTCGTATCCAAGTACTTGCCTTTGCTTGGCTTAAGAGAGACAAATCAGATCAAATTACTCATTCCCTTATGTGCTGTGCTGTCTTGCACTTCTTTGGTCTTAATCTAGGTATGCTCATTTCTCTCTGCCACAAAACTGGGCTTTCTGAGCCCAGGGGAAAAAGTCCTTAACTCAGGGTGGATCTTTCTACAGAGTTTGATCTGATCTGATCTTTGCTTTCGCTGTAAGTGTTGCTCTTTACAAAGCCTGCCTCTGACTCCCTCACTCTCCTGTCATGTAGCTCTGTGCAAACTGAATCTCGTTCTTCTGCTTTTCAGACGTTTGAAGCTGGCCCAGTTTGACTACGGGAAAAAGTGCTCGGAGATTGCCAGGCTGACAGAAGGCATGTCTGGCCGAGAGATCTCGCAGCTTGCTGTGGCGTGGCAGGTAAGGAGGGCTTTTGTCACTGGGCTGCTTGGTTTGTTTTCCCTTTCTGGCAGGTTTGAGCGTTTGATGTTGGAGTCTCAGATCTTGTCTCACTTCAGGAAGTTTCATTATGGCCATATGGGAGTACTGGTTTGCTTTGGGTGTCAGAATATCAGCATAATTCCTCATGTCATAAATAGGAATGCTTTTGATAAATTCAGTGAGGGATTTCCCGTTAGTGATTAAGTAAAGCAAGTTCAACTCCACTCTGCACTTGTGAGACCCCACCTGGAGTTCTGTGTCCAGCTCTGGAGTCCTCAACATAGAAAGGACGTGGACCTGGTGGAACAGGTCCAGCAGTACTTGCATGGTACCTATGTAGAAATAAGAAATGCAATCACTTTGAGTATAGTTGTTCACATATTTGGCAACTTTAAATCAGGCTTTCACCCTGCCTTGTCACAGCTGCCAGTTTCTTACTGGGTTATGTATCTTTTATGAGCTAACCTCATAATATCAATTTAAGGAATATGCTTCAACTTGTATGTCTTGTAACCTAATGTCAGCTTCCTGTCAGGTATTGTGTAAACAAAGTGGGGTTTTGTTTATTTATTCTAGCAGTTTACAAACATTTTGCAAAGTGTGTGCATTTCATTCTTCCTCCTCCTGCTTTTCTGCCTTTTAAGGTATGGAAAGTATTTGTCCTTTTTAATCCATTTAACCACAGTAGTTGTGAGCTGAGGTCCAAAGCAGCCATTTAAGTGCTGTTAGTCCTTCTTTTATTCTTTGTCTGTTGGCACACAGCTGGTTAATTTTACTATGTATTTCAAAATGCATGCTGTCAGCTGAAAATGTATATAAAGCTTTGTTTATTTTTAATTTCTCTTCTCTGCCTGCAAACATACCAGATTAATATTGTTACCAGCTCAGCCGAAAAGCTTAGCGAGATGCTTGACAAGTATCTGAGATGTGGAGTGAGGTGTTACATGTCGATGGGGTTTAGGTGGACCCCCGTGGTGCCCAATTAGCCTGTGTTCAGACAGCTTTCAGGAGAGCTGACAGGTTGAAGGGAAGACCAGGCTTTTGGGCCGTTCTGCCTTTCACGGAGCCAGTAGGTCGTGGCTTCGCTTTTTCCAAGTACAGTGATGCTTTTTGTGGGCTTCTGATTTTGAAAGCCAGGGTGTTTGTCTTAAACTGAGTGATGGTGATGCAGGAGAGAAAGCAGACTGCTAATTGCTGTAGAATTTCCTTATTTCTCTTCATTTGCAAGAGAAGCCCCTTATCATGTATGTCATAGTGTATGTCATAGGCTTGCCTGCCAGGCATTTCCTGTAATAAAAAAGTTGTGATAAATGATGCTCTGCCTTTTATCAGCTTTGCTTTTTATCACCCCTTATCTTCTCGCCTGTCCTGTTACTCCCCACAATGACCTCAGCTCTTATCATTTATCCTTTAAGTGATCTTGAAGGAAGGGAAAGGTGGGAGTGACTAATTCCTTAGTGTCGTTGCCCTGATCACTCTTTAAAATGTACCTCATACTGCCAGAACTATTAACAAGGTTGGATGTAAAATTGCAGCAGGAGGTTATGTTCCTCTCTGCTGTCAGGAAAAAAAAAAATAATAAAAAGGGCTTTAAAAAAGAAAAGATGCTGGAGAGGCTGGGCAAAAAGACACGAATTGTTTTGATGTAGGAGCTGCAAGAAGCTTCATCTGTGTCAAAACCAAAGTTGTTGGTGTTCTGGAACAAGGGACTTTGTATCTCATCCCTCGTTGATGAAGAAAGGAAGTGTGATGTGTCAGGGGTCAGTGTTAAAATAGCACAGGCTTTTTGCAACTACTGGCTAGAGATGTGAACTCCTTTCCTCAGGAGATGCCTGGGTGGACAGAGGCCACTGGTGGGTTTGAATCATAGAATGGTTTGGGTTGGAAGCATAAGCATTGCCTCCCATCAGTTATAACAATATGCATTATTGACATTCTGTTAGCAGTAATCGCTAGAAAGAAAATTAACTCTTTCCCAACTGAAACCAGAACAGTTCTATGTTTTACACTGTTCTGGGCTGCAGGATTTTACATAGAATGATACAATTGTTGAGGTTGGAAGGGACCTTTGAGATTGTTGAGTCCAGCCGTTAACCCAACACTGCCAAAACCACCATGAAACCGTGTTCCTCAGCACCACGTCTGCCCGGCTATTAAATCCCTCCAGGGATGGCGACTCCACCACGTCCCTGGGCAGCGGGTCCCAAGGCTTGGTAACCCTTTGGGTGAAGAATTTTTTCTTAATACCCATGTTAAACCTCCCCTGGTGTAACCTCAGGCCCCAGGTTGATCTCTGGAAGGGTATCTGTGCCTTGGGTCCTGTTCAGCACTAACAGGCAGGTTGTTATGGGTAGCTTTGTAGCTGATAGAACATTCTCTCCTATCAGGGAGCAATTAAGGCTGCAGTTTGACAAGCCTTTCTGGCAGTGTTAGTCCTGCCTCCTGTTCCTGCCTTTCTGCTGTCCTTTCCGCCGCGCCGGTGCACCTCTCGGTGTGGTTCTGCTATGAACTGGGTCAGGGAGCTGGTCGGAACTAAAAATAGCTGGGCAAGAGAAGTGAACTGCATCGCCACATCCTGGCACATCCGAGGAGGAGGGTATGGGGGGAGCTGTACAAACCAGCCTAAGTACCTCGAGAAAATGCTTATCAGGCTTTCCTCAGCTGGAGGCAGCTGCTCTGAGGTGGGTTATATTCTACAGATGGGGCTGTTAACTCTGGAACTGTTGGTCTCCTAAACATCTGTATGACTGAATTTTTTTTAATTCAATTTTTTTAATTCAAAGATGGCTGGTGTGGGAAATGATCTGATGTGAGCAGAACCTTTATGAGTAAGGGGAAACCTTCTAGCAGCCTTTCAGGATCTGAAGGGAGCTCCAGGACAGCTGGAGAAGGACTCTTGGTCAGGGAGTGGAGGGACAGGACAAGGGGGAAGGGTTTTAAACTGGAAGAGGGGAAATTTAGATTGGATATTAGGCAGAACTTCTTTGCTGTGAGGGTGGTGAGGCACTGGAAGAGGTTGTCCAGAGAAGCTGTGGCTGCCCCATCCCTGGAGGGGTTCAAGGCCAGGTTGGATGGGGCTTGGAGTAACCTGGTGTGGTGGGAGGTGTCCCTGCCCAGGGCAGGGGGGCTGGATCTGGATGATCTTTAAGGTCCCTTCCATCTCTAACCATTCTATGAATTTTAACCAGTTTGCAAGCTACAGTTTTGTCCGTCTTGGATGTATGGAGTTATACGGAAGCTAAAAAGGGATTTAACTTCAGGAATTAGGGAGCCTCTTCTGTGACTCTAAGGTGAATGTCTGCACTTCCTACTCAGTTCCCTACTTGCTTTTTTTCTTTTCCCCCACCTCTCTCTACCCAAAACATTATATCAAGTTAACACAGGCAGGAAGAGTTTGAGATGATGCCTGAGTTGAGAAGACAAAGGGCAGGAAGAGCCAAGAAAAGAGAAAAAATGAGGTATCTCTCTTAGCAGTTCCTTTTCTGATCTTAGTAACACCTTGCAGAGCTGGTAAACACCAGATGTCCTGAGCCTAGTGCTCTTTAGAAGTCCTCAAAGCGGACTTGAAACAACTATATCTCGAGACGTTGAAGCTTCCAACACTTTTCAAGACAGGCTCGTCACAACAGCTGCTGAAGTGCAACGTGCCGAAGGTCTCTGTTTAATCAGCTCCTTCAGTTGACCCGTTCTGGGGAGGATTACAGCAGAAAGCCCCAGTGAAATCTGCCGGTTGCAAGTGCTGGAGCACGGAGCTGGATGGGAGCGGTTTGTTTGCCTTTTGTTTCCAGCTATTTTTGCACGGTGCCCTGACGTGACTTGGAGCTAATCCTCAAAGCGGAGGCTTAATTGCAACAGGCCTGTCGCTTAATTCACCTCAACTTTGTGTATATATTTTACTTAATTAGTTTATTCCTCCAGCAGTCATTTGCGGTGTTGCTGTCTGTGTGCATTACACCTCTGTAGACGTGTCTTGGAACAGAACTTCAACCAGTGTCTGGACAACAAAGACAAATGCAGAGAGACCAGGATGGAAAGCTTCATCTCTGGTGAAGTGTTGATCTGTCCTGTCTCAAGCTGACTGAAGCCTTGGTGGTTTGCAGTTCAGGTCCTAACCTCTGTGTGATGAAACCTGATTAAATCATTCCATCAAATCACTGCCCACAAGCAGTGCTAGGAAAGGCAGTGAGGAATCTGCCATGGTACTCCTGCATCCATCCCTGAATCTGCAGAAATGCTGGAGAAAATGGATAGGGAGTGCAGGAATGTGTTTCTCGTGGAATTGATGGAATTTTGGGGTGGATCCTCAGCTTTACGTGGCTTGCCTGGGATCGCCTTTCTTGGCCAGAGCTGAACCTCAGAGATGGTTGGGGGAAGAGTGAAGTTCTGAAGCAGCAGGAGGAGAAGCCTTCATCCCTGTCAGCTCTTGCAGAGGATAACCTGGAACGGCAGCATACGGCCACTGCTGTCCTGTGGCCTCACAGCCATTTCCTGTGGAGATGGTTTTGGAGTCTTCTGCCAATATTACTTTTAACAAAGCCCTCTCAGTTAAACTAGAAGCCTGAGCAATAGCTGTGGCTTTTGCAGGATTAATTCCACTGTAAGCTGGGCTTGAAATCGATTGACTGTCATTTACACAAAGTTCTAGTTCACTCTTCTTTCAGTCTGGCTCAGTTTGTCCTGAATTTACCAAATGAAAGAAATAAGATGCAGAAAACCAGAGGGTGTAACCTCTAGCACTGGGAAAAATACTGCTGTCTGGCACAGCTAATAGTCTGCATGCTAGAAATCCATTTTAATCTCTTCTGCAGAAGACTGAGCATTCCCTTTTGTCCTTGTGCTTTTCCATTCCCCATATCTAATCCTTTTTGTCTATAGCCTGGATTAGATGCATTTACACACTTAAAAATTCCCTTCGGATCTGTTTATAGGAATTGGCAGACTTTCTGGTTCTGCACCCTGGACTTAGACCCGTTGATGATGTGCTTCAGATAAAATGTCAAAAATGCAACCTTTCACTATTCCAGGCCATAATCTCTATAACATTGTTTTGGTGACACTTCAGGAGACTTCCCAGGAGTTTCCTTCTGTCCTGGTGTTAATGGCAGAGGTGAGCTTCCTGTCATTTCCTTGCCATTTGTGCCATGGACATCAATGTCTTTTGCTCCCTGAACCCTGTTTTTATTTAAAACTTTGAAAAAGAAAATGCCTGAGCAAGTTACAGGGGGATTTTAATGTTTCTATAATGGTTCGAGCTGAAGGATGTTATAAGTAAGGGGAGGAGGGTGGGGACATGATTGTGTTTGGGGTTTTTTTTTTTGAGCAGGCTGGTTTTGTTCTAAATACAATTTAAAGGATATTGATTAGTTTGGCCAAGTTAAAATAAACCACGGCTCTTGGCTGAAATTAAATGTTAGATCATCTAGGCTGGACTTGTCATCTGTGCTCCGTCCTTCTACTTATTCCCCAAATACGTTGTTTTTGGATTATTTCCTCGTTGGCTTTGAGTTGTAAACCATGAAGAGGTGCACTGGAGGAAATGGGTTAAAAATGTGTCCGCGCAGAAGGCAGAGGTATGAATACAAATGAACTCGGTACCATCTTTGTGTGTGTGCAAGCTACTCCCAGAAGGGACAGCTGCTTCCCCCATTTGCTTTCTTGACAGCGAGGGCCTGAGGCTTTCTATAAATAGAAAGTCATTGAGAAAATCAACAGAGCGTGAACCGCACAGCTTTGCGGGAGTTTCCACAGCTGAATTTATGGGCTATGCGGTGGCAGGGAGGAAGGGAAAGCATCCTCTCCCCCTTCGCACATCCCCAGGAAAGCATCCTCTCCCTGTTAATGCACCCAGTGCCCCTGGTTGGAGGGCTGCCTTGGCAAAAGGGTGCTGGCACATTTTGGCTTTAAGTCCCTGGTTTTATGTCCTGCAAATAAAGAAATGATAAATAAAAAGGGGTGTGGGGGGGTGAGTCAGAGGGTACTGGAGCTGGACAGAACCTGTCACAGCGGTGAGAGAAGACAGGCTGTGTTGTGATGTGTGTTGTGTAAATATTACTTGCAGCGGGTGGATTATGGCAGCAGTGCTCTTCGGGGAATAACTGCCTTGCTGTGGTATAGAATCCTAGAATGGTTAGAGTTGGAAAGGGCCTCAAAGATCATCTAGTTCCAATCCCCCTGCCCTGGGCAGGGACACCTCCCACCACACCAGGTTGCTCCAAGCCCCATCCAGCCTGGCCTTGAACCCCTCCAGAGATGGGGCAGCCACAGCTTCTCTGGGCAACCTCTTCCAGTGCCTCACCACCCTCACAGCAAAGAAATTCTTCCTAATATCTCATCTAAACCTCCCCTCTTCCAATTTAAAACCATTATCCCTTGTCCTATCACTCCACTTCCTGACAAAGAATCCTTCTCCAAATTCAGATGTTCAGGATTCCTCGTGCGCTGTCACCAAACTCGGAGGACGAGTGCCTTTATGCAAAGGGATTTCTCTCTTTGCAGACCTTCTGTTCCTCCCCATTCCTTGCTGGTGGCCAGCGTTTACTCCTAACTGGAAGCACGAGCGTTAGCCCAACTTGTCACTCCTGCCTTAAGGAAGGATTAGGGATGTTTTGCACAGAGAGGGATCCGTTTTGATGCTTCTTGCAGTGAAAACCAGCGCCTGCCAGCTCTGTGCTTACATGTGGTTTGTGCAGCCGGGCCTCATGTCATCTAACCACTTCCCCAAAAAGGGCTACCAGGTGAAGGCCAGAAAGTAGGCTAGAGGAGGCTGAAAAATTATATATAATTATGAAAATAATTATTCTTCCTGCAGTGAGATAGCAGTAATCTAATGGGCAGGTGGGTATAATGGACTGTACTGGGCTCGTCAGTACTGCAACGGTGTACTCTGGGCTCTGTCTTCTCTCCCGTCTTCATCATCAGGCAGCGAGTGCATAAAATGGTCACGGTGTAATTTCTTTCTGTGATGCCTTTCCAGTAAACATTGTTGCTTGGCATAATTGATGTTTTGCACAATTCATGGAGCCTGCATGTAATACCTTAGAAGCACACTCCAGCCTGTCGTGAAAGTCCCTCTTCCTACCTGGGATCTTGGGAACACCCCGCAGACAGAAGGGCTGGCACCCGAAAGTCCATGGCGTGTGGAAGGAAAGGGATGTGGACACGAGTTCCAGGCTGGATGGGGCTTTGAGCAACCTGGTGTGGTGGGAGGTGTCCCTGCCCAGGGCAGGGGGGTTGGAACTGGATGATCTTGAAGGTCCCTTCCAACTCGAACCATTCCGTGATTCTATGATAAATTAGGGGTGGGCGGTGTGGATGGGAGAAGCTGGAGGGAGTCCCCCCGCTGAACGTCAAGCTCGCTGTGCAAGGCTTGTGGGAGTGCTTGCACAGGGAGTAACCAGATTTAGAAATCTGTCGCCTGGAGTTGCTTTGTTACCTTGGAGATGGGTGCAGCTAACGGCGTTAGCATCCCTCCTCGGGTGGATCCTCCAGCCTCCTCCCTCGGAGGGTTTGGCTGCTTGTGTTGTCACCCACAAAATGTCCATGGTGGAGTCCTGCTGTCCTGCATATTTGGACAGAAGTGCTGACGCTCTTTGCTGCAGCTGAAGAGAAGCGGCACACAGTCCTGTTCCCTCTAAGCTACCACTGGAAATACGGGCTGTTTGGATGTCAGTAGTTCCCTTCCTGCAAGGAACTGTGATCAAATGTATCAGTTCATGCCTTTCAAAGTAGCAACGGGACCAAGTGTTAATTTACCACGTGGAACTGGAGAGATGAGGGCTGGGGTGTGAATGGAGGGGGGTGAAAAGGGAAGGTGCCCCAGGCAGATGAGCATGGGGTGGGAGCTGACACGGCGCAGGAAAGGCACACGGGAGATTCCTGGCAGAACGCCTGAGGAAAGCAAGGTTAGTGCACGTGAGACACTGGTGTGGAGCTGCCACACTGCCCGTCTTCACCCTAGCCCTGATGGTAGTTCTAAGTGTTCAAAACATGCCCTGGAGCCACCCGATCGCCGTACATTCCTATTGCTTTTTACCCTGTTGGCTTTATAGATGCGGAACTCCTAAAGCAGGAGAGGAGATTTAAACAAGCCAGGAGCGACTGCAGCCTGAGCCTCAGCGTCGTGAAACGGTGGCTTTGTCTCTTCTGCACACAAAGATCTTGCTTCCCAGAAAATCCAGTGGCGAAGGGGCTTGTTAATGGCTTGGAGCCAAAGACTTTAATGGAGCCGTGGCCGTTTCTCTGTGCTTGGGCAGTTGATGTGTCTCATCCCAGGTCCAGCTGCATCAAGGAAAACCTTTCTGATGGTTTTGGGTAGCACCACTGACTCGGAACAAGCTTGGATGCTGTGCTAGGTAGTGTGGGGGCAAACAGGCACAGAGAAGAAAATAAAAAGAGGGGTACCAGTCTCAGATCCTCACTGGTCCTAGGAACTGCCGTCGCTAACTTGTCTCTTCTGCCTTTGCCTCTCCAGGCCGCAGCTTACGCGTCCGAGGACGGTGTTCTCACAGAGGCCATGATCGATGCCCGCGTAGCTGACGCCGTGCAGCAGCACAAACAGAAGATGGAGTGGCTGAAAACGGAGGGTGCTGAAGCAAGCAAAGGGGCTGCCAGCAACCCCCTGCTCCCTTTCCCCAAAGGGACGCCAGTCTGAGAAGTCTGCAGGCTTCAGACCAGCGGGTGTGGGGAAGCGGGCACGGGAGGAAGCTGGGAGGGTCTTCTGGACAAATATTTGGTGGAATCATGCCTTGAGAGAGATTTGTCTGTTGGTGCGAGGGAGGGGGTACTGCCTCAGGCTGCCTTTGATTTCATGTTTTTAAAGTGCACCAGAAAAATAGGAAAATGGTTTAAACAGGGCAGAAGCAACTGTATTAAAGGACCCCCTTCTGCAATACCGTTGACTGTGTCGTCTGTGTGGCCTGTCCTGCTGGAGAGGCCCAACCTCCAAATCCTTTTCAGCTGTTCCACGCTGCTCTGAGCCATCCCAGTGCGGGAACCCAGGGCCTGTCCAAGCCTACTCTTCTCATACGTTTAATTTTGTAGGGTTTAAGCTCCAGCAGAGATACTTCTCTTTTTTTTTTTTTCCCCACAGATCCTGCCCATGACATACCTCCTTGCTCACATCTCCGTGTGGCCTCACTCCTTGCTCTCTTGTCACTCTGCCACAGCCTCTAGGAGGACTCTGTGTCACAGAGGTGTGGTTCACAGCTGCACCTGCTTAAGAGCCCACACTGAAGTTACAGCTCATCAGTGGGTTGGCTGATGAGGGCTGGGACTTTCCTTGTGATGTGGCTACACCTGCTGGTGCCTGGTTGCTGCCTCTTGTCTTCTCTGTGCTGGAGTCTCCTGGAGATGGCCGCAGAGCCAGGCTGCAGTGGGACACTGCAAGGGAATAAAAGCTCTGGAGTGTGACTCCTCAGCACCAAAGTGCTAAGAGTTCCAAGGCTGAGAGCTTTTATTGTCCTCTGGTGGAGCGTTGTAGAATAACTGCACACACTCCCTGCATCACAAAAGGTTATTTGAACTGCAGTGGAGCAACTGGCACCTCCTATGGCACAGTCTTGAAAGCTCAGGATGGTGGGTGGCCCTTCAGACGCTGCTGAGCTGCAGCAGGAACTGCTGTTTCCTGGGTTCCTGTGTGTGTGTGTGTGTGTTCAGACTATACAGCCCAAAGTGTGGCTTTTGCTTTCTCCAGGGAGGTGAGAAGGTAAGGCTCGGTAGGTCTTGGCTGGCGTACAGGTGTCCAGCATTGTCTGAGGAGAGAGAGGGACGAGAGCGGGGCTCGTTTGCCAACGAGCTCTTCTCAAGGCCAGGCTGGATGGGGCTTGGAGCAACCTGGTGTGGTGGGAGGTGTCCTTGCCCAGGGCAGGGGGGTTGGAACTGGATGATCTTCAAGGTCCCTTCCAACTCGAACCAGTCTAGGATTCTTGTTACATGAGTCTTTTGCTGCGTTTCTGGAACTATTGAGAAATGTGCCATCGTCAAGTCACAAAGACAAGCCTGCCTCCATCAGATGACATTTGTCACGCCTGTGTGCCTATAAGAGGTCAGAAAATTTGATTGTTGGGCTTGTTTGGGTTGTATTTTTTTTTTTCCTTTTTCTGGATTTGAACTGCATTTGAACTCTGCGCTCTGCTCCGAGTCCTGCTCTGTAACTACACGGTGTGAGCACATTTGCCTGACCTAGATCCGTGCCCTTGAATACCTTGCTGAGATGTTCTTCTCCGACAGGAGCTGACAGCAGTCTCGGCTTTGTCCCTTTCGCTGGTGCTGGTTCCTCAGCTCTGCGAGATGTGCACCAACAAGAGCTTGTGAGCGCGGGAGCGGAGCAGGGCTGGCCACCAGCCTCCTCGGAACAGGCCACCAGCCTCCTCAGAACAGGCCACCAGCCTCCTCGGAACAGGCCACCAGCCTCCTTGGAACAGGCCACCTCATGGGACAGCAGGGAAGAAATAGTTCTTGAGGCTGCAAACCTTCGCTGTCTTCACCATCTTCTCTCCAAGTAGGGCTCTGATATTTTTTTTTTTCCCCTGCCAAGGAAAAATTTGAAGGTGCTTTTTAGAAGCTGCTCCTCTGTTAAGGTCCTGGACTTGCGTGTCCCACCAACACTTAGTCGCCGCAAGGTACGCGGCTGCGGGAAATGTGCTGAAGAGGAGAGGGAGGACTCGCTGCGTAATAACATGATAATACATAATAAACCGAAGCTGCAACACTTGATGTTCTCAATGACTGAAATAAACTCAAACACCATTTTTTCCCTTCCTCTTCAGCCTAGGTGCAGTTGTCCTTTAGTCCACTGCTTTACCCAAGCATTACCTATTCTAGGCTTTCCCCTTTCCTATTAAGATTTTACTAGAATTATATTAAGCCCTGGGAGATGGACGGGAGCTCAGCGCAGCCACTCTCTGCTAAAAAACCCTGGCTAATGAGTTTGGTGAGGGAGCGGCTTGATCTTGTGTGATTAAAATCTTTAATTGTAACGTACACCATGGATGCTTCTCTCTGCCATCCTCCTCAGGAAGCGCAGAAGGAGCCGGGAGGAGGAGGGAAGGGGCTCCTGCCCTGCCCCTTACGCTCCCTGATGGTGCTTTTGCTGGGGAGAGGATGCTGCTGTCGAGCCCTGCCAAAGGCACGGCGGTTGCTGCCTCAGCTGTTCTCCTCAGATTGCATCAGGTCCCTCCGTGGAAGCGGAGGGAGCAGCCTGTTTGTCGTGCAGCTGGGATCGGTGCTTCTGCGCCGTGCGGCGGTGATTAATTGGAGGTTGGGGAGAAGAGGGAGCTAGAAGAAGCCTTCTGCGGTGGCAGGGGTGACAGCGGGAAGCACAGGCTGGCCTGGGGGCTGTCGGGTTCACCTGAGCACAAAAGTTCTTGTCAGTGAGTTTTTAGGGGCTTTTAATGACCGCTCTTAACGATGGATGTCACCACTCCTTACCTGGGTTTTGGTCCCTGGGCTCTGTATGGATGGAAAGGACTGTCTGTCTTGGACACACACACACGGGTGTTTTGGGTACCTGAGCATTCCTGATGTGAAATGAAGTTCTTTATCCATTCTCTCACCCTTGCACACTACTCTTCCCTCCTTAAGTCANAGGGAAGGCTGTTATAAGGTCTCCCTGGAGCCTCCTCATGTGCCAGGGGCTGTTGGACTGATGAAGCCAGCTCTATTGATGTCTCCCAGGCACTAATATTACCACCTCTCTAAATCCTGCCTTTAAAAAGAGATTCCTTGTCCCTCCTGCTACGTGCATCACTCCTGGCCGCCGGCTGGGTGATTTGGTGCCCTGCTGCCCCCTGAACAGCCGGGCTGGTGGCTGTCGGCGCTGCTGCTCCTGTGGAATGCAAGAGGAACGGAGGGGAAAAAAGGCCATCAACCTGTCATTGTTCAACTCCTGCCTCATCAAAGATTTAAATGCAGGGCCTCTGCCAGCCTCATCAGTAAGTTTGGGTTGCTGTCACCTCCCAGGATGGATGATGTCCCCGTGGAGGTGGCACCCAGCTAGCTATTTGTTAACGCTCCGTGCAGGGATATGAGATGGCAACCTCAGGCTGAGGTTATCTCCTCGCCGTGACACCGAGTGAGTTATGAGCTAATAGCACTTTATTAAAATAGTATTTTGTATTGGAGAGCAAATCTAGGAGCAGATGGATTAGCAAGCAATCCATCACCCCTCATCGCCGCCGCTGCCAGCTGAAACGCCTGCCCTGTGCTTCGCCGCTGCAGCGGGGAGAGAGATTTATGACCTGGTCATCGATCTGTTCGCGGTTCCTTTGGAATGCCATGCGCCAGGAGGAAAGTTCCACCCTGCCAGGACGAGGATGCGGGCACCCCACCCCTTCCCACAGGACTTTTGGGGAATCTCCCAAGGAAGATTTCCCCTCTGCCAACCTGTGGCTGTGTGTTGAGTGGAGAAGGAACACTCGGATTCTTTTACTGTCCATTGTCTGTGGCTGGTTCCATTTTATTGCGACATTTTTGCTCTCCTTATTTTTATTTTTAAAGAGGCAGATTCCAGGTGGAACGCTGGAACAGGTTGCCCAGGGAGGTGGTTGAGGCCTCTTCCCTGGAGATATTCAAGGCAAAGCTTGATGAGGCCCTGGGCAACCTGGTCTAGTTCGGGGCATCCCTGCAACTGCGGGGAAGTGGGACTCGATGACCTTTGGAGGTCCCTTCTGACCTGGATGATTCTATAAAATCTGATTAATTTGTCCAGCCTGTAATGCCAGTCACTGGCCAGCTCTGGGAAGCTTTACAGCTCCAGGAGTTTCTGAGTAACTCAGAGAAGACCCCAGGCCATTCTCCAGCTCTTGCCCTGTCTCTAATTGTTCTCACCTCAACAGAAGTCACATCATCTATCTTCTGCTGGCCATTTTTTACCCCGAACATAATTTGAGGTGCTGGTGCCTGCAAGGATTGCCCAGTTCCATGAGAGCAGCTCCCTGATTTGCTGCTTGGGTGGGGTTTTTTCCCTCCTTTTCCTGCTACTGTGGGGTTTTATTCTTCTTGTGGGGCTTTATTGGGGTGCTGGGGTTTCTTTTATTGCTGCTCTGCTTTCACACGATGTCTCCACCAAGACCAGCCTGGAACTGTAGAACCACCATCAGCGTCTTTGCCTATAAGGGCTGAAGGCTCGCTCTCTTTGGGAGTGTGTGTCCTGTTCCAGGAGAGAAAAGAGCAGAATAACGGACGTGGAAGGGCTGGTTTGGGTACTGCTGGGATGGGAAATGAGCACATCTCTCCCAGTCTGTGCCAAAGCCGAGGTTTCCAGCATCCTGCCTTTCTTCCCTGCCCTCCCAGGCAATGGGCTCCTCTCTGGAGGCAGCTTGCACCCCAAATTTGCTTTTAATAGTGAAATATTTATCTTCTTTTTGAATCAGTTTTGGACCTCTGGGCTTCTCTCTGTTCCCTGTGAGTGGGAGACGAGCAGGGTAAAATCTGGGACAGTGTCCTATGGTGCCACGTAACCTGGGGGAAATAGCAGAGCCCTTCATCATGGGTCGGGGCTTGGCACA